>JAWNZC010000234.1:1200000-1800000 GCA_035771165.1 Paragorgia papillata
AGTTTATGATTATTTGTCTAAATATGAGATCATTAACTCTAGGAAGTCCGGTTTCCGTGCAATTCATTCAACCTTGACTGCGCTACTTGACATGACAAATCAATGGTGTTTTAATATTGACAAGGGAATGTTCAACGGTGTAATATTTTTAGACTTAAAAAAAGCTTTCGATACTATCGACCATGAAATTCTACTAATGAAATTGGCTTGTTATGGATTAAACGAAGGAAGTCTTGAATGGTTTAAGTCCTACTTGTCAAATAGGACACACGTTTGTTATGTTAACGGCGTTTACTCCAAGGAAGAAGTCATTACATGCGGGGTCCCCCAGGGTTCTATTCTGGGGCCAATCCTGTTTTTACTATATATAAATTACTTCCCGAAATGCTTGGAGAATAGTGTTGGTAGACTATTTTCTGACGATACTAATATGACCTTTACTGGTTGTAATTTAGAAACGATTCAAAAGGAAATGACTTCTGACCTGGAAAATATATTTGAATGGCTTTGTGCCAATAAATTAACATTGAATGTCCTCAAAACTGAATTTATGTTAATTGGTTCTAGACAAAGATTGGCGACCTTCGGGGCCTCTATTATGTTATCAGTAGTGGTATTTCACTAAGTCCAGTTCCTTCAGTTAAATGCTTGGGAGTTGAGGTAGATGAAAATTTAACGTGCATGGGATACTCATATATATGCTATTCGTGTAAAGGTTTCCCGTAATCTTGCAGCTCTGAGACGAGTCAAAATTATTTTTAATCAAGAAAACCTAATGTCTCTATACAGAGCAATTATAGAACCATATTTCATATATTGCTCTATTGTTTGGGATAGCATTGGTGTTACACTAGAAAAAAACTTCAAACCCTTCAAAACAGAGCAGCCCGCATCATTACGGGAGCTCCAATATCAACACCATCCGCGCAAATTCTAAAAGAGCTAGGATGGATGAATATAAAAGAGATGAGAGAGAAACAAAAGGCAATTATGATGTATAAAATAGTAAATGGTATTGCTCAGTCCATCATACTTACAGGAAATCTTTACGTATTGCAAAATAGCCTAAATGACTGTAATCTTAGAATATCTAAATTAAATCTTGAACGCCCAATTAATAGAACAGATTTCTATAATTCAAGTTTTGCCTTTACCGGTATTAAATTATGGAACTATTTACCCGATCAGGTAAAAGAGGCACCATCATTAAAAAGCTTTATAAAAAGATTTCAATCAACTGACCATATTAACTGTGCCAACTGAAATGTTCTTTATTATATAAGCAACTAAGTATTTATGTATATATATTTTAATTAGCACGTACGGCTTTTAGGAAGAGAAAGTATGTAATATTTATTGTATTCCTACCATTGCATTAATACTTGTTCAAAAACTCATTAATAATTCATGAGGAAAACACAAAGGAAATCAGTACCATGTCCGTGGTTTTATACCTGATAAAACTTCTTGACGTCAGAAAGGGTACTAATGAACATACAATTTTATATAAAGAATACTAATGAAGTCATGAAGTTTTTGAAGTCATTCAAAACACTCGCATCACGTGTTTTATCAGATCTAAAACACTCGGGCTGCGCCCTCGTGGTTTTAAATCCGATAAAACACTCATGCTCGTGTTTTAAATATTACATTAAACAACCGTGTTTAAATAACGATCTCAAATGAAATCAAATCAAATCAAATCTATCTATATATGTATGAAATAAAAGTAGCGTGCTGCGTAGGCAGTGTAGAAACAACAATCGAAATATAGTAAGGTTAGATATACTGCCGAAACAGAACATAGGAATCTAACGTTTCGAGCGAAGGCCCTTCGTCAGAGTGAATTTTTGCCACCATCACAATACTGCAAAGTTTCTCTGAAACTTTGCACTAAAAACCAATAGTAATTGTTATTGTTCAGAAGGGAAAAAAACATATAATGTTGAAAATTACATTTTGTATAGTTATCTTCCCGCAATTATATGAATTTGGCAGTGCTGCCACGGGTAGAAGGACGCTGTGTCAAAAGGATGCATGAGTGACCTCAAGCGATGTGTTACCCTCTGATATTCATCCCTAGGGATGAATAACCAATGATATATGTAATCTAAAATAACACTATCAGTGTGAGTTATCCCAAAACTAATCCTAACTGTAACCCTTATGATAACACTAGCCCAAAAATCCTGATTATAACTTTAATAGGACACCAATAATGAATGCATGTTGAATGACCCGCGACAACACTCAGCTAGTATACAGTGGTCACTCATCCCCATGAGACAAGCACAAACTTCAAACATCTAGCACCTGAAGTATTGTTTAAGAAAACTTCTTGGCATATTATAAAAGCAGAAAGTTCAATCTGCACATATACTGCATGTTATCAACTTCACTTAAGTAATAAAATTTATGTACATAATATGTATTATTAAGTGACTAATACACTAACTTGACCCGCTATAGCGTGTTTACTTATAACTAGACAATAAACTAACCTGACCAATTAGGGAGTAGGGAGTTTACTCCCTAGCTTATAAACTAACCTGACCCATGCACTAGTATCTTTACCGTTTAGCTTACACTAACGTAACCTGATCTGAACTAGATATACACCAACTTTACCCACAGAGGGTAGACGTCCTGGTTTATACATGCATGCACTAACCTGACCAACTAACGTGTTTACCGTCTAGTTTATGCAGTAACCTGACCCACTAGCGTGTTTACCGCCTAGTATATGCACTAACCTGATAATCCACTAGCGTGTTTAGCGCCTAGCTTATACACTAACCTATGTTTACCGCCTAGCTTGACGCTAATCGGCCTAACTCACTAGCGTATTGCCGGCTCATAGCTTATACGCGGTAACCGCCTAACACATGTATACTAACGAGACTCGGAGTAAGGTATACTACCCAAAAGGATGTATTAAAATTACAAAAATATCTTCTTCCAACAACTATAGTACGTTTCTTTTACCTGGCATTGTCCATAGTTGGAGCTAGCAAAATGATTTTCGGTCGATTCCACAAAATTAGTTGAGCCAAGCTCAGTAAACACAGGCCGTTCAAGAACTTCAAATGCCAACCAATTCTACAAGAAAACAAAAAATAACAATTATAGAAAATACTTACCTCTTAATTTATACATCTCATTTAACTCTTTCTGGACGGCAACCGACTCCTAAGTCTTTTTTTATTTTACTATTTAGTTAGTTAGTTAGTTAGTTAGTTAGTTAGTTAGTTAGTTAGTTAGTTAGTTAGTTAGTTAGTTAGTTAGTTAGTTAGTTAGTTAGTTAGTTAGTTAGTTAGTTAGTTAGTTAGTTAGTTAGTTAGTTAGTTAGTTAGTTAGTTAGTTAGTTAGTTAGTTGGTTGGTTGGTTGGTTGGTTGGTTGGTTGGTTGGTTGGTTGGTTAGTTAGTTGGTTAGTTATTGAGTTAAAGAGTAATTGAGTTATTGAGTATTATTCAGTTAACGAGTTAGTGAGTTAGTGAGCGCACTGTGCCCAATAGTCACTGTTCAAAACGTTTATATATCATCAGAACTAACACTGATATGTCTCCTAATAATGTTTGAATAAATCTATCTTCGTTCAATAAATTAACTTTAGTATAAATTTACAAGTTTATAATGCAAATCCTCGAATTTCATTGGCTATTGCAGGAGTTTATTATTGGTGATATAAACCTCTGGGATAAACCAATGAAAGTCATTCTTTTAAAAAAATTGACCAATGACAAAATGCGTAGTATAGCTCGAACAATGATCATTAGAGCCAGCGGTTGTTCTGTTAAGCAACGATGGCGCCGAAATTATTACGGAGTGGGCAAATGAAAGAAGAAATTGAACATTTAGGTGAAGCAATACGTTCTACAGAAAACAAAAACGGCTACAAAATGGTTAGAATGGAAATTATTAATGGTAAGATCGTTAAATTGTTTATCTGTGTTCGTTTAAAACGAAACAACTGCAAACAAAACACATTTCAAAATTACGCTTGCTGTTGACAAGATTTCGTGATGTAAACTACATGCTAAATTGAATGTTTCTTTCAACTTTTTGTCACTTTAACAAATCAAATGAGTGGATATATATTGTTTCAATATTGTACATGAAAATCTATGCTAAAATATGCAAGAAATCTTTACTTTTCCATCAGTTACTGTACGGGCCAAGGGGGTGTCCGAAATGACTGTTGCACGTTTGTTGTTGGCAGTTAAAAAATGTATTAAACGAGCCTCAAAGAATATGTTATGGTCGATAATTTATTTAACTTTTGTTGGTAAATTTATACTAAAACAATTAGACAACTCGCCCTCGTTTTCTATGAGCGATATGTTTTCTATGAGTTTTCTATTCGCTCATAGAAAACTCGGGCTCGTTGTCTAACTGTTAAGTATAGCAGACCGTAATAGGCAAATTATCGGTAATCCATGCCCATGCACCAGTTCTCTCTAGCTTCTTCTGTTCTGTCGCAATATGAGAGCGCATGGTGCACTGCATTGGTGAAATGTCGATCACAGGCGGAACAAACACGCGACAAAGTAGTACCACTAAAGCATTTTGGCTGTCTTGCAAACAGGATACGGCAAATCGCTTATCTATCAAGTATTGCCTAGTTTGTTATATTAAAGGAAAGGGATATCAAAACGGCAAAGTCTGCTTCAGTTGTTATTGTCGTTTCACCACTCAATGTACTGATGCATGAACAAGTTGCTAAGTTAAAAGAATAAAAGCTGCCGTTTTGTCGGTGAGAGAAGTGAACGTATACTGTCACAGACGACGAAGGTGAACGCACTCCTATTATACTACCATATTGGGAAGGTGACTATCAAACTATTGTCGAGGCAAAGTAAAAATGAAAAGTAAAAACCTCAAAAACATATCTTTAAAACAATAAGAGATTAATTAAAGTTTGGGCAATTGAGTTGGAATTAGCCGAGGTAACAAATAAATGTCGAAGGCGTTATTTAAAAGACGTTTCGCGGTTCGCAGCACAGTGGGAGATATATCGATGCAACGTTTGAATCTGTTTTCAAATTCGACTTGGCTGTTGCGTATTGTTTCCTGAAAAAGCTTGAAATTTGACAGCCTTCTCTCACACCGTCACGCGCCCTGCATAACAAATGTGGTAAATCCTCTCGTCTCTCGAGACAGGTATTTCCCGTTCAGCGCTTCAGCAACAGCAAGAAGTGCACGATTTTTCACACTGAATATATTTCTGCAGTAATGTTCATCGCAAACTGCTTTGCAAAGCCTACACGCACTTGAACTTTATTACAAATTAACTTTTTCGGTGTTTGAGGTGTTTCAGCCATTGGCAATTAAAATCCAATTGGAATATTGTTGGATTCTCGAATGGATTACAAAATATAACCACATATAACCCAACCGCCCCCTTCCTCCCAAAAGATTATTGTCAGCACCAACATATTTGGTGCCACGTGACCAGCCGAAAAGAGGGTCACGATCGGAAATCGCATAGAAAATCGGCCACTTTCATTGGGCAGTTCCCAGTACGTGCGTGCTGGCTCAAGTGAGTTGTCGGCCGTGTATTGATGACGTTTACACGCAAGATATTCGTTCTACGCATGCGTAGCAAATACGTGTCAGCCCGTGTTTCGCTAGCCTCGACAGCCGCAGCGGGTTGAAGAGACCCTGGGTAAGAGGTTGCCAGTTACCCTTCAAACTAGTTTAATTCGAAAAAGACATTGGTGAACCCCAATTTGTTTTCTTTAAAACCTTTCTTGAACTATGAGTATAGACTGAAAGTCAGCCACCGATCTCATCTCGTTCTCACTCGCTGAGAGAGGCGTCTGAATTCAATAGGCGATAATGCCATCCAGTGACGCCACTACCAAGAAACCTGGTAGTGAAATCTGATTGGTTGACATGTTTCTAATTTGGGATAATTATAGAATTATAGAATAATACACAATCTGAATTCCTTCCATCTTGTCAAATATACGCGGCTAGTTTTCAGACTACAGAATACTCTCAACTTGGTAGCTATTTAAATGGAGGGCTGTGATATTTTGGTCCCCGATGCCTATGGACTTTCATGTTGACGGCTTTTGAATGGTCCCGAGGGGAGAAGCGGTGAGTATATCAAGTGGCATTGCATATTAATTGCGCGCGGCATCTTGTCAGTTGTGGAACAAGTGGCTAGTAATTTTAGAACTAGTCATTGTTAAAATATGTTGTGTACGTATGTTATCAGATGTTGAATAAGCTTTCATTCCATGTATAGTTCAAGTTTCTCCGTTTTGTGAAACTTGTTGAAATGTCAAAAATGTGCGAACCGTTGTTTGGAATAGTATTGCAAATAGACAGGAAATTGACTCTCACAAGTGTTAATACAGAATTTTAGATTTTTTTTAAATACTTAACGCACAATATCGCGAGATATATTTCAAACACAAACTATTGAAAAATTCTATTTGGGGTAGAAATTTCTAGTTTCTAGCTAAACGGAAAATATTTTTAAAATTGGCAAACGTCTTCCATTTGATTCATTGCGTGAATGTGTACTTATTATTAATAAACATATAAAATCAGTAATATTGTTGACTTCGAATGCATCATAATCTTACCATTATGAAGCTTGTGAAACGTTTGCGGTTTTCTAGCCAAAACAGACAAATTTCAGGAACTTCACATTTGAATTTATAGCTTTTATTTAACCCTTTCAACGCTATCGGCCTGCCAGGCAGGGACGCATAAATCGCCTGGTGTAGGCCAGAGTATAAAAAAATATATTAAAGCCTCAGCGGTCAGAGTAGGTTTTGGTATAACCTTAGTGGCCTAACGACTAGAATAGTTTGCCGTTAATAATATAGCCAGAGTGAAATACTAAAATACAGAATAAAAGTGGATTTTAGCGTTCAGAAGGTTTACACTGTAATAATTCGAAGTCAACAAGACATTCATGCAATGAATCAAATTACAGACGTTCCCCATTATTTTAAACTAGAAATTACTATCGCAAGGAAGTGCTGCCTGAAAGGAGGAGAATGGGCATAAATTGACAGAATGGGCATAAATGAACAGAATGCGCATAAATTGACCTATTTTAGGTTTATATTAGTTGTAATAGACACATGCAGGGTATAGGCATATATTGGAAAAAAAATTTCAAAGGTGAACCCTGGGGTTGATTCAGATTGTATAAATTGTAACGGACATGTTAATCAGGCTAACATAGTGTTGGGTCTTACAATGTTTATCTTTACAACACTGGAATTTCGTACCCATACAAGGCCATAGCTTTGACTTTAATCTATTTACAACGAGTGTAAATGCCAAATATAATTATTAATATAACATAGTGTACGCTGTGTACGCATTTTTTCAATTGTTTTAATTGGAAAATGCAGCATATATGCGAAATGCAGCTGAATATAATCGGCAAGGTTTTTGACTGCATACAGAGTGTGGTGCATACATTGTGACCATGTGGCATGTTGTACATGTTGTTGATGTTTGGTTTGCATTTGGTGGGTATATAAAGTTATTGAAGTGACAGTGAGTGGAGCGGCCGAAAATGTGCAGTTGATTGCATTTCAAAGTTGTCTTTCGACTTTAGTGTCGTGCGAGCAGAACCCTGATATAAGGTACGAGCAAGTAGCGCTACCTCGAAGGCTGTGTGAGTGCGTTGGAAGTATTGGAACGGATTGGAAAGGGTGAATGGAGATGTGATTGTGAACTTCTATGACAGCGATAATGCCTCGTAACTGATTCCGGTGTCCCAGCGGATAGTGTTCCCACTGACATTATTCGCTAGCGAAGTGTGTCCCCAGACAGTAAAATATCCGTCCGCATACAAACACTATCCATGTTTAACTATCTGCGTTTAAAAATGCAAGAGGTTATAGCGCGATATGAAATGCTTTTATTGTTTTGTGCAATTGTATAAATTATTTGGAAACTTGATTTGAGACTTTATAGTACAGAAGGTTGTAATTGTATACTGGAACGGGAACGTGAACGGTAAAATAGTGTAAAATTGAATTGATATAAATAGTATTAAGTATTATTATAAGTGTTAATGTTGACTATTGAAATTGGAAGGGAGTTCCTCCGACGATGGAGTTCAGTTTATGAAGTGGTAATATCTGTTGCTTTAGATGTCATTGGATCGAATGTAACTTTAATTTGTTTGTTGGCTCGCAAGATTGCACGTGTGATATCCCTTTCAGTGGCTGTATTTAGGTCGAGAGATAACTTAAGGATGGTGAGGAGCTCTTTGACTTCTTGGTTGTAGAAGGAAAGGCGTCTTTTTTCAGCCGGATTGGCTGAATTTTGCATTAGAAGTTGGAAGTACCGCTGCATGCCACATGCATCGAGGATCTGCATCAAATTGCATTTCTCGCATTCCCCAAGAGTGTCATCATCGGGACAGGGAATGACCTTCTTCTTGCAGGCAACGCAGGATATTGTGTTGGTCACTTGATGAACTGCCACGATTTTTCCTGAGATTGTCGAGGAAGTTTGTAGGTTGACGTTGTCGACTGGTACCAATGGTTGGTCAAATGGAGTTGTTTCAGTGGCTTTGAATTTTTCGTCTTTTGGTGTGTTGAGATACTTTTCACCCTTTGACATTTTGATTTTGAGGTTTGTAAGGAGGTAGGTGGTGTTTACCTTCAAAGTGTCGATGCTGTCCTCCCACAACACGGCTTTGATTGTACTTGTGTGATCTCTTAAGATCACTTCTTGTTTTCTTAATATACCTTGATATTGGGTATGGATTCGTTTGATGCCTGAAATTTGTGCAACTTCCGCTTTCAAAGTGATGAGTTGTTCTGCCGCTGTATCGTTTAGGGACGAAATGTTCATCGTCGTTCCCGTGGCTGTCAACTTGTTGGAATGTGGAAAATCGACTTCTGTAATATCGACCGGAGTTATTCTTGTGTGTTGATTGAAGATGACGTCTTCGTTTTTGGATCTGGCGTAGTTAGACACTTTCACGGGGCCTTTGGTCTGTTGGATGGTGTGAAGTTGTGTATATTTTTGTGGTAAAAAGCACACTGCACGAACCACCTTGTCTTTTTCTTGGAGCGTGAAATTAAAATATTTCTTGTCTGAGTTCCTTGCATTTTTCACCGGCGACACAGCGTGAACGAAGCACATGATTTCGTCAGATTCTGTATTAATGAAAATGTTGTTGTTAAGTACGCTGACAAATTATTCCCTGCTATTCTAGGTGCTATTATTAGGGCCGTTTATACGGGCGAAATAAGCCTCGACTTACGTAAGACGCGGACTGTTCGTATAAACAAAATACCAGCCTAAGCCTTACCGGCTAAGCCGCGTCCATGACTATAGTATATGTACGACGTGGCTCATTTGGCCCGTACAAAGCCGATTGGCGGTGGAAGGCAAGCTTTGCTATTTTTTCGAAAGATTGAAAGAACCCTGCCAGAGACACAAAACCCATGTTCTATTTGTTCTATGAAATATCGAGTGTCTTACAACAGAAATAGACACATACGAGTAGAGATAAAGATAGAACTTCAATCCTTCGAACAAATTTTCCAACATTTTCCAAAACAACAAAGTCGCCTTGCAATTTTTGATATACAAAGCGCTAATTCGGATCTTATTTAGTTATTTTTAACGAAAGTGGAATGAGGTGTTTTAGGTTTTGTGAGACTCTGCCATGAGCTCCGGCGTCTTTCGGCTTAAATTTGTCGACCCTTAATAATGAGTAGATGACAGGGAATCGGAAGTCGAAATGACTTAATTAGGTCACATTTTGTAGGTGAGATGTTCTTGTATGACTATACAGAGAAATCGCTTTGTAGATTTCCGCAATTTTGCAACAAAGTCGCCTCGCAATTTTTGATATACAAAGCGCTAATTCGGATCTTATTTAGTTATTTTTAACGAAAGTGGAATGATGTGTTTTAGGTTTTGCGAGATTCTGCCATGAGTTCCGGCGTCTTTTGGCTTGTCGGCAACGAAGAAAAAACATCGCATTCGGAAAACTGCTTAAATTTCTCGACCCTTTTCGTATATTCTGAGTTGTTTACTAAAACTTTGTGTCAATTGGGTAAACTTACACAGTGAACTCTCGGCGGAATGAGTAGATGGACAGCGAATGAAGTCGGAATGACTTAATTAGGTCACATGTTCTTGTATGACTATACAGAGAAATGGCTTTGCAGATTTTCGCAATTTTGCAACAAAGTCGCCTTGCAATTTTTGATATAGAAAGCGCTAATTCGGATCTTATTTAGTTAATTTTAACGAAAGTGGAATGAGGTGTTTTAGGTTTTGTGAGACTCTGCCATGAGCTTCGGCGTCTTTTGGCTTGTCGGCTTAAATTTCTCAACTCTTAATAATGAGTAGATGACAGGGAATCGGAACAGGTCACATGTTCTTGTATGACTATACAGAGAAATCGCTTTGTAGATTTCCGCAATTTTGCAACAAAGTCGCCTTGCAATTTTTGATATAGAAAGCGCTAATTCGGATCTTATTTAGTTAATTTTAACGAAAGTGGAATGAGGTGTTTTAGGTTTTGTGAGACTCTGCCATGAGTTCCGGCGTCTTTTGGCTTGTCGGCTTAAATTTGTCGACCCTTAATAATGAGTAGATGACAGGGAATCGGAAGAGGTCACATGTTCTTGTATGACTATACAGAGAAATCGCTTTGTAGATTTCCGCAATTTTGCAACAAAGTCGCCTTGCAATTTTTGATATACAAAGCGCTAATTCGGATCTTATTTAGTTAATTTTAACGAAAGTGGAGTGAGGTGTTTTAGGTTTTGCGAGACTCTGCGATGAGTTCCGGCGTCTTTCGACTTGTCGGCTTAAATTTGTCGACCCTTAATAATGAGTAGATGACAGGGAATCGGAAGTCGAAATGACTTAATTAGGTCACATTTTGTAGGTGAGATGTTCTTGTATGACTATACAGAGAAATCGCTTTGTAGATTTTCGCAATTTTCCAACAAAGTCGCCTCGCAATTTTTGATATACAAAGCGCTAATTCGGATCTTATTTAGTTATTTTTAGCGAAAGTGGAATGAGGTGTTTCGGGCGTTTTTCGGCTTGTCAGCAACGACTGAGGAAAAAACATCGCATACGGAAAACTGAGGTAGTGCTTAAATTTCTTGACCCTTTTCCTATCTTCTAAGTTCTTCACTAAAACTTTGTGTCGATTGGGTAACGTTGAAATGACCATGATGTTCCCACTTTTCCACAGTCTTTCATTAGTCGTGTCAGATAGATCGCTTCGCAATTTGCGCCGATATGAATCGCTAATTCTGATGCTATTTAGCAATTTTTAGCGAAAGTGGAATAAGGTGGTTTACCTGGTTTACTTGCCATTCTTGCAGTAATATCGTTTTGTATTTGTTGGAGGAGTGTTTTCTAGAAAAGAAAAAATGTATATGCCCTTGTTGATGTGTGTGCAAAAACAAAAGCTGCGAGAGGCGAAATAGGTAGGAAGTTGTTGATTTCGGGACCGTCGATGTGTGTTGATAGCTATGTTTATAAAGAAATTGAAAGAATACTTACGGTATCTGTGATGCGAAGAGCGGCGAGGAAATGGCGAGGACTGCAGTACCCGTTACTGTCCACAGGCTGGGAAGAAGGCAGCGTGTTCGCGGATGAAATCACAAGACAGAAAGACTGTGTGCAGTTATAACCACTGGTTTTAACTCCAGGGTCCCCCAGTCCCCCTCCTAGCCCTCCTCCAGCCCCGTGGTCGTGGATTCTGTAGGATCAGTGGGGTCGTGAGTGGTCGGATGGATGATAGACGTTGTCAAAAGGTAAACAGTTGTTTCCATCTGTCAAACTGACGTGACGTCATTTTGTCGGTCAATCTTTCTTCTTTTCGGGTTAGGGTTAGGTTTATTTAATAGGGTTAGGGTTTTGATTAGGACTAGTTTTCGTGATGAAATACGTCACGTGATCGAGTTTGACAGTTGAAAACAAGTGCTGACCTTGTGAAAAGTAGGTGACGTTGGAAAATTAAATCGTGTTCGAAAAACTTGAGTTTCCAATTTTCCTTATTTCCATGAGCGAATGGTTGTGATGACGATGTATACAACTTTTTGGAGATATTCCGCGATATGACGAATATGTACGTGTATTATAAACGAGGAACAATTGAGTTTGGCTTCGGTTAAAAGCGGTAAGGTATTATTTAATTAAGGAATTATCTAATTAACAATATATAGTATTTTATATAAACGTTTACTATTATTTGTGAGTATTACCGGTATAAATGTACATACGAGGGAAGTGTTACTTCAAAAGCCATGGGAAGGAAAGGTTGAAAGGTGAAGCCTGGGATCGATTGTATATTAAAAATTGTAACTGAATAAACAGACAAAGATTTTTTTCAATTCTTTTAATTATACTTAAATATAGCAGACTTTATTACTGAATTTAATACAAAACTATCACTTATCTGAATGTAATTGGCAAGGCTTTCGACTGCACTAATGTACAGAGAATGGTACATACAATTGTAAGTAGGTAGACGGTAACAAATTTATATGGCAAATCATTGGTTGTATCATTGCCACTATACTGAAATCAGGCCTTTTACTGTGGACGTGGCATTAAGCTGTCGGTCGAATCGTGATTGTCCAATGTGTTAATTAAATAATATGGCGAAGTGAGGAACAAAGTAAATGGTACCACACAATATATTATATTTGTTACTCGTAATGGTCCATTGTTTATATTCTCTAACTTTCATTGGACAGTTCCTGTTGAGAGTCAGCAATGTATTTGGTTGGATCGCTGCACATGACCACGATGCACGACTGCGTGAACCACTGTGTTTTGTTTTCTCAAAGAATTTGTAATATTGTATTTGCTGGACACCGTATGCAGTACCAGGGCCAAATGTTGTGGTTATACATGGTTTCCATTGTTCCAACTGAATTTTGACAAAGCGGTCCCATGTACAATTCATTATATCGGTATACAGCTGTGTATCCACATACTGTTGGTTTTGTGTACTACAAAAGCCATTGTAGAACTGAAGCACTGTAGATTCTGATTTCCTCAAATCCAAGTCAGATGTTAGTAGAATGTGATGGTAGCATAAATAGTTGTAGTCCCAGGTTGAGAGGATGGTGCATACATAATGCTTTCAATTCACAGTACAGTAAGTTATAGTAAGCAATGTCTTTTTAGGTTTCCCTTTCGAAGGAAGTGATAATCATTTTTCATTGAGACAAATTGTTCATCATTATTTTGTTGCTATACCAGATAGCGCGTTAAATACACTGTCCTCCATCGGAATTCTTAATATCTATATTAAAGAAGAAAAAAGATTTGTTACAGTTAGCATGTGTAGTTGAAAGGAGCAGGGAATTAAAGCAAATGGGAGTGGTACAGGTTGGACTCAATTCAGTTTTACTTACCATTCTTCTCCTTGCCAACCATCGAATTTTGCATACATAGAGAATAGTGATAGTGATATAAATTATTAATTGAAGTAGGGCCTAATTTTATTAAATATTCTTTGAAAGTGAGATGTGTAACACATTTCACTGAGTGATATATATTATGTATGTAATAGTACATATTGTTGTAACTTGGATCCATAGTTATAATCCTTTATATTATTGAACCTGAATGGTTTCATGAGTTAAATGCACTGCATGTAATCTGTGCCAAACAATGGCTTCGTTTGATTTGAGTTGCGTGATACCCACACGCAGATAATGTCTGATCGGAATACTGATCAGCGCGAACACAATGGCTCCTGTGAGAAAATTGAACTCACACCAATATACACCTATTAAAATAGAAGGTAAATCGTATTCACAAACAAAACAATTTGATCTTTAATAGCCAAATGCCGTTTTAAGTGAGCCTTTAAAGACGGGACAAACAAGAAAAACTAAGTACACAGAACTATCTTAGTCGTCTTACCTTGAAAACAGAATATCTCCTCAATGAAATGAATTGAAATTCCCGACTGGCAGGACAGATCGTTCGAGAACTTATTGGCACAGCTCACAGACGCTCACTCACTCACCTCATGGCGTTGCGAGTTCAGAAAATACCATATTCGTGGTGGCGTTGAGAAGTTCCGAACATTAATTCCGTACAACTTCCGTGAAAACGAATAACCCTCTGGAGTATGGAATGTAAACAATCTCGTTCAAACTAAACTACGTCACAAAACGTCATAAAACTTAACATCCAGGAAATTTTCACATATATCGAGATCTCGTTGACTATACATAGGTCCGGTAAGAGGTCTGGGCACGAGACATAGGTAACCCATGTCAAGATTAGTGTGCTGCCTACGGCAGCAAAAATATTTTCCGTTTAGCTAAAAACGAGAAATTTCTACCCCATGCAAATAGCATTTTTCAATAGCTTCTGTTTGATATATATCTCGCGATGTTGCGCGTTAATTATTTTTAAAAAATCTAAAATTCTGTATTAACACTTGTGAGAAGTCAATTTCCTAATTTTCCTGTCTATTTGTAATATTAGTCAAACAACGGTTCGCACATTTTTGACATTTGAACAAGTTTCACATAACGGAGAAACTTGAACTATACATGGAATGAAAGCTTATTCAACATCTAATAACATACCTACACAATATATTTTAACAAAGAGTAGTTCTGAAATTACTAGCCATCTTGTTCCACAACTGACAAGATGCCGCGCGCAATATGCAATGCCACTTGCCACGGTACTCACCGCTTCTCCCCTCGGGACATTCAAAAGCCGTCAACATGAAAGTCCATATGCATCGCGACCAAAATATCACAGCCCTGCATTAAATAGCTACCAAGTTGAGAGTATTCTGTAGTCTGAAAACCAGCCGCCGTATATTTGACAAGATGGAAGGGATTCAGATTGTTTATTACTCGGGCTACCGCAGGTAGACGAGTCTAGGTTTCGGTCGTGTTATTAGTATTAGGGACCTTAAGCATGCACGACTCGAACGTCACGACGACGACCCAAGTACAATAGAATTTTTCAACCAAAACAAAGCGTTGAATAATTTGCAGTCCCAAGAGTAATCCCAACACCGTCCTCGTTGCACATACAACGTCAACTGAAGCTTTTTTATGTTTTCAAGACGACGTTGCGGAAGAACAGCAAAAGCTGTTAGTTTACTTAGGCGTTAATCTATCATATGTTATGTTGTCGAAGCTATGGCTGCCTTTTAAAGATCTTACAAAATACATAAAGCATAGAATATACGATGTCCTGATCCATGGTTCTTTTAAATGTAGTAACTTATTTGCCGTCGTCGTCCTAGCTTGCTTAAGGTCCCTATTGTGTTTTTGGGGTCGCGATATTGCCCCAGCAGACTTTGCGAAACCGAGATTTCACTTTCATGGCGAGTTATCGGCTTGAACGAAGCTTTTCTTGCCATTTTATCGATGTTTTTGAATATTTCCACGACATTTCTTGGCACACTACCCAGCAGTAGTCTCAAACAAAGATGTCAGAGTATAGTCGGACTGTCAGCGAATCAAGGTGTATTAAAAATAATTGGAAACTTTAAACTGAAGGAGTGAAGGACGTCAGAGAACAGTCATGTTTAATAATTACGAAACCGAGGTTTGGCCGAGTGGCCTTCCGATGATCAGTGGTTGTCTCTTTTGAACGAAGCTTTTATTGCCATTTTATCCATGTGTTTGAATATTTGCAAGACATTTCACTGTTTCTCAGTTGTTTACTTGTTTGAATAGCTTTGCAAATGACCGAGTTATAGATAGTTGATCAGTAATGCGGCTGACAATTGGCTTAAATTCGTCATAAACATGCTTACAAAGGCTTTACAATGTTTACAACTGTAAAAGATGACGAGCTATTTCAAAACAGGTTAGTCCTGGCCTTGCTGCTTTATAGTCCGACAACTACAAAATGCAAGTATAATAATAAGCACCGAATAGAGCAAATACCGCCAGATAATAACATATCAATATGTTGAACATGTTTCAGTGCATGTCTAGATATCGCGTGTCGTATTACATTTGGAAACGTGTGTTTTAAAACATGTTTAAATATTTTCTATTGGTCCGAATTTAAATAAATTCTATATCAAAATGATCGCTTGAATTTGCCGAATCCGACACTATAGGTTTTGTCTACTAAATATATTAGATCCGTTGTTTAATGTTCAGAAAACGGCCTTGTTTACATTTATATACTATTAGCAAACCTTCGGCGCTTCCTGCACCGCAGCAGTTCATATAAGACCATAGATTCTATTTGTGAAAATCTATGCAATTATGCATTGCCATTGTCATGTAGTCTTGCTAGAGTACGCACAGGCTACGCGAAACTTTCAGAAATCAGTAGCCCGAGTGAACGCCTGAGCAGGCGTCTTGTTATTCTATAATCCTATAATTATCCCAAATTAGAAACATGTCAACCAATCAGATTTCACTACCAGGTTTCTTGGTAGTGACGTCACTGGACGGCATTATCGCCTATTGAATTCAGACGCCTCTCTCAGCTCTCTCCTCCGGAGAGGCTTCTATTCTTAGGCGCGCGGGCAATCGTAAAGCGCGCGGAGAACGTCGGGAAGGTGGAAAAAGAGGTGAGAAGCCTCTACCAGATAATGTGCGGTTCTCTGGCACAATTTGTGGTTCTCTGGTAAATGGCATAAAAACCCGACGATTCGGGAGAAATTCAACACTCCCTTGAAGATCTAAGTATCAAAGGTTAGCATGATGATTTTCGTGAAGAAATAGTGCGATTAAAGGAATTTATTTGATTCTTGCTGTTATTTACGTGTCTGCCATTTTAAATCAATTTAGATGTATTGAATTGAAGAATATTTCAATTAATTTAGACTTGTTTATTCTCTTTACGCTAACCATAATGCAGAAGAAGATATAGAATGCTTTGCAATAAGTGCAAATACGCCGGAGAAGGATTTTTTAACACCGAATTCGAAGTCGGCAAACGAACTGAATACGAAGAGATTCCAATCAAGTACCAAATCTGCGGTCTCTGCCCATGGGAGATAGCGACGATAGTTTGCACGAAGTACGATGTTTTCTTCAAGATCTAAGTCTACAATGTTGTTCTGGACGTTATTAGTTCTGAATTCTTCTATGGAAATCACCTGCGGAACGAATCAAAAAATTCGAAACGCTGCCAGATTGACAAACCTTTTAATATCGAACGTTGAATCGTTGATAAACAAAGCCGACGAACATGCAGCGCTGGAATATTCTCAGCGCTAACTTTCTACATTACACCAAGCTCGCAAACGTACCACATGCACTACGTGTATACGTGCAACTTATCATAGGTAATATCTATGTTTACAACAGTTCAGTGTCTTTTGATATAAACTTTCTCGGGTAGCGTTTGTTTACATGTTTACATGTTTAATTGCATAATTCAAAACTGGAAAATTATGTCCTTGTGTAACAATATTAACATTCTCGAGTTGAGAATTGTCTGCCAGCAATTTAAATGTGTCTTTTGTTCATAATTTATGGATTTCCAACTTTTCCGTAAGTTAAATTTGGTTATATATTGAAATTCCGAGTCTGGTGCCTAGTCCATCAGTGAGTCCATCACGGAATTTGGGCGCCATATTGACAACATTATCTGGCAGAGGCTACTTTTCTTTCCCTCTTCCCATCATTCCTCGCGCGTCTCCGCCTCCGAGCCTCTGCGGAGGAGAGAGCCTCTCTCAGCGAGTGAGAACGAGATGAGATCGGCGGCTGGCTTTCAGGCTACTATGAGTAATCAGTAGGCCGATTTTTAAAAAAATCTGTAGAACGAAATTTTTTAAAAATTGACAAACATGATTTTTCCGGGGAAAAATTATTCGTTTTACAGAATTTTTTTTAAATCGGCCTATCGATTACTCATACTTCAAGAAAAGTTTTAATGAAAAAAAAATTGGGGGTCACCAAAGTTTTTTTTCGAATTAAATTAGTTTGAAGGATAATTGGCAGCCATTTTGAAACGTCATTGTTGCCAGTTTTTGATTGTCAGACTGTTTAACTATGCATAACATTTTGTTTTATTCTTTTTCGGAATTGTTTATGCACATGTTTTGGACTCTCAAACTTGTATTTTCCATTTTTCAAGAAACTGTATGGAATCACCTTAAACGTACAATTTTCTTTTGAAAATTTAATAATTTTTAATTCACTTTTTGTATGTATTACCCCAAAGTAGATTGCAATAAATTAGATATGGATAGACTAAAGCATAGTAGATTAATTTTAGAGTATTTAAATTTATGAAATGGCGTATTTTTGTGCTATAATTCCCATGGATTTAATAACTTTCTTAGTTATCAAATCTATGTGATCTTTCCATTTTAAACATTCATCAATAATGATACCTAAAAATGTAGTGCTTTTGACTTGCTTGATAGATTCATTGTTTATGGAAATTGTTACATATTTTGTTTTTTATTTGGGGATCTAAATAAAATAAATTTCGTTTTTGCTGTGTTTATGGATAGTTTGTTAATATTCAACCATTCAGCTATTTTGTTTATCTCGATTTGAAGAGTTTCATTTAGTGTTTCAAGAGTGACTGTAAAATATATTTGTGTCATCAGCAAATAATAAAAGATTAGATAATTTTTATACCAATTTTGTGTTACAATACAATACAATACAATACAATACAGTACAATACAATACAATACAATACAATACAATACAATACAATACAATACAATACAATACAATACAATACAATACAATACAATACAATACAATACAATACAATACAATACAATACAATACAATACAATACAATACAATACAATAAACTTTATTTAAAGATGGTATCACTAATTACAAAAATGTATTCTCCCCAGTGGCCCTCTAGTGTTAATTAAAACTATCAATAAAAACTAAATACGAAACAGATTTAAATAAAAAATGGAATAAATAGCATATAAGTATGCCAATCACAACTAGTAATTACTTAACATAACATATAAGATTATTATAAAAACTAATTTAATTTAGTATAGTCTATGAATTATAAAATTGTCAACAGTATATTTTAAGAAAAAATCTTCATAGTCTTCTAGCTTCTAAACCAGAATCCCGTGATCAATAGTGTCAAATGCCTTTGATAAGTCAAGAAAAATACCAATCGTGTATTCTCCTTGATCTATTGCTTTTGTAATTTTATCCACAAGTTCTATTATTGCCTGTTCAGTTGATCTATTTTTTCTAAATCCGTACTGATGTTTTGATAGAATGTTTTTTTTTTTCATTATATATAATTAGTCTTTTGTACATTAGTTTTTCTAGTAGTTTAGAAAAACAGGTGAGAGCATTGTTTGTAATACACTTCATTAACCGTAAAAAATTAAACAACGCTTCACATTAGATTATACTTATACTTATAATATAGCAAGGCAAGTAGTATAAAGGAACTGTAATTATATGTTATTGCATAAAACAAGCACCCAGTAAAATATTATTTAAAAAATAATTTAAAATTTCATGTTTATAAACCTCCGAAAAATGCATATTCAGTAAAAACTCTTAAAAGTGTTCGAAATTGGCAACTACTGCTTCATTACTTAACGGTACAGTAATTACGACATTGTGTTCACCGTAGCTAAACGGGCCATTGAACGCAGTAGATACATGCCCGCCTGAGCCTGCCTATATTATTCTTAAAACTGTAAGCTGATGCTGTTACCAGTGCAAGCATGCCAGAGAAGACAGAGTGCAAATCCTCCACAATTATGAGGCTTTCAGTGCCTCCTTGTCAACCATTTTAAAAACATTTATACGTACAACCGCTGACAAACGTTTATAAGAAGCGAAGGGTTCTAAAATACAAAAAAATCCCGCCAAATTCAAATATTTTGGTGTACCTTTGCACTTCTCAAGTTATAAAATATTGTGTTCACTTCATAAAATATTATAAATTCAAGAAATCTTTGCCACATTGTTAAACTGATTTAAATTTATATTATTCTAAGTTCTTTTGGTTTATTTTAGGTTCTAAGTTCTTTTGAGATGTCTGATTTCCAATACCGGGCCAGAATTTGGCTAATTTATGCGCCCGCGATGTACTGCGCTGTCCCTCATTTCTGGCCATGACAAAGCATATATCTCAACAAATCTAACTAAAGACTCTATTTACCTATATTTATCATATTTACATTATACAAATACTTAGTTGAGTGAAAAAAGTTTAAAACTTTGTTCCTTACATCAACAGTTTGATTATTCTAGATTTTTGCAAATGTATAGCTAAAACTCCTTTTCATTGCGTTTGTTTTGGTTTCGATAGCATCAGCCCTAAGGTATTGTTTCTTTAACTGCATGTTATTTTTCATTGTTTGTAAGTTTAAATATCAGGCTAACGCCAAACGATTTTGCTCGTCACAGGGAAAACCCACCGACGAGATAGGGTTAAACTGCATTGGAAATAAATAAAATGTAAGAAAACTTACCACATAAATATCAAGATGAGCTCCATCAAAATTCTGTAGCTCACGCAAGCATACTATGAATGACGAAGACCCAACGTCTTCAAGCCAGAGAGATGAAGCATCGTGTTTCATACTGCGACGACGATGTTCAGCGGTCACAAGAACAGCAGGTGTAGACTGGAAATTAATCTGAAAATAGAACCAAATTACAGATTCCAAAAAGATATTAACCTTAAAGTGTCGATAACGACGCGAAAAACCTAGAGTGGTCTTAACAAGATCAGCACGAAACATAGGCGTAGTGAGCGGGGGCATAGGAGAGAGGGGGTGGTTGCTCCCAAAAAATATTTGAGAAGGAGGATTTATTTATCATAATCAAAGTCGGCACTTACAGCTGAGATATCCACGGTTTGACATTTAGTGCCGGTCCACCACTCAGGAATTGAAATCATTCCAGAAGCCGCACCCGGCGGTGCACCTTGGTATGCCGTCCATTCTATGGTGGCAAAGCCATGAGGTGGTCCCTCATTTCTACCTGATTCCACTATACAAAATGTAAAACCACGATAGCTGGTGTCTTCTACCCACGACACAGCTGCATCATGTACTCGACTTGAGCCATTCACGTGACTAACGCTAACTTGCACGCGGACAGGTTTGTCAGGGTAAAACGTCAGAGGTTCAAAACGCACCGGTTGACAATTCGAATCCGACCAACGAGGAACTTGATCGACATTTTTACGACCTCTTGTCATTGGAAATCCTACATGAAAGCATGGAAATACAGTTTCTCAAATAACATATCAGGCAAATTCAAAAGAGATATTGTAGTTAGAAATTGGACAACGATTACGGTTAAATATAGCAAACTTTTAAGTCGATCTTCTCACTTTGAAGACTCGTTTGAGATGCTATATTCAACATGCGTCTGTCTCCACGTTCTCGTGTGTCTAAATAACATGCCTTTGTGTATTTAGAACTGATTGGACAATTACTCGTGTTATATTGGATACACTTAACAATGTCGACTAACATAATCACGCTATGGTTAGGCTAACTTATGCTTTCTAGTTGTATCTCGTCGTTGGAGTTTCGGTATACGGTAATCATGCTTCAAATTACAACGCGAAACACGTACGTAGAAGAGTGGGGGTTCTGGAAGTGGCGGATCTCATGTTCCACCGGTGACATCATTACAATCTTCTATTAATTTTAAGTATAAATTTACAAGTTTCTATTACAAATCATTGAATTTCATTGGCTATCGCAGGAGTTACTATCCGCTGATAGAAACCTCTGGGGATAGGCCAATGACAAGCCTTCTTTTAACTAAATTGACCAATCACAAAATGCGTAGTATATCAAAATCAATGATCAGTAGAGCCAGCGGTTGTTCTGTTAAGCAACAATGGCGCCGAAATTATAAATGAGTGTGCAAATAACAGAAGAAATTGAGCATTTACTCGAAGCAAAAGGGTCTACAGAAAACAAAAACGGCTACAAAATGGTATGAATGGAAATTATTAATGGTAAGATCGTTAAATTGTTTATATGTGTTCGTTTAAAACGAAATATCTGCAAAGAAAACACATTTCAAAATTACGCTTGCTATTGGCAAGATTTCGTGATGCTATCTACATGCTAAGTTGAATGTTTCTTTCAACGTTTTGTCATCGATTCTTGCCAGCATGCTCTCGATCGCCTTGTCGATAATGGCACAATTTGATAATTAGTCCATTAAACGCTAATTATAATCAATTAGACGCTAGTGTAGCACATGTATCTTTGCAAGTGGCTCAGTCAAATGATAAGGAATAGTAGACCTACTTAGAACAAAATATGTTAGACGAGCACCAAAGTATTCTTCACCTATGCATCATTATTCGCCTCAGACAATCATGATCATAAATAATTGGGACAGCAGTGTAAATGAAGAGTCTGGTAGCCTCACACAAGAAAAACTATAATATATCGCCTTGAATCCTTACCTAACAATTCCTCCCCTCCCCCCTCCATCAACGTTGTTTCATTTTATATTTGGTGTGATATAACGACGAAAAATAGCAATAGAATGGCATCATTGAAGGGGGAAGGGGGGCAACTTCGAATGCGTAGTTGTTTTTACGAACTATCCTAGTGTTTTTGGCCATGATTGTAGTTATTGTAGAATGTCCATGCAGACATATATTAAACAATAGCTCTTTCCCTAGCGAACACATTGATTTATAATCGAAATATAGTAACTTAGGTTAGATATACTGCCGAAACAGAGAACGTAGGAATATAACGTTTCGAGCGAAGGCCCTTCGTCAGAGAGAAACGTAAAGAGTGTAAACAAACAATGAGCTTATATACGAAAGGTAATTATGTGACCAAAAATAAGCCAATCAGATAAAAATGACAATAACAAATTGATAATGAGATGTGAAAAATTAGCCAATCAAAGCGAAATGACAATAACAAATAGATAATGAGATGCGAAAGACATTTGCTATTCATACCGTCGATGAGTAAAAAGGAGGGGGTGTAGAAAGGATGAGCGAGAGTAAAAATAGATAAATTAATAAGGATGAATTCGTGAGGATGAATGGTACCAATTTTGAAAATGAGACGCTTTTCTAGTCTTTTGCGTCTGACATTACCGCCAGAAATGGGTGAGATGGCACAAACTTTCATGTCTGAAATACAATGGTTGGCACTATTAAAATGTCGGGCGACAGGCTTGTCAACATCGTTGTTCCTCACGGAACGAAGATGTTCAGCAAACCTGTCAGATAAACGTCTGCCAGTTTCACCGATGTAAAGCATGCAACATTTATTGCAAGAAATACAGTAAATGATGTTGGAAGAGATGCAAGTAAAATTATGCATGCTTTACATCGCATGCTTTACATCGGTGAAACTGGCAGACGTTTATCTGACAGGTTTGCTGAACATCTTCGTTCCGTGAGGAACAATGATGTTGACAAGCCTGTCGCCCGACATTTTAATAGTGCCAACCATTGTATTTCAGACATGAAAGTTTGTGCCATCTCACCCATTTCTGACGATAATGTCAGCCGCAAAAGACTAGAAAAGCGTCTCATTTTCAAAATTGGTACCAATCATCCTCACGGACTCAACGAACGTTTTTCTTTTATTTAACACCTCTAAAGACGTTGTTTCTGTTCAGCAAGGGCGGACATAAACAGTTTTAACTTTATTAATTTATCTATTTTTACTCTCGCTCATCCTTTCTACACCCCCTCCTTTTTACTCATCGACGGTATGAATAGCAAATGTCTTTCGCATCTCATTATCTATTTGTTATTGTCATTTTGCTTTGATTGGCTAATTTTTCACATCTCATTATCAATTTGTTATTGTCATTTTTATCTGATTGGCTTATTTTTGGTCACATGATTACCTTTCGTATATAAGCTCATTGTTTGTTTACACTCTTTACGTTTCTCTCTGACGAAGGGACTTCGCTCGAAACGTTATATTCCTACGTTCTCTGTTTCGGCAGTATATCTAACCTAAGTTACTATATTTCGATTGTTGTTTCTACACTGCCTACGCAGCACGCTACTTTTGTTTCACTATATTGATATATAGTACAACTGTACAAGTTTGCAAGTGTACTAGAATTCTACAAAATAAGCGTATACTTGCTTCCTTTATACGCCTTCGTCACTGGGCGAATCATCACTGGGCAAACATCCGACAATCATAGCAAGAAACTGGCGAGTCAAGCGTAGGATAAAGGATTGAATTCATGCTCCTATAAATGTCTTATCTTTTTAGCCTTGAGCTTATGACCTTTATCAAGATGAGTTATTTTGTTTTATTAACGTAAAGTATTAAAATATTCCCTTCAAAAACAACAAAAATACTATTTTAGTGTATACACCGATTTTATGTTATACACATTAAATATCTCTGTTATTGTAAGCAAGCACAAGTGGCGCAGTGGGTTAGGCGTCGGACTGTAAGTCAAAGCAAATTAAGCAAGGGCGGCAGGGGTTAGTACTTGGATGGGTAACCACTTGGGAAGTGGGAAAGTTCATTTTTCTTTTTCGATACTCTCATTTTTAACTCTAACAACAAGGAGTTAATTTAACTCCAAATCGTGCAATTTAATTTAACTCCGAAAGTGGAGTTTATTTAACCCCCAAAAACTGATTATTCTAAAGCAATTTTTAACCCCTCGTTTGGAGTTAAATTAACTCCTTGAAAATAACAGTGTATAAGGATCGTATTGTGAAAAAACAGAGAAAATATGCTATTTATTTAATTCACGGTATAAAGTGAAACGAATAGAAGTTTGCCTTTTTTGGATTTGATTGTCAAAAGAACAGACCAGGGGAATCCCGAAACTGGGGTATACCGAAAACCAACACACACTGACAAATACCTCCCATTTGACTCTCATCACCCTATATATGCCATAAGAAGTCCGTTTCAATAACTTTCCTTTTGAGAGCCCAGAGCATGCCATCTAGTGCCGAGTCGAGGGAGAGTGACCAACAGTATATATTTGACGTTTTAAAGGCGAATAGCTATCCTAATGATTTATTTTAAAAAAATGTTTAAAACTAACAAATAAATTCCCAACGCAGCCAAGTGAATAATCAGACATAGTTTAACGCTACTCTGGGTTAAACGTTTTTTGAACGTAGCCTAAAAAGTTTCTGTTCATGACCCAACGTTTCGGCACTCCGATCTATTGTCTTCATGACCGTTGTCAAGACAGGTTCTATATTTATACTCTCAGAGAGAGAGAGAGAGAGAGAGAGAGAGAGAGAGAGAGAGAGAGAGAGAGAGAGAGAGAGAGAGAGAGAGAGAGAGAGAGAGAGAGAGAGAGAGAGAGAGAGAGTATATCCTATACGCAAATTCGTCGTTCTTTCGAGAACTTTATTTCTATACGGTAATTTTATCAATATGTACAATTGTTTTTTCATAAACGCCGTATATTAAGTAAATAGACCAAAATAAACTAAATTATTTCTTAGTAGGAGACATTGAACTACATAAATTATTACATGTTAAAAACAATAATTACAGATATTTGCAGAGAATTTCTTGACATTGTCAAGATTTATTACAACTGATGGCAAGCTGTTCCATAAGAGGGCACCAGTGACTATATGCTAGACTGCGTTTTAAATACTATGTGCAAGGTTGAGGGATTTTAAAGTTAATATCAGAACAACGTAGATTATGTTCATGAGTTTTGTTCACTGGAACAAAGAGCTCAGTCAAGTAACTAGGGGTTTTATTATTCATAATCTTATACATCAAACCAGCTTTTTGGTGCTTTCTTCTGGTATCGAGGTCATGCCAACCCAAAAAAGACAAAATGTCAGCTGACCTGACCTCATAACCAGAATAAGTAATAATTCGAGCTGCCCGATTTTGCAGTTTCTGAATTTTATTTCTCAAAACATCTCCACAATTTCCCCATAAGCTACTACAATAATCAAAGTGCGGCTGTACAAATGAATTATACAACGATACCATTTGCGGAATTGTTAATAAAGTTCGCAAATTACGTATCATACGGAGACCCCTAAGAACTTTTGGAATTATAATTTCACTTAAATGATTTTCCCAACTGAGTTTTTCATCTACCACAACTCCAAGTAATTTTACCTTTAAAACACGTTTCATTGTTTTATTATCAATTTGTACCCTAGGATTACTCAGAAGCTGTTTTAACCTATAGTTTGAATCTATAATCCTAAACTCAGTTTTCGTCGCATTTACCGAAAACTTGTTGGCATTAAGCCACAAGGTTATATTTTCGATATCACAATGGACCTTTTACCTTTTAGGAAAAACCCGCAATGCATTCGGGTAGTTGGGTATCACTTCACTTCCAGGTGAATGGCTGCCGCGAGGCGAGCACTTTTACTTCGAAGAATAATTGATTAGTTTTAACCGTTTTTAGCTTTCGAGAGTAAACTTTACTTATTGCAGCATAACTAGGGGGGTATTTACTACATTCTGTGGAAAAGGTAATGAAGTTACTGCAGTCGTTGTCGAGAAAGTCAATTCAGAGTGATCGACTGAGCGAACACGATTCGAACAAAAACATTTATGAAGAAAGGTCTGTGCGAGCGTTTGCAGGTGAGTAAGCTTATCAAGTGGCGATCAATAAAATATTTTGCTATGTGGATATTTGTTTGTAGTTTATCTGTACAGATCGTGTCGTTTTTGCAATTGTGCACGTCTCTTTAAGCCTTTTTTCGCTTATTGAGACTGACAAAGTTTGGCCATGCTTTCGATCAGACGTTCGATAAACAATACCCCTACTAACAATGTTTTGGTTCTGTTTTGGCCCGAAAACTAAGCTTGTCCAGTGAGCAGAAATTCAGGTTTTTACAAGAGCTGCAACTTAAAAGTGCTTTCGCGAGTTTTGCAGCCGTTGTTTTGCTTATTTTCTTTGTGTCTTGATTCGTCTCCTCCCAAGTATTAAATTTAGTAAGTTCTGGATAGGGGGGACGATCAAACCCAGAGGGATTTGACATTTTTTGAAAATTTACGTCAAATTCCCATTACCAGAAATTTGGGACATTTTGCGGCCACGTTCGTAGCCAGTGGTTACTCCCATGATAATAATATACAGTAAATATTTTGCGAAAATGCAAACGGCTGCTAAGAACAAAGATTGCCTCTGCTTTCAAAGTAAACAAACATGGCTGCAGGCTGCTCGAAAGAGAAGAGACCTCCGTGGCTTCGTCGTTTGTCCTTCTCGCAGCTCAACTCCACGTTTAGACATAACGGCCTCCTGCTGATAAACGAAATCGGAGTTTCGACTGTGCATACAATCTGAGTCGGGATAAAACGTAGTTCGTTTATAACATGAGGCTGAAGCAGCCGCAGTAAACATAACATTTCTGATTTCAGAAACCTTTTAATGCTTAGGTATTCTATAAGGATAAAATTTGCTTCTCAATTATCCTTGACAATAATCCTAAACGTAGTGTCTAAAAATAATGAACTCAAAACATGAAAAAATAGTCCCAGCCTATGTTATCTTCCCGTTATGCTTTAATAGACACGATGTAATTTGCATAGGGGCCCAAATTGAAAAGGAAACTAATTTGCATGTGGGCCTAAATAAAACTACGATTTGGTGTATTGCTCAAACACACTGTAAAACCAAGAAAGTTTAAAGGCTTTGGGAACCGCAATGTTGTTAGATACGGAGATATTTACGAGTTATATTAGCAGTTCGAACATTGCTAAATACATAGCAAGCTCCGCACTTTGCATCGTTCGCAAGGAAAGTGGTGTATTTGGCAGATTTGTATCGCATGTTTAGCAGGATTACTATGGCTTACATAACAGAATGAGTCAAATAAGCAGCGTAAATAAATCGATGTTGGGAACCGGCTGTGTATTTCGGTAAGCGAACATTTTTTGTTATAACGTTTCCTTACTTAACTCTTAACAGGAATCGAGCTCCGCAACCGAGAAGTCTATGTCCCTAGTAGGATAAATTTTAAAATTTACGATTTTACTGTATTATTCCTTATACGATTTGGCCGTCATGTTTAATGGCCTATATGCGCCCGCGCGACGCCATCTTGTCCCAAATTTCTGGTAATGCTTACCCAGGGGGCAAACATTTGTGTCAAATAAAGAAACAAACTTTTCTGTGGTTCCACCATTGTATCAATATAAATGCACCTATCAATGTTAAGCCCCAGGGTGGGGGCAACCCACAGGGATAGACTTTGTGGGGAAAAATTGTCAAATTCCCCTGGAGTAAAATAGCCTTGTTGGTCAAAATACCCCTCCCTGGGAAATATCAAGTGCTAAAATATAATATTAAGATCATTTTATGTGTCAAAAATCCCGTCCCTCGAGCTTGTCAAGAAAGTCAAATTTCCCTGTCTTGGGAAGTCCCACCCTGGGGCTTAACATTGATAGGTGCATAACAATTGATTCAAGGAGAAACAACATTAACAGCATAATAAAGCAGTCAGAACAAAATCTATGCACAGTATGTGGTAGTGTTCAGGGAACTGGACGTTTTAAATATTACGAATAAATGATAAACTAGAAAAACTAAACTAATTGCTCTTGTGGTTGATCAAGAACATTTAAGCCCATTTCAAACCTGGCACTACTGAAGAGGGCAGTTTCCAGTCCATCTCTTCTGAAACCTTTAAAATTAAATACAGTAATGTATTGGTCAACAAACTAACAGAATATTAAACTTATATTGTCAAAGAAACTGAGCACAATAAGCACAATTTCAACCTGAGTGATAATAGAGCACTAAAATACAATAAAAACAGCTCATATTTACCTATCAGATTTATACACTACATTTCAATACTTGGTGGTCACCAGACTCCCACACAAAATTATCAAATATCCCCTCTTGGGATGGTCGTTTTTGTCAAATTCCTAACCCACAGGGGCATGGAGGTTTGTTACTTCCCATTGGGTTGCCCATCCCCCCCCCCCCCCCCTGGGGCTTAACATTGACAGGTGCATTAGTTTTAATATGTCGTAAAATAATTTAAATTCAACATTGTTTATTTACTAAATATTAAAAAAAAAGTGTGGAGTTTTTCTCTGTATGTGTTGTGTACATTGAACTTTTCTCAAATAGTTTTAGTTACTTAGATATTAGTAAGTAAAAACTCAAGGTATAAATATAAACTTTATTTGTGTTTGTGCAGTGTTCTAGAACTATAAATACAACCTAGTTAATACAGTAACTTAGAGGTGCTCCCAAGTAATTGATTATTTTTTCGTTTTTTACTGCAATCGATTATACTTAACAATAATCGGATCATCTATAAATCTATAACAACCCTGCATAGCATGATGCTGGAATGAGTTTCTTTCCGGAATTAAAAAATTGTGACAAGATGGGCATTGTCGTTGTGATCAAATGACAAAGGTGACTTGTTTTGATTGGAGTGGCAAGTGTAAACTGCGAGAGTGCGAGAAAGTGCGCAATCTATAACTGTGATTAAACAGTGATTTAAAACATGAATAGTGACTGAATTGTTGGGCGACAACAAGGGAGGCAATCCCCAACAAATTATTTTAGTAAAAACTTATAAAAGCACCCCCTTCCTTTGAATGGACAAACCACCATGGACATGTCGTATTTAAATTATTTAATCAATACGATTAATCGATATTAATCGATTGTTGACAATGATTAATCGATTATGAAAATGAACCAATGGGAGCAGCTCTACAGTAGCTTATTACAGTAATATAATATTTTAACCTAAAATAACATTTGTAGTGTTTGGCTTAACTTGTTAAATATGTTGATAGTTGAATAGTTTGTAAATGAAATTATAAATATTTGTACTGTATATACATATTAGGAATATATTTATAATATTAAAATAGTTAAATTAGTTAGAATATAATTTATTAATATGAAGGATGAACCTTGCACTTTGAAGGAGGCAACAAACTGTGCCAAGGTGAGACAAAGCGATGGACAAGAGACTTGAAATTCTTCCACCTTTATTTACCAATGAGCTGTTGCAAAAGCATCTGGGATTCTGGGAACTGAATTAGCCAGTGACAACTCTACTGGTGCTGTCAAAACAGAATCAAATAACTGAAGAAATTGTCTGTGTTAACTATGTGTAAGGCTGGTATTAAAGGAGGATGCTGTAAACACGTTCTAGCATTGCTATTCCTAGCCTAGTTTATCATTTATTCATTTGTTAATATTAAAAACGTCCAGCTCCCTGAACACTACCACACATATATTTTGTACTGACTTCTTTATTATGCTGTCAATGTTGTTTCTCCTTGAATCAATTGTTATGCACCTATCAATGTTAAGGCCCAGGGTGGGTGGGAGCAGGCAACCCATGGGATATTGACTGATCAACATATCCCGAGACAAGGAAATTTGACTCTCTCAAGGGATGGGATTTTTGACACATAAAATTATCTTAATATTATATCTTAACACTTGATATTTCCCAGGGAGGGGTATTTTGACCAACAAGGCTATTCTACTACAAAGTCAATATCCCTGTGGGTTGACCCCCACCCCCACACTGGGGCTTAACATTGATATGTGCATTTATATTGATACAATGGTGGAACCACAGAAAAGATTTTGCCCCCTGGGTAAGGAATTTGACGTAAATTTTCAAAAAATGTCAAATCCCCATGGGTTTGATCGTCCCCCTGGGTTTGATCGTCCCCCCTACCCTGGGGCTAAACTTTGACAAGTGCATAATTCTAAAACTTACTAAATTACTGCATTAAGCGTCAATGACAGACGGCTGGGAGGAGACGAATCAAGACACAAAGAAAATAAGCAAAACAACGGCTGCAAAACTCGCGAAAGCACTTTTAAGTTGCAGCTCTTGTAAAAACCTGAATTTCTGCTCACTGGACAAGCTTAGTTTTCGGGCCAAAACAGAACCAAAACATTGTTAGTAGGGGTATTGTTTATCGAACGTCTGATCGAAAGCATGGCCAAACTTTGTCAGTCTCAATAAGCGAAAAAAGGCTTAAAGAGACGTGCACAATTGCAAAAACAACACGATCTGTACAGATAAACTACAAACAAATATCCACATAGCAAAATATTTTATTGATCGCCACTTGATAAGCTTACTCACCTGCAAACGCTCGCACAGACCTTTCTTCATAAATGTTTTTGTTCGAATCGTGTTCGCTCAGTCGATCACTCTGAATTGACTTTCTCGACAACGACTGCATGCAGTAACTTCATTACCTTTTCCACAGAATGTAGTAAATACCCCACTAGTTATGCTGCAATAAGTAAAGTTTACTCTCGAAAGACAAAAGCGGTTAAAACTAATCAATTATTCTTCCAAGTAAAAGTGCTCGCCTCGCGGCAGCCATTTCACCTGGAAGTGAAGTGATACCCAACTACCCGAATGCATTGCGGGTTTTTCCTAAAAGGTAAAAGGTCCATTGAGTAGTTGTTCAAGGTCAGCCATAGATTCAGCAACTGCCCTAACCTGGGTATCATCAGCGTACATACCTGGAGTTGTGTATTCTAAATAGTTTGGAAAATCATTTACATATAGTAAAAGAGGGCCTAAGACAGATCCCTGTGGAACACCAGTTGACACGTGTCTACACTGGGACAGTATACCGTTGACCATACAACACTGAGATCTATTTGAGAGATAGGAGGAAAACCATTTATTTGATTCTCCCTGCACTCCGTATATATCCATTTTTTAAGAGAATTGCATGGTCAACAGTATCGAAGGCCTTGATTAAATCAATAAAAATAACTCCATTCATATATCCGTTATCAATATTTCTAAACCAGGCTTCGGTAGCCTGTAATAAAGCAGTTAATGTAGAATGATTTGACCGAAAACCAGATTGAAATTTAGTCAGAAGGTTATTTTCAGTTAGATATAGATAGAGCTGATCAAAAAAAAATTTCTCAAAACCTTTGGCAATAATTGGAAGCACCGAAATGGGCCTGTAGTTGTTTGTGTCATTTTTAGCATTACCCTTATATATTGGAAAAACTTTAGCAGTCTTCCAACTATCCGGGAAAGTACCACTTTGCAAAGACTTATTGAAAATGGAACATAGCGGTTCACTTATTACTGTCGCAGCATCTTTTAGTGTTTGGGCAGAGATTTCATCTATACCACACGTTTTAGATACTGATAATTTATTTAAAATAGAATAAACAACAGATATAGGAATTTCACTGAACTTAAACCGGGATGCGGTTGACTTAACGTAGGATTCAGCAGTACAGTAGTTGAATCTACCTGTTCACTAACCTTAAGTCCTATTGTTGAGAAATGTTCATTAAATGCATTAGAAATATAAATTTGTTCAGTTAGAACAGCTTCATCAGCTTTTACTGTTATGTTTACAATTTTTGATTGTCGGCCGAGAAGTAAATTTATTGCTTTCCATGAACGACGAGGATTACCCACATTATTAGTAACCTCAGCAGTAACATATTCCTTCTTTGCCATTTTAATTGCAATATTGACCCTAATTCTGGCCACCTTATACGCCTCAGAAAGAGAGTGAGAGTTATTTCTAACCGAAAGTTTTTTTTAAATGATGGAGGAGTGAGCCAAGGTGCCGGTTATTTCTAACTCTCTTTTTTCTTAGAGGAGCATGAATGTCAAGCACCTCCAAAAATAAATTCTCCCAGGTGTAGGCCATATCACTTATTTGAAACAAATCCCAAGGAATGTTTTTAAGACCATGAATAAACAATTCTGCATCATAGTTTTTCATATTTCGACTTTCAATGAACTTTGGGTAGCTCTTAATTGTTGAAAACTTTCGTACACCATAAATGAAGTAATGGTCACGAATACTAATTTCAATGAAATCTGATTCTACAATGTTTTGTGGCTCATTAGTTATAAAGTGATCAATCAGAGTCTTTGAGTTGTGTGGCACAGTGGTTAGCGCACGTGCCTTTCACCTCTGCGACCCGGGTTCAATTCCTGCTCTCAGCAGTTATCTGATTAAAATTTCTCCTTGGCCGCATGTGAGAAGAGTGCTTCCAGTTTGACTCTACCAAACATCGCAGGTTTCCTCCGGGTACTCCGGTTTCCTCCTGTAGAAACACTGGATCAATGAGGGATGGCCCTTACTGGACCTCTAGGGATAACAGTTTAGATATTAACTGATAGAGCTATCCAGTATAAATAAGATTAGTTTAGTTTAGTTTAGTTTAGACACGAGTATACTTATAATTTTTTGTGACACGAGAGAGAGAGAGAGAGAGAGAGAGAGAGAGAGAGAGAGAGAGAGAGAGAGAGAGAGAGAGAGAGAGAGAGAGAGAGAGAGAGAGAGAGAGAGAGAGAGAGAGTTTCCTATACACAAATTCGTCGATCTTTTCAGCTTTTTCCAAATCAAGTAACATTTTGTTTACCTTAAAAAAAATATTGCTGTCCAAGTTTTTCAAAGGTGGCTTAGCCCGCCTTAGAATGCTACTGATTTCAGCTCTCACCAGACGTTTTTGCATGATCGTCATCTTGTCGAAAAATTCCGTATAGCAAACTTTAAACCTTTTTCCAGACCGCTTCTTTCTAAGTCAGATAATTCTTTTTCAGAAAGTTTGAAGACCCACTTATCTTCAAAGATGGGTTTGTGGCACCAGACGACCGTTTTTTTCGAAGAAACAACGCAATTTTTGGTTGTGTTTAGATGTAAGTTTAAGAGAGGCCTTTTGTTCAGTTACGCAACAGAAATCTTTCACCAAATTGATGTCAGATTCATTAATCAAAACAGAGAGCTCATTGAGTGCAAGATTGTATTCAGTTCGCGGATTCCGTATACCATATAGAATGAAGGCATTGATCTTTTCATAATTTCAGGAAAGAGAAACCGAATGAATATTTCGTTTTGGAGAGAAAGAAAACGCATACCAACGTTAACGAAGCATTATGTCTATACTAGAGCATGCCTAAATTTGCCCGATAATGAACAAAGGCGCGTGGTATAATTACGGGTAATTAGTTCGTGATATTATACGACGATTTTGGAGGCTTTATGTGAATAAATTCCTCATTAATAATTAATGCAGATAAATCCCCCCAAATCCCCCTCTCTCTCATAAATATCATCATCATCATCAATGTATGGATTACAACCTCAACACAATAAAAACATTGTATGAGATATCTATTATCGCAGTTCACTAAAACCTGTCCACTGCAAGGACGTAAGAAATCAACAACTTACCTTTGCATCTTCCATGATGGTAGTAAGTATAATTGGCTGAAGTTCGACAGACCTCTAACTGAAAAAGACAGACATTGTCAAAACTTCGTCCATTGGAAGCGCAGATATTCTGCACGGCTGAAGGACAATTTTCGACGCATACGCATCTTGCATCGTACGGACCAAATGCGCGACAGACAGCAAAGTAGTCACATGTAACGTCGATACAAGGATCAAGATCTAAAAAAAGGTAAAAAAGAATATTACTTTGTGCTACATCATATCAAAACATACATAATGTCTTTTCTTAACAGGGTAGGGGCCAGTTGAATTGTATCAAACACTTAACGACAGTTTAACTGCCTGTCGGCGTAGTTAAATCGTATAGTGAACTTATCAAATTCTGGTCTTGATTGGCTAGAATTAAATGATCTAACTACAGTTAAAGTTATTACCTTTTTAGACAACCGGCCCCAGATCTACAAGAATATCGAACATACTTCTTTCAGAATTAAGATACATCTCTTAATTATTTCAAAAATCTGCTTTTTAGTTACTACAAAGTACTTTACTGCTTTGGATATAAATTATGATATATAGAAGGCACCCAATCTTGAAAATCTACATGTTTGTAACAAACTTAAATCTTATTTACGTTAGTCTTTATAGTTCAGTAAAGAGTCCCGCAGTAATTGGTGTATACTTTTGCGGCCGTGACCATGTCATTCTTTTAATGAGCAAATTAAGTTTAACGAAAGTACGCCCATATATATCTGTCGACTTCCGTAGACATGTTATGGTGACTAAAGGTATCAGTTAGGCTCGTAGCAAGTGATTTACCGGGCGGAAACCGTAATCGCAAAATGAATATAAGAACGCAGCACAAAATTTTAAAATGCAACACCATAACGAAAGGAAACCATTTAAAAACAAAATATATTTATTGATGTTTCGTTACTTAACCAGTAACATCTTCCAAATGACTTAAAGATTACACTGAATATACTTATATATAACATTAATATAGTTTCATATTACAAGAAAAAACGGTAAAAAGAAGATTAAAACAATTTAAAAATTTAAACTATAAACGATCAAAAAAAGATTAAACAAATTGTTTAATCTGTGGGGGGATTGCATTATATGGAACTGTAAGGCATGTTGCGTGCTCGATTTTTTCGAGTTCTTTCTTTTCGACAGCTTTGCCTTTGATCGAGTTGAGTTGAAGTGTTTTGTGTTTTCTGACAGTATTGGTGAATTTATGAGTAGTTGATCAGTAATGTTGCTGACAAGGTTTGTCCATGAAGACAGATTAGACGAATTTATTACAGACGCGAAAAAATGCCGTGTTGACATCCTGTATCTCAACAGTGGCGCCGGCAAGGGGGAGGCGGGGGGGGGGGGGGGGGGGGGGGGGGGGGGGGGGGGGGGGGGGGGGGGGGGGGGGGGGGGGGGTGGGGGGGGGGGGGGGCGTCTCCCCAATCGTCACCAGGACCGTATTTGAGTTAGTGCGAAATTCGATATTTCTTTGAAAAGAGTGCACGAAGTTGTTTGCTTTGGACTCAACATTGATGAAAACCTAACTTGGAAAAGTCAAATCAACAGCATTAAAAAGAACGTTTCAATTAACTTAGGTGTCATTAAAAAAGTTAAACCATTTCTAATCCGAATACATCTAGTGAATATATATCGATCGATTGTCGAGCCTTATTTTAACTACTGCTGCTTCGTATAGGATTGTATCGATGACTCATTAACCAACAAATTACAAAGATTGCAAAATCGTGCAGCTCGTATCATCACTGGTGCATCTTTCGATGTGCGTACTAGTGATGTTTTTCTGACCTTGATGGTCACCATTAGCCGACATGAGAAAATGTTCTCACTTAATACTGTTGAATTTATTTCGTTTTCAAGCTTCTTTTACAAAAAATTGACAGTGCAGCTGATTGCAAGTGCTACTTGCATTGTATACTTCTCGACTAAATCTCTTAACTAGAATTAGACTAACAAAATGAAGGTATATTTACAGGTAAAGCGCACACGGTTCCCACTTCCGCAGCATAAAAGCCGATAATAATATAATGATCAAGTTACTTATAGATGTTTAGCGGGAATCGTTGTAAAAAACGTTTTTTTAAAGTGTCAATTGTAAAAATTCATCATTCCCATATTGAAAACGATCATACAACAAAGCTGGTGTATAGAAAATGTCATTTTAGTCAACAATCGTCGTTCTGCAACGTGTTCTTTTAGTGGAAATTGTAGTGGGAACCGTCGTGGGAACCGTCGTGGGAACCATTGGGAAATCAGTCGCACCACAGGTGGCCATTTTCACTCTAAAATCTCATGTTGCCTTACCCATGTTACGCTTTAAAAGACGGTGTTTAGTTAGTTGTAACAGCATTGTTCGACCAATATAACATAGAATGCTTTTTAGACAATCAGTGACAAAATACCTTGGGACACTTTGTATTTCTATGTTAACTTAATACATTTATTTACATTTTTTCTCGTGATAGAGTTTATCCCTCCCTCACCCTCCCTTTACAATGTTGACTAGGAAATAAGGGACGCTGTGAACGTGAAAATGAGCGCTTAAATAGTCACAAACATCGAACATAGGGGCCGTGGGAACATAAAACGGAAAATGTTGCTTTTTAAGTTAAAATGTCCCAACACTTTTGTCACTGATTGTAGGACCGTAATAAACGAACTTCAGAACATTATTATTCCGGCTTTTAAATTTCGTGCATCATAACCCCATTCGTTAGACATAGCTTGTTAATATTTGTTTGACCAAGAACGAGAACAATGCGGCACTCGCTCGTTTTTGTTGAAAACTCAAAACAGCGGCTGCATATTTGATCGGGTATCAGATTCTGGGAGACAAGTGACCAACGTTCAAGCTGGGTCTTTCCCCCAGCGTGCGCCAAGAAATAGCCTGGGTACGAGGTTCAGATATACGCGGATAAAGTTACAAGTCAAGAGATAATAATTCTGCAGCTTTGGTCATTGTTATTAGACTATACTATGTAGAGTTTTCACCCAAAAAATTGAGATGAAAAGTAAGCCAAATGAGACGCAAATATTGATCCAAAAATATAGTCGAAAAAATGGTAAAAAAATAGTCCAGTCCATGTCTTACCCTATGCCCAATAATATTGTTAAACAATTATCAATTCAATTTTAAGCCAATCATTGTGTAATACCTCCAAGAACAGCATAATCAACTGTAATTGGTTCGTGTTGGCCATTTACTCCAGGGAGGTCTTTCAAACATACTTCAAATGTCGTTCTGTTAACGTCCTACAAGAAATTTCGCAAGAGATACTTTCAAAAAGCATAACAACAAACTAAGGTGATAGCTTGTGTTATATATATATATATATAACAATTATTCACCGAAATGGAAGTGAACTACTCCGACTTTGAGGTGAATAATTGTTTTAGCATATACCTCAAAATGATATAACATTCTTATATTTTTCGGTATTTTGATAAAAGAAACGGCTGCTAGCAACTTGGCGTTCTCGATATTTGTCGACAAAATAATTTTTACAACTTTTGAATATGTTAATTGCTAGAAAATTGTAAAGAAACATACCTGTGAACACTCTTCTACTTAATTTTGTTGACTTTACTTGATATTCTGCTACATCAGCCTTGTTTATCAACAAAATATTCTGCTTTGGTAAACAAACCAAACTGGCCGCCATTTTCTTTTGCCCGCATGTGTAGTGCAAGACATCCCCTGCTATAGGAACCAATCAGATTGCGTGAAAAACAATATTCACCTGCGAGGTATATGCTAAATATATATATATATATATATATATAAAGTATAAAGTATAGTTTTACCTTAAAGTCTTCGCTACCAGAGGTTTCACCCTAAACGGGATCATCAGGCCTGATGATCCCGTTTAGGGTGAAACCTCTGGTAGCGAAGACTTTAAGGTAAAACTATACTTTATACTTTGTATTTTGCTCTATCTATATGGTATTGAGCACTCTCTAACATTTCGTGAACCATAACTCACTTATATATATATATATATATATATCAGATCATATATGATTAGTATTAAAAAAAAATAAGTTGCCGGCATGAGTTTTTTTTACACAGTGTACTACGAATAAACTTGCCAGTTAATTCTAACACTCCGAGTGGATAATAATGTTTTGTTAGACTCAATACAAGTAAACATACGTATATCTGTTTGGTATAGAGTGTAGTAAGGAGAAGATTGTAGTAAGGAGTAAAATATATCCTATCTAAAGACAGTTCCGGATTAACCATATGGCAAAAGTGGTATGTGCCGCGGGCCACGCGTTTTCGGGCGCGCTATCTGTGGTTAAGGGGCCCCGCGCTGAAAATATACCGCGTGCCCCGCGCCACCCTTATTCGGTCCTGTCTAAAAACCCTAAATCAACAAAGTGTATTCTTTCCAAACGTTTTCGGCTTTTTGATAAGTTTTTCTAAAGGCTAATATTCACATGTCAATAAGTAAAAAATCACTGACTAATATCTGCACTTCCTGAGCTGTTTAAGTCGTTATATCACATTGATCTGTCGAATTATCCCAACTCACTCTCGTGTTTGTATCAGGCTATATAAATAGGCGCGCCCATTTTCTATTTCTTCAAGAAATATTTCTATTATATTTACATTTCTCTCTGATGAAGAGCTCCGCTCGAAACCTCAGTTTTCCGTTACCAAAAACCTTGGCAGTTTAACCACATTTTCACTTTAATTTGCGCTATTTATTATATATGTTAGTATAATATATACCTTAACCCATGTAACTATGTTCTGATTTGTTAAAGACGAATTTAAGTCTTGTCTCCGATTGGCCGTAAGAATAACCATTGGAGGCTCATAAAAACGTTGAGTAAAATTTTCAACCTAAAGAACAATAATAATAATAATAATAATAATAATAATAATAATAATAATAATAATAATAATAATAATAAAAAATAATAAATAATAATAATAATAATAATAATAATAATAACAATTATAATAATAATAATAATAATAATAATAATAATAATAATAATAATAATAATAATAATAATAATAATAATAACAATAAAATAATGCTAATATTATCATTGTGTTAGCAATTAACTCAGAGAACCAATTCACAAGACTACTCACTCTTTACCTGGCAGTAGGCGAAATTGTTTTTCCAAGAAGGTTGAACATCATTAAGAAAAAATATTGAACTGAGATCTGTCATGTTAACACTGAAGGCGTTTGCCAAAGCTACCCATTCCTGAAAATAATATTAACAACATCTTATTATAAATATTATTGCCTAGCAAAAAACACGAATAAAAGTCATTAAACACAAGGATGTAAAAACAAAATCTTTAATCTAACGTGCTTGATTGTTTCGTTGCGTTTGATGGCTTTTATTCGTGTTGTCTGCTGGCTGGGCACTAATATTTAAAATAAGATAACGTTTTTCGCCTGCAGGTAAATTTCTTGGCAATACTAACAAAAAAATTTACTTCACAGATTACTTTGTTCACAGCATACTGCATGTAAGAAGGACATTCAATATTCAATCTTCCTATACTGATGTATTTTGTATGTTCTGATTGGATAATTTGCATTACGTGACACCGTGGCAACGCTCAGCCATGTGTTATTACTCGTGCAATACATTTAATAACACATGGTTAATAATAAAGCACGGTTGCCAAATTTTTGAAATGGTGAAGTTATACAGCGGAATACAAAACATTGAACTGCTTAAGATATTACAATTTCTTAAGGTAAATTATCAGTTCAGATATTCAGTTCGCTAAGAGACCGGTTCTTAAAGTTACATCATATGATAGAATCTTATTTCACCAAAATACTCACCGCGCGCTTAATTGTTGAGTTTTGTCTCTCAAATTTGGCGTGCACAATGATAAATCACTGCAGACGCTAACAATTTAACAAAAATTCTACACCTTTAAAAACTGCAGTTACTACGAGGTGCTTTTAAAATAATAGCGCCCTTTGCACCATGAGATAATGGCGGTTCTGGTTTCAATCAGAAACTTACAAAACATCATATTTCTCATCTCGAATGATCAAAGAACAAAACCGTATTCGCATTTTTTGACAGGTATTGTATTTGCTTTGATATTAGGCGGGAAATTTGACTCATCTTGACTTGGTAAAAACGATAGGTGAGATGGATATTATTGGAATAATAATATACATGAAAAAAATTCTCATTTCTGATTGGCTGAGAGCAGTGCAGTTTTGAGGAAATACAGTGCAGAAAAAAGGAAAATGCAGTGCAAAATTTTTATTTTTTTAAATTTGTACAAAAATAATTTTTGACTAGAAAAAAAGCTCTTCGTGTTAAATTTTTTCATGTATGTTATCTGCAACAAGCAGTTTGATTGGAAAGATTCCCTTTATGTTAAATTTTTTCATGTATATTATTAATAATTAATAGCATGATTTTTTAATTTTTTTTTTCCTTTGAAAAAAACTCACTCGTGCATGTTTCAGTTCCAAATTGCACCCGAAAACATGCTATTACCTAGACAAATATTGCACTAAATCTATTATTCGTTTACTGTTGTTCAACATGGCGAAATTTTCTTTCTCTGTAAAAAGATTTGGCGGGATTTTGCCCCTTTCTGTCATTTCTCCCGCCCACACTTATAATCCTCTTATCACCTTGGACCGTAAACCAATCAGACTCAACTCTACGTTAGTGTGTTTTGGCAAGGTTTTCTCCCCGATCAAATGGAGAGGGAAACCTGGTAGGAACACTTCTTTACATAACGCAAATGTAAAGAAGGCTAGCGCGGTTATCTTTGTGAAAAGATTTCTTGCTTCAGTTCTTCCAGCTTTTTGTTAATGTTACTTGCGCTCGCAGTCATTGTTTCCGTTGTCGTAAAAGAACTGGGAGCGTCAAATTGTTGTAGCCATTGTTGTTCCTGAGAGAAATATGAACCAATGTCATTATCAGCCAGCCCTTGTCTTTCGTTCGCAACTTCGCAGCGAAATCCTTTCGGTTAATGCACCTTCTCTTTTTCCGATTCGGGCAAAATAAACTTGTGTTTTTCCTCTGTGCCTTTGATTTCAAACGCATGGCGCGGACTCACGGGTCGAGAGAGACCAGTAATATACTTCTTTTGGAATTTCACCGTGTTGTTCAGAATAGATAAACGATGTCTTCAAAAAAGAAAACTGCGACATTCCCATTCACACATTTGATTTCACACAAAGATATTCGATACCCGCGAAGATTTCACGCTGCTCGTTAGTATCAATCATAATTGCAACTTTTGCGCCAAGAAATTCAGTGGTGGTAACATTTTTGGCTATATCTTGGTTACTTTTTAATATTTTCGAAAAAAAATTGCGGCAGTCGAGAGATTTCCAGTTTCTTAACGTAAATCGATAAAAATGTAAAATATGATGAAACCAGTGTTTTATCATATAATGTAACCTTAACGGAGGAAATTTAAACAAAGATACATGGTAAATGTTCAGAATGTCACTCGTTTCGCAAGCATATCAAATTTCATATCTAATGTACTTAAATTGAATATTAAAATCTTTAAAGCACTTTTAGTTCATGTGTTATCGGGATTTATATTTACTCGTTCACTAACAAGGAACTCGAAATTAAATACTGCACTCGGCTTCGTCTCGAGCAGTATTCAATTTCTCGTTCGTTGTTGTGAACTCGTGGATGTAAATCCCGATAAAACACTCACGCGGGTGCTTTAAGCCATAAATATCATACCACATGTAGATTTTTGTGGACTCCAGAAAAGCTAATCACTTCTCGAAGACAAACTCTAAACTGGTTTTTGGTCACATCTTCCACCCAAGATGACATCCCATCCTTGCGTGCAATATTTCCAACTTGGCGAACGCTGAGAAGAATTTTTGGTGCGTTAGAGAACGACTAAAAATGTGGAATTATTATTTAAAATATGTAAAATAACTTAATGATAACATACGATTAATTGCAAAACAATCGGCCATAGCTTTTTTCAATGGGTAAAGCGTATATGACAACAGAAAATATGTTTTAATGCTTTCTAACATAAGCTATAGTCTATATAGAGTCTGGAGTCTGGAATCTGAAGTAATCAGTATGGAGTATAGAGTATGGGGTATGGAGTATGAAGCGTGGAGTAGAGTGTAGAGTGTGGTGTATGGATTAAGAAGTATTTAGTATGGAGTATGGAGGATATAGTGTAGTATGTAGGGTATGGAGTATGGAGTATGGGATGTTGGGTATGGGGTGTGGAGTATGGGGTATGGGGTATGGGAAATGGGAAATGGTGTATAGACCAGAGAGCAGAGAACAAAGAACAGAGAGTAGAGAGCAGAGAGAAAAGAGAAGAGAGCAGAGAGCAGAGAGCAGAGAGCAGAGAGCAGAGAACAAAGAACAGAGAGCAGAGAGCAGAGAGCAGAGAGCAGAGAGCAGAGAGCAGAGAGCAGAGAGCAGAGAGCAGAGAGCAGAGAGCAGAGAGCAGAGAGCAGAGAGCAGAGAGCAGAGAGCAGAGAGCAGAGAGCAGAGAGCAGAGAGCAGAGAGCAGAGAGCAGAGAGCAGAGAGCAGAGAGCAGAGAGCAGAGAGCAGAGAGCAGAGAGCAGAGTGCAGAGAGCAGAGAGCAGAGAGCAGAGAGCAGAGAGCAGAGAGCAGAGAGCAGAGAGCAGAGAGCAGAGAGAAGACAGCAGGGAGCAGAGAGAAGACAGCAGGGAGAAGAGAGTACCGAGTGGGGAGTGCGGAGTGCGGAGTGCGGAGTGCGGAGTGCGGAGTGCGGAGTGCGGAGTGCGGAGTGCGGAGTGCGGAGTGCGGAGTGCGGAGTGCGGAGTGCCAAGTGTAGAGTGTAGAGTGTAAAGTGTAGAGTGTAGAGTATAGAGAATGGAATATAGGGTATAGAGTATATACATCATACAGTACATCATACGGTATGTTGCCAAGTCTGATGAAAGAGCTCAGCATAATATAATGTTTGATTACAAAATATGAAAATCGTAACTTACACTAGCAAAGTTGACGACAGTGCAAAAAGATCCACTTGTGAACATGTTGTACCAAACACTTCCAGTCTGTGTACCCTGAGGTAGAGTACCGTGATCACTAAAGGCAAACCAGTTTAGGGTAACTTCTCCGACCTGTTGAATTGGTTCCATTATACAAGCAGTGAATTCGTTTTGGTCGACGTCTGTCACCATGACCATCGAAGCATCGTTGGCGATGTCTGGATGATTTTCGTGGCTCAAAGAAGGAAACACTTTGACTGTACTACCATTTTGAAATGGTGTGGAGAAAGAAACTTGTCCGCAATAAAATCCATCGGGAACACTTTCACTAATTCTCACTTTGCCAAAGTTTTGCTGAACTGCTGTTCCTGAATAAACAAATAGTTCATGTATTAATATAAGAATAAGTATAGACTAGCCACTCTTTTTACCTACACTGAACATAAATAACATTTACATTAGAGAAAATCAATGATTTCTTACCGTTAACTGATCGGAAAACAGCAAGCAGAAGCGGGATTAAAGAACAACGCCACATCTATTTCCTTCGGAAGAATATAGAACGTTGAGTTAATATAATCATATATTATTTAACAATATAAAGAAATCTGAACGCATATAGTAACGTATTACGTTATGGATCTTCTATTTTTCAAAGATGTTATTGAGTAGAATCTCATTTACGCCGGTCAAAAATTAATAAATGTTTTACTTATTATTATAAAATATCATAAAAATGTCGAAATGCATTATTTCGAAAACAAAGAAAGAAATAATAATTGGATTGAATTCCAAGAAGACCTGCAAAATCAAATAAGTGTTTAATATATAAAATGGGCAGTTTTGAAAGAACACACTCCAAGTAAGAAAAAAGGGTGAAACACTGAAATCATGTACGTAGTCAAAAGCAAATCAAAACTGATAATGACATTGTTTCATCCCTGGAGGAAATAATAGAACAATTTAGTAATCATTTAACAACGTAGGTCTAAAAATTGCGGAGATCTTTAAGTAATATATCCAACACTCGTTAGTGCTTTTCCTCGTGACAAAGCGCTTCCAAGTTGCTTATTAATGAATTATAACTACCAATCAGCATTACAATGTTGCATAACAATTTTGCAAAGTTGTACGCAAGAGAACATCCAATTTGACTATAATGATTTGCCGAAAATATAGAGATGAACTTTGTTGACTATTTACATGAAGATCTATATTCTCTTTTCCAATGCATCGGAAAAGCTACTGGAATTGATAAATAGCATGGCTAAGTATTAAACAACTAACATATTTAATCATTCGATAATTATTGAGGACAGATCTAGAAAAGCCCACGCGGAATTAGAAAACACAAAGAGTATTTTTCAAAAGTATTTTTATAACTTAGATAAATCGCTATAAAGTAATTTCATTACATCAAAATGGTCTTTATGATTTACTAGATAATTAACTTCTCATTTCATTCCTACCAGCTAGAAGATATTCGAAAATATCCTTTCTAAATAGATGGCGAAGGTAACTAATTACCAGGTAAGTACAACCACGGACAGTGAAAAGACTGGATCGGAAGCTAATAGTCACGCGAGGTACTTTAAGCTCTTAGATTGCTTAGACCGCTGTTTACTCAATTTTCAAAATAGTTTAAGGTGGCTCCCTACGGTTTCTTGAAAAGTGGGGAAAATGCAAGTTTCAACTTTAGAAAGTGCTCGTATATATTTTGGAAAAGTGTGAAACTGACGTTATGCATAGAATAACGTTCTGGGGCCGGTTGTATATAAAACTAGTTAACTTTAACTGCAGTTGGAGCATATTTCTAGACAATCAGGACCAGCAACTGAGAAGTTAACTACTACTTCACTACGCGATAAATAGTTAAACTATCGACTCTTGTTAAAAGTTTTATACAATTGGCCCCAGGAAATTAAATACTGTAAATAAAAAACTGTCTATCTGTTGCTATGACAACAGTAAGATTTCAAAATGTGAGCCCCAATTATATTTGGCATTAAAACATTTCTTTTAGTTTAAGTAATCAACAGGCTTTTTACCGCAAAAAGAATCATCTTTTTCAATTTTTGAAAACAAAATCTACAGAATTTTTATTTTTTAAATCTGCCTATTGATTACTTAAACTTAAAGAAATGTTTTAAAACTCATTCTCGTCCGGCTCTATAGTCATCCGCTACCAGTGACGGATCGGGGACGGATCACTTTGATTTGTTGTGAACCTGCGAGGTTTTGACCAAAATTACCCCCTTAGGGCTTTAAATGATCCTGAATGATCCCTTTTTAAAATAGAACCTTTATAACGATATGCCATGAAGTATTACCCGAGCTCTGACCTGAATTCCGGGCTGTGAATCTCCCATGAGCATCGTGGCATATCGACAAGAAGAAAATGGCTTTTATTTGTCAATATATAAGCGAAACCAACGAAAATTTAGGCTCTAACAACTCCGAAAGTAAGTATAAGCATTTGTTTGTTGTAATTATTTCGTAGATTAGCAATAATTTGGTAAAATTTGACGAAAACCATCTCGGCCAATAGGCCATTATCGAACAAAATTTGCCGAGAGTTGTCGGCGAGTTGTCGGCGTTGTAATGGCAAACAGGATTAAATATCACTCAAAATAACTTAAAATCTGAATAGCTGACTTAAAAACGATCTTACTGATGTATTATGGTCGTATGTTCTTGTATAATTCTATTTTAATTTGTAAATTTAAAAATAAGTTATATGATCGCGCGCGGGCGCACCATGGGGGGTCACAATGGGAGGTCTCAATGGGAAATCATAAAAAATCAATATAATATTTGCTTTTTATTGTATTGCTTTAATTTTTTCAATTTCAATTTGTGAAATGCTGCTTTTCATTTCACTTGAACAAATTTGGTGGTAAAGTCATTTTCTGGTTAAATATTTAACATTTTTTTGATTATAATAATAATATTAATAATAGTAATTAGCATAAATTAACATAATTTGCAAAATGGGTTGTCTGACAAGACCCGAAAACCCAAAATTTGAATAGTAGAGGTAAAAACGATTCAAATGATATATTGTGGTATTATTTTTGTGTTATTATGCCATGTTAATTCACAAATTGCCACGACCACCTGCTGTGACTGGTTTTCGACCCGGACAAGAATGAGTTTTAATGCAAAAACGTTGGGGGTCACCGATTTCGTTTTTGAAATAAAGAGGATCACTAAAGGTAACCTATTGAGAAAGTCTTCATAAAGATACCACATGAACCACTTTAGAAAATAGGCATAGTGATCATAAATTCTCTATGATGTACAAACTTGTTAATAACTTAGCTCCTCCTTATTTGCTAGAATTGTGTCCTGATACAATTAGTTCCAGAACTAATTATAGCTTACGAGAAAGTGACAACCTGCTTGTTCCTTACGCTCGAAATTTACGCTTTAAAAATTCAATTCTTACTTCTTCTGTTAATCTTTGGAACGAGTTACCTTAGTAACATTTGTTCTTGCTCATCTTTAAACAGCTTCAAGATACACGTTTCTAGAAGGCGAGATATTGTAATTCTTTATATTACATTGGAGATCGTATTGCAGCTATCCTTCGTACACGTTTAGGATTAGCAAATAGCACTTTAAATTACGATTTGTTTTCAAAGAATTGTGTATCTTCCCCTTCTTGTGTGTGTGGTATTTCGAAGGAAACTGCCGCTCATTTCTTTTTCCAATGTGACCGATATGCTGCTCCTCGTCTAGACTTGTCTACCTCTGCTGCTCATTTAATTGGTGCAAGATGGTCTAATGCTCCTGAATGGTTTGCCATTTGATGTTCCTTTTCACGTTAATACGCAGTTTGTATTAAGTGTCCAAAATTTTATAATTCATTCGCATCGTTTTACTAATTAATTGCATTGGTCCATCTTCGCGCTTTCTTGTCATCTTGTCCGTTTGCTCTTTTTGTTAAATAAAATTGTAAAATGACGAAAGCTCTCTCGATAACCTATATAGCTTTTGGACCAATAGCTCAATCAAAATATTGTATAAATAAAAATGTATACTTACGGACATTTTGAAACGCCAGTGCTGTCATAGCAACAGATAAAACACTTTCTGTGTTAATGGTATTTAATGCCCCGAATGTTATTCTATGCATAACGTTAGTTTCATTTTTATCCAAAATATTCACGAGCACGTTCTGAAGTTAAAACTTGCATATATTTTTTTCACTTTTCAAGAAACAAAAAGGCCTAGTTGAAAATTGTAATATCACGAATGGTGTAATTATGGTTGTTTTATCAAGGTTTTTAAGTGAAATTTTCATCAAATTATTTTTGTTCTCACATTCAGATAAGTATGTTGAAATTTCAAATGATTTTATCGCCTTACAAACCTGCCTAAGCATGCAGAATTTAATGTTCGAGGTAAATGTTGTTAATTTTTGTTTTGATGCTTTTTTTTTCGTTGTGAATAAACTGGCGTCGCAATAAATTACCTTGGTTCGCTTGGAATTTGCAATGCATATTTTACCTAGTAAACCTTGAAATTTTATTTTAAAATTAGTGATAATAGACGGGCATTTTATATCTTAATGTGGCTTTATCGTACTTACAGGCAGTCCGACTACTTTAAGCTACATCATTGTTAAAGTTTGAAAAAGTAAGAGCTTCGAATTCATATAAATTCATCAATTTAAACTAAAAATATATGTATACGCAATTGCGGCCAATTGTTACTGTGTTTACTAAAAAATGTTTTAGCTTTCGTCCCTCTAAAAAAAAGTTTCTGATGATATCGTACAGCGACGAAAGCCAAAACCTTTTTCAATAAACACAGTAATAATTGTCTCCAATTGCTTTTTACAGTCGCCACCGCTTATATGAAAATCGTTTTTACCAGACTTTTGCATAAGCCTACCTCGTAACCAGGGCATTTTGCCTCGACATCGGTAGCTAGGCCTGGCATCGGCTGGTCGATTCTATAATCTGATTGACCTGTTTAAGAACTCGATTAATTCAGATAGAGTATAATTTATTCATGAAAATTTGAAAAAGCAATAGATCCACTCTGTAAAGTTTACCCAAAGAATGGAAGCGATAGCTTTTGTTAAAGTCAAGGGCAACATTATATATATGTTTTTTCACGACATTTGAATCTTTTTCATGATTGATTCGGCAGAGCGTTAAATATTTATCAATTATTGGACGAGTCTGAGCAAAATATCATGTTTTCAAGGAAAGGGTGCTTGCTGTTGGTCCAACAATTAGCTCGAAATGGGTGTGGCCCCTTGCTTTTGTACAATAAACACTTTAATTATAACTAATATGACCACATAATCAAAAAGAACCTGCTCTAATAATTTATATCCAGGTCTTTTATGTAACAATCAAACTGCAACAAAACTAGAATATTTATAAAATAATGGAATTTATTTTCAGTTATTTCGAAACTCATAAGCCGTGCAAAGCCCGAGCTGTCGTGTGAGAATAAGGTCGTTCACCTATTGAAGCTACAATCAGTGACAAAACCCTTGGGACACTTCGAATTTATCTTATACAATACCGATGCTTAGCACCCCCCCCCCCCCGCCCCCTATTCAATGTTGTTCACCTCCTAGCCACCCCATTTTATGTGCTGTTTGTCTAGGTAACTCCAGTCAACATTGAATTGGGTGGGGGCGGGAGGGAAAAACGCAATTTTTATATAATATGTAATTTATAGTCTCTGAAGGGCTAAAATGTTAACTGTCCCAAGGTGTTTTGTCATTGATTGTCCTTGAATGTTATTGTCTGTTTCCTATGTTATAATGTATCTATCGTCAATTTCATTCTACAAATTGCTAACATACTTTATACAGACCCATGTTAATCGTTATTTAAAATTATTTAAACGACTTGTATGCTTTGGTCACGGGGTTAACCCCCCTGGAAAGACAACTCTACTGGTTAAACAACTATTGCACGCCTTATTACAAGCAGTAAAAACGACTATCTCTAAACCGGTAAGTTTATTGGTAATGCAATTGAAAATCGTGCTTCTAGCTGGATCTTTTATTACGTTAATATGTCACAAACGAAATGCATTTGTTCTTAACTGCGTAGGAGCTTTAGAGGGTGGAAATATTGACGTAATTTCACATATCCGGCTAACGCAAATATAAGTGTTCCATCGCAATTCATTGTCATAAAGTACGCTCCTTGAAAAAGAACACCATGGTTTACCGCAATATATCGGACACAACTCGCGCTTTGGTCCTTCTACTCGGGATGAAAAAGAAGTATTCCTACCGTGAAATATCGGAAAAAGCAGGAATTTCAAAATCAACGGTGGCGCGTCTTTTGCAGTCTGGTGGCGATGCGCGTAATAAAGAGAGAAAATGCAGACAAGGGGGACGTCCAAAAAAACTGTCGGAACGTGATAGAAGGCAACTGGCTCGCTCTATCGTTCAATTGCGTCTTGTGAATCCGAATTTCTCATTAAAGACATTAATTTCTTATAGCGGACTTAATAGATACGATGTGTCCTATCGAACATTTTACCGAGAAGTTCGGTCTCAGGGATTCCCGTATTTACAAGCGTGCAAAAAATGAGTGTTGAGCCGGTTAGATCGTATTAAACGTCTAAAATTTGCGCGAAAATGTAAGCAAATTTTAAAAGGAAACCCTCAGTTTTTCCATCAGAATATTGCGTTGTACTTGGATGGAGTGTTGTTTGTATTCAAGACAAACCCAATGGGACAAGCTGTAGTACCAAAGGGAAAAGTATGGAGAAAGAAAAAGGAAGGCATTCAAATAACCAGTAAGGGTTCAAAGACATTACCTGGTGGTAAGTCCTTGCATCTTCTCGTGGCTATTTCGTACAGTAAAGGAGTTATATTGGCTGAAGAATACAAGAAAATGAACGGGAACTATTTCTCCGATTTTATTGAAAGAAATTTTCCTATTCTCTTTGCCGGTCGTACTGGTGAAAAGATGTTTATAATGGATAACGACCCATCCCAAACAAGTGCTGCTGCAATGAAAGCCATCCAAAATAAAGGCAGTGAACTATTTGTCATCCCTCCTCGTTCTCCTGATCTCAATCGTATCGAGAACTTTTTTCACATTGTTAAGAAGGAACTCGAATTTCAGGCGCGGGAAACGGGCATTATACGCGAGTCATGGTGTGAGTTCAAAGCAAGAGTTTTCAAAACAATACTAGAAAGTTCTGTAGATTTTATTAACAATCTTATATTAAGCATGCCACGTCGAATTGATGCTGTAATAACAGGCAAAGGTTTTCGAACAAAATATTAACTGAAATAGGTCTAAATTAAGAAACATTGTTCTGAGAGTTTCCCCTACGGTTCTCACCACGGTTCTCACCACGGTTCTCACCACGGTTCTCACCACGGTTCTCACCACGATTCTCACCACGGTTCTCACCACGGTTCTCACCACGGTTCTCACTCACAATATCCCCCCGTTTGCTCGTATTTCACTCTTTTCCACACACGATTTTCACATTGTAATTACTCAAAACCTTAACCTACACTAATAAAGTCGTATTCGCAATCTAAAATTTGTTTATCACGCAGTAAAAACAAAAAATAACGGGTTAACCAGCGACGGTTCTCACTTCCTGTCTATAAATAAGTCATAGTAATCACAGTTATTTTTAGTTATAATAGGAGAATCGTCTCTAAAACATGATTTAAAACCGTGTATTCCTCCAATAAAGATCGTTTCATATAAAAATCCCTTTACTTTTTAACTTATTACGAACAAAATGTCAAGAGAACCACTAATTTTTAAGTTATTTGAAGTTTTGGTAGTGAGAACCGTGGTGAGAACCGTTGAGATAAACACTTAAACCGCTTAGGAGATCATGTTACGAGTGAGCGTGATGACGCACATTATTTATTATTGTTAATGAACGTTGTTTAAAATGAAACTTGCAAAGCAAGAACTGCAAGGTTTCAATTGCTTCTGTTTCGATTGAGGTATTTGCTTTGAAAGTTTGAACGCCCGCCACCGTACTTCCATCATTTCAGTATTCACCCGGTCCACACTACCGCCCTTGACAAGCGTGAGAGGGGCGTCACTTGTAGCAAAAAATGGCGTATCTTTCTCTAAGACTATGTCTGTCTTCGCAATATTTTTGGGAGCTGGAAAATGAACTGTGTCTCCCTCTAAAACTTGTAGCAACTCGCACCATGGTATAAGGGATGCTTTCCATCTAAAGTCGTTCAGCAAAACCATCTCAGCCGATTCGACACCCAGCCAGGCAAAACTTCCGGAAGCTTGATTCACAAAACACTGAAAAATATTTTTCAGTGGAAACAGTAGGAACGTTTTCCCACAGTTTGCCGGCCCATGAATGAAAATATTTCTATATTTTCCTCTTCCCCGGTCTAAGGCGTCATAGATGACAGACGCAAACGACTGGAGTGTAATATCGTTGGACATTAAAATTTCAGTTGCGGCGCGCAACCATACGCCTTCACAACTCTCCGCACATGCCTTCTCTAGATGCCCACGCAGCAATTCAAGGCGTGTTTTATTGCCTCTATCCAACTGTTCCTCAGCAGCAGTTAGCTCCTTTGCCGTCTCCAAAGCCTCGTTGACAACTTTTGGTCCCCGATTTGCCACAAATCAGCCAGATCCATTTTGACTGTCCGAAAAATTAAGGTCTATGCCGTGGTTGTTCTTGACATAATTTCGCACTTCAAGCCACCTTTTCTTTACGCTCAACTTGAGCGCCATATGAAAATGATTTCCACCATCTGCATGCGCCTCTTGGCTACAAACCCATTGAACGACCTTCGAGCGAGAGCAGGCTGTCAATGCTTCGACAATTAAATTGGCAAAACGTTGCCTAGTAAGTCCAGACGCGTCACATTGACTATATGTTACGAGGTAGACAGAACGCTGATTTGGAATATTATTATCACTTTGCGACATGCCTCCTTCGCATGAAGACATTACCACATGACAACAACAAATTGACCGGAAACTTGTTTCGGCCTTATATAAGCATGACGCACCAAATCCCTATTCCTTTATGTTTGATTTAAATTTGACAGCCCTCCTTTACTGCAAGATTTCTGTAGTGCATTGTGTGTTATTATAGCTTAGCACGAGACATGAATGAGAAATGTCTAATGCGCGCTTAACTTAATTTCCCCCATAACAAACACAGTAACTCTGATTGTCTTTAGTAAGCTGCTTTAGTAATTTGTCTTTTTAAGCTGCTGATAGAGACACAAGGTACAAAATGTTATTGATACTTGTTCCAAACTTAGTGTGTTGAGAATGAGGTAAATGGCCCAAATGCGTGTTCATAACACGCGAAATGAATGACGACGAAATTTGATCTATGCTATGGACAGTAGGTCCATACGTATCCGGATATTTTTGAAAACGCTTTACTGCGCATGCGCTAGTAGATACTATGCTATCGACGGGTTGAGTTAGGTTGAGTTAGGTTGAGTTAGGTTGAGTTAGGTTAAGTTAGGTTAAGTTAAGTTAAGTTAAGTTAAGTTAAGTTAAGTTAAGTTAAGTTAAGTTAAGTTAAGTTAAGTTAAGTTAAGTTAAGTTAAGTTAAGTTAAGTTAAGTTAAGTTAAGTTAAGTTAAGTTAAGTTAAGTTAAGTTAAGTTAAGTTAGGTTAGGTTAGGTTAGGTTAAGTTAAGTTAAGTTAAGTTAAGTTAAGTTAAGTTAAGTTAAGTTAAGTTAAGTTAAGTTAAGTTAAGTTAAGTTAAGTTAAGTTAAGTTAAGTTAAGTTAAGTTAAGTTAAGTTAAGTTAAGTTAAGTTAAGTTAAGTTAAGTTAAGTTAAGTTAAGTTAAGTTAAGTTAAGTTAAGTTAAGTTAAGTTAAGTTAAGTTAAGTTAAGTTAAGTTAAGTTAAGTTAAGTTAAGTTAAGTTAAGTTAAGTTAAGTTAAGTTAAGTTAAGTTAAGTTAAGTTAAGTTAAGTTAAGTTAAGTTAAGTTAAGTTAAGTTAAGTTAAGTTAAGTTAAGTTAAGTTAAGTTAAGTTAAGTTAAGTTAAGTTAAGTTAAGTTAAGTTAAGTTAAGTTAAGTTAAGTTAAGTTAAGTTAAGTTAAGTTAAGTTAAGTTAAGTTAAGTTAAGTTAAGTTAAGTTAAGTTAAGTTAAGTTAAGTTAAGTTAAGTTAAGTTAAGTTAAGTTAAGTTAAGTTAAGTTAAGTTAAGTTAAGTTAAGTTAAGTTAAGTTAAGTTAAGTTAAGTTAAGTTAAGTTAACTTAGGGTGGCACAACAACTTACCGAGTTATAGCCGAATACTGTAGATCTGGTCGTTTTTTGAAGTGATTTTAAATTATAGCATACTTTGCCACGAATCTGATAGTTCGCGCTGAGTTGAGCACTGAATTGGCGAATAGAAATACGACGAGAACGACAAATTCTGTCACTATATTGTTGTGTCTATATAGTGTGTTAATTAATAGTGTGTTGTGAATATTTCCTCGTCGTTTTGTGAAGTGATTTTTTCGGATACTGGTTGCTAAACCATATCCGCTCAGTCATGAGCGCGGTTGTGTGTGTGTAAGAATGTTTTCGTCAATCACGTGATCAACGCAAACAACCAATAGCGGATCCGAATCAGCATACTTCAGAAGTCTTATTTGTATGTTCGAAGTGTTTACGAACGTGTACCAGAACAACGAATGGAAGATAGAAAGTTGAGTTTTGCTACATGTAATGAACATTTGCGCGCAATCACTAGACGCCAAGAAATATATGACAAGTCGACACCTGTCAGTGGGCTACTGGTCTGTCGGTATAAATTTGAACGGTTTTGAGATTTCTTGCGGATTGTCTGGTTTCGAAACAATATGTATAAACAATATGTATGTATTTCAGCATTTTAATACATTTTTATGTATGTATGTATGTACTGTTGGTTTATACTATAAATACAAGCGCGCGGTGACTGCATATTTACCAGTGATATTTATATGCAATACTTTCTCGTGTTCATCTCAGCATCACGTAATCAAACCATACAAGGTCTTTATACTATAGTAATTCCGGAACGCGTTTCGACTTTGTCGCCCAAACGACAAGCTTTCCAAGGACGAAGAAACAGTGTGAGCGCTTGTTTGGCTTCGGATTAAAGATCTTTCTGAAATCCGAATGCCCTTTTAACTATTAAATGTTTCAAGTGTTGACGTGTCAGGCGCTCGGCCAAGATGTTTTAGCTATAAGTAAGTTTACACGCAGAAAGCCACTGTGCTTGGCACTGTTTATGTTACATGTAGACGTATTCAATACTTATTAAAAAAACGCGTTGAACATTGATTTATTGAGACGCATCAATGCATGTGTTACCAGAGTCTAAAACATAGACATATAAAACATAAAAATATCATATTCTTTAACAATGCGATTAGCGTCCGCGTTTCCTGTTTTTGCCGATTTAATACCTAAACGTGAGTTCAAACATTTTAGTATTAGGAGTTAGAGATTGGGGTTAATCGTTTGAAATTAACGATTATTGTTATTTCTATACAGTCAATTTATAGCGTGTTTTGCTCAGACAAGAGTGTTAAACCGTTCGAATCAATATTTCTGAAACCTGAATAGCCTTTGAATTAATATTTGAAGTGTTAATACGATAAGCGCTGGGCCGAGATGTTTAACTATAATTCACAAGCAGAAATTTTCAGGCTGTGCTTTGCGCCGGCGCTATCTAATGCTTATGGAAAATGCGTGTTGCATGATCACGTTACACTCGAGCGAAAAATTAAAGCGATATAAGTATCATATTTTTTAATGCGATTATAGGGACTTTGCAAGTTGTCAATTCTATTTTCAACGTTGTTTATGTCTCGCTCATCTTGCAGATAGTTTTCAATAGTCAGCAAGTTATCAGATTGTGAGCATGAGTAATACTTTTCAGTATTAAAATTGAATAAATCATATAAATCGTTTATAATCAGTTTGTCTTGATCGAGACAGCGGAATATTAACCCAGATCGAAATATACTGTAAATAGCTCAGCACCGTTTAGTGTAAATTTACCGCCATCAAGATCTGCAGTTGTTAGCGTAGTGAGCACAATTTTCAGCCACATGACTGATTAATAACAGTGTTCTAAATTACTTGTGATCTTCTAAAAGCTTCAAGACGGAGCAATACCAGATCGATAGTACACCGCGTGGTTTCGCAAAGCCTATCGGGATGATGCAATAATTGCAATTTGTCGACCAGAAAATTAAAAATAATACAGAAACGCCAACGAAACCTAGACTCGTCTACCACAGGAAGCCCGAGTAATAATAATAGTAATAATAGATAGGTGATTGAATGTATTGAAAATTTAAATGTTTAGATTCACTGAAATAGTAATTTAGCCTCTGAAATGTTGTCATTAGTAATACAACCAAACATTACGTCTAAATAAATATTTTCAATAATACAACTACCTCGAGTTTTGTGCTGGGCTCTTATATATGTCACAAGATTCTCTAGTATTTTCAGTATGTTTCGGTATCTTTGCATGAAATTGAATTTAATATCCACAATTAGTTATCTTAGACTCTCAAGTCAAATAAATACCAGTATCCGCATGTACGCATTGCGTACGCCTATTTTAAAAGATAGCATGCATAGTTGATGAATTAAATGAACATGCTGAATGATGTAAAATCCGTCGGAGCGACATGCTCTGTTTTAATATAGTGTGTTGTGAATGTGTTCGCGCTGAGTTGAGCACTGAATGGCGATCAGAAATACGATCAGACAACGTGTTGTGTCTATATGGTTTGTTGTGCCATTCCGTGTTTAGTAGCTAGTGTTTAGTGTATTGTGAATAGTTTGTTGTTTGTCTAAATGACAATTTTAGGTAAATTGAGAAAAACAGGAAACGCGGTCGCTAATCGCATTGTTAAAAGAATGTCACACTACTAAATCTATCGTTCTATTAATCTTTAGTATATTTAGACTCTGGTAACACATTGATTGATTTGCCTGAACAATGACCAACGCGCTTTTGTAATAAGTATTTTACACGCCTACATATCACTCAAGCAGTGCCATATACAGTTGATTTCAGCGTATAAACTTATAATAAGCTAACATGTCAACACTATACTTGAAACATTAGTTAAAGGATGAGTGTCCAGCTAATGCTTTGCGCGCTCACAGTGCACCCTCGCGGCCATTTTTCGGGCCACGAAATTCAACAAGTGAAGCAATCCCTCGATATCTGAGCAATCCTTGCAGTAAATTACTCAATTTATGTTTTTCGTGAGAGCAAAGATGACTTAGTAAGTAGTTATTGTCATATTTTTGATAATATTTGATTACACTCAGAGGGCCGTGGAGTTGTATTTCGAGACAAGTATTCGTCGATCGGCGTTTCTTACAAAACCAAACAAGGCCAGACAAGAGATCGTAACTAAACGGAGACACTAATTTAGATGCCATTAATAAGAGCTAGCTAGACTCAAAGTTTTGTTATTTCAATAAGACGCATTCATACTTGTTTACAAGTGGTTTACCTGTTGGATTGCATCTCCGAATAGGATTTGTTTTGATTAGGCGCTCTTGTTCTCTGGCGTTTAATTTTCAAATGCAATACTGCAATTTATCGCAGTGTTTTGTTTGTAGTTGTAGGCTCCTTTCCCTTCGAATAGGCTATGCAGAAATACGTCAGAAACGTGGAGCGTGTATACAGCATACAGAAGTGTAGCAATCCTTGCAGTAAATTACTCAATTTATGTTTTTCGTGAGAGCAAAGATGACATATTTTTGATAATATTTGATTACACTCAGAGGGCCGTGGAGTTGTATTTCGAGACAAGTATTCGTCGATCGGCGTTTCTTACAAAACCAAACGAAGGCCAGACAAGAGATCGTAACTAAACAACGTAGACACTAAATTAGATGCCATCAATAAGAGCTAGCTAGACTCAACGTTTTGTCATTTCAATAATAAGACGCATTCATACTGCTGATAGTTGTTTACAAGTGGTTTACCTGTTGGATTGCATCTCCGATTAGGATTTGTTTTGATTAGGCGCTCTTGTTTTCTGGCGTTTAATTTCCAAATGCAATACTGCAATTTATCGCAGTGTTTTGTTTGTAGTTGTAGGCTCCTTTCCCTTCGAATAGGCCACAGTAACACAAGAGTGAAGACCATCCAAATATGTTTGGAAACGTGGAGCTGTATACAGCATACAGAAGTGTTAGCCACAGTCTGTAAAGTGCGAAATAATATATATGTACTTGAATGGCCGTTGTATTCAAAGCCGTTGTGAATAGAACACTCTGACAGATTCGTGGAGTGTCGTTTATAATTATTTTCGACAAATTCTGAGTCAGACATCGCTACAAATCGATTCAAACGACTTTTGGAAGCTTATAATATCATCGGCTGAGAACCAAACAATAATCAAAACAAATCAGTCCTAATCGGAGAATCATGCAATCCAACAGGTAAACCACTTGTAAACAACAAACAGCAGTCTTATTGAAATGACAAAACTTTGACTCTAGCTGTCTACGTTTAGTTATGATCTCTTGTCTGGCCTTCGTTTGGTTTTGTAAGAAACGCCGATCGACGAATACTTGTCTCGAAATACAACTCCACGGCCCTCTGAGTGTAATCAAATATTATCAAAAATATGACAATAACTACTTACTAAATCATCTTAGCTCTCACGAAAAAAATTGAGTAATTTACTGCAAGCATTGCTCAGATATCGAGGGATTGCTTCACTTGTTGAATTTCGTGGCCCGAAAAATGGCCGCGAGCGTACATGACCAAAGTGATCGCGTGCACTCTCATTGTATTGTGAGCGCGCAAAGCATTAGGTGGACACTCATCCTTTAAAAGGCTATTCAGATTTCAGAAAGATCTTGAATCGAAGCCAAACAAGCACTCGCGTAGGAAACGCGGTCGCTAATCGCATTGTTAAAAGACGCTTTCGTTCTATAATCTTTACTATGTTAGACTCTGGTAACTCATTGATTTGTCTGAACATGACATGATCATGACATGACATGATCAACGCGCTTTTTTAATAAATATTGTATACGCCTACATATAACTCAAGCAGTGCCAAGTACAGTTGAATTCTGCATACAAACTTATAGCTAAGACATCTTGGCCGGCGAGGATCTAACATGTCAACTGTACACTTGGAACATTAGTTAACAGGCCATTCAGATTTCAGAAAGATTTTGACAAGCACTCGCTCTGTCTTTTCGTCCATGAAAAGCTTGTCGTTTGAGCGAGAAAGTCGAGGCGCGTAGTTTTATTTACGATGCGGAACTACTAAATTGAGCATAGAATTATTACTCAATAAGTCGTAATTTTAATTAAAATATAAAGTAAAATGATTTCCAGTACTTGGAGCCATTGGGTGATTTGAAGATCATTGCTGCCATCTGCTCAAACCTTCTTCGTTTTAGATTTTTCTAGCGCTTCCTGAACGGTAGTGTCGGTCCTGCTCTCCCTCCCCACTTATGGCTGCTTAATTAAACGCAATAGATACATGCACGCCTTAGCGTGCCTATTTTGTTATCAGTTTCCAGAAAAATCCGTGTCCGCACGAGAACAGGAAAACGGCGTTTGCAAAAAGTTCCACTTTGGAGACCGTCATCGAAAAGTCCGTTTTTAATAACCGCTTCATTGTTTACGTGTGGACGAGAGGCCAATCCATAACAAAAAGTTGCGTTTTCAAAAAAATCGTAGCCTGAGCATTTGCTTATATAAAAGTTCAGTGCTTTTTGTTCGCGTGGTACAAAATCTAATATAAAACCAAAAATAACCATTATCAAAACCAGGTCAAAGAAATATATGCATGTTCATGGACCGCGGAATCGGCGGAGCTGGTTTTTGCACGACATTTTCAGTACAAACGAATTGTTGGTGAAGAAAACCCCATGCATAACCCCCTATTCTGACACCATTTCTAAATATCTGCGCTGTGCCTGGAATAGTGTAATCAATATCTCTCAGTTCAATCGTTGTGATGTACATCGTTTTTACATTAGTTATAATTTTTAGAGCTAATTTCATGTAATTACTCGGGCCAGCTGTGATAGGCCGAGTCTAGGTTTCGGCTCGGGTTTTTGGGTTTTGTTTTTTTTAAATTTTGGGTGTCACGATTTTGCATTTTTGCACTTTTTACTTCCGCTACTATTCATACTTCCGGTGAGCTGTTAGCCTGTGATGGAGTGTGGCCGTAAGGCATGTTGTAAGCTCTTTGCTCCTTTTGCTTTTGGAGTTGGAGAAAAGTTTAACAGCTTAACGTTCATTTGTTAGTTTGAATTCTCAAAATTCTGAAGTTTTTTTATTCAGGTAATGTTATACTATATACATGAATATATCCACTTGAATATAATAGATAAGTGGTTGTCAAAAAATGAACAAGAACAGGTCCGGGAAGGCTTATTATAAGTATGTTAAAGTGTCTATGACATGAAAAAATGAGTATAGCGTTTTTTACACAGACTGAAAGATGTTCAGCCAAATAATAATCTCAGAAAGTTTGGCGTATTTCTGATGAATATTTTTCGAGTTACAACGCGTTGAAGTTGCCAATTTTGCCATATTTTCGAATAAAAAGTACGAAAAGTCTGGGACCGAGTTTAGGCCGCGATGACGTAGGCGTGTGGACTAATCGTAAATTTCACTGTGGTGATACAGGTAAATACAGCAAGATAGGGCTTTTGAAAACGAGTCAGAAAACGAATATTTTGTGTCACCAGCTACTATAGAAGACGAAGAATCAAATGAGGATATGATTAAGCAGTTTTTGGTTGATGCTGGTAGTGATGAACCATCAGATCATGATGCAGTCGAGAGACGATTGTCGATGAGGTTCGTCGATGAAGTTACATATTTCCCGAATTACATATTTCCTTCAGGAAATATTGTCCAAAAATTTGGCAGTGTTACAGTTAATAGTAAATTCTGAATATTGCCGAGTATTAACAAAACGAATAAAACTAAAACAGCAATATTTTCTATTCTATATGTTTCTATTATATATAATATTATACAATATATTCACAAGTCTCAAAGCAGTATCACATGTGTGCCGAAATACTCCAATAGACAATAATGAGTATCGCTTCTGGGTCCAGATAAATTACGTTGGGTCTTAGCTAGATTCCCATAATGTTATAACGCATATAGCACTGCAGATGACACAAGGTCTTTGAAATGCGCAGAGCAAAGATGTGACGCGAGTCAAAAGTTGGGACGATGCCTAGGCTAATGATTTTTGTACATCATACCACACATAATTTCCGTTCTTCTGCTCTCGTTTTCTCAGTGAAACCTGTCCAGAATTACTCTGGTACATGCCAATCATTTTTCGCCGGATCCATACCACAGTATCGTCCTTTTGAAGACTGGGTTTGGGTCATATAGTCCATAGTCATAGCGGCGAAATTACTTAATCTTATATATTTTATTGCCCGTTCCCTAATATATACTATTCCACCTGATTGTTGTGATATACGAAACTTCGATCAAGTACGACATTTATAGTTCGAGTCGTCTAGCGTTACAATATTTCTGCTCTGGTTCTTGGTTCTATTACTTATAACTAATTTGCTCTGAGTTACTGTTTATATGTTCCACATTTCAGCGACTCATGCAATTTCAGCTTGTTTTTACAATCACGACATAATTTGCGCAGGCGATAAAACTGCGTTGGTCATGCATTCGCGCGCCAGACCCTTGTTAACCAAATACTTATTACTGATAATATGTAAAGAAACTCGTGCTAGAGATTAAATTGAACCGTATATGCATGGTCGAATGCGGACAACTGTACAGTGTATACACTCAAGACCAACATTAACATCATTAAAGACACCTTATTTATAGTGAAAACCAGTTCTCTGTAACACCACTGCCAAACTGATTTCTAAGTGATTATTGTTGTAGTATAACATACTAACTTTTAGCAAATCCCATAACCAGACCGACGATAAAATTGCACAAAAACAGAACGCAAAACAACGTAATTCTTAGACCAACATTCTACCCTCTATAATGTTCTGTTCCCGACGTTGCTGCGATCACTTCAACATTTTTACGGCGACGACGTTTATTTGAACGCTGATCAAAAGTAAACAAAACGGTTTTGCTTGACCTAACTTCACTCTTACTAGGAGTGTTTATACTCGCGATTCAATGGAAATAATGAATATCCAGAGGTCATCAACACATCGGTAATATAGAATTTCACTATAACGCTAAAATAAAGTTGTTTTATTCAGAACCATAGCCATCCCAATTTGCTCAAAAACGGCTAATAATACCTGTTATTTTGTTTAGTCAACTTGAGATGTGTCCACACGCCTACGTCATAAGTAACCAGATAGCCGGTCTGACCGCGCGATGGAATTTCGCACTCTTCGAGTCGTTTCAGGTGAACTTCGAAGAGTCGTAGTTCGAAAAATATGCGACGAAATGATGCCAAATTTCGTGAGATTACCTTTCACAGGTATATCTTTCACTTAATACAAAAAAATCGTATACCATTTTTTCATGTCATAGACACTTTAAGGAGCCGAATAGAAATTATGTTACAAAGTTCATAATAAGAAGTTTATTAGCATGTCTACATGGCCCTACATGCTCTACGTGATGACACGAGTTCGTTGCGTTTGTTCACGGGAACATTGGAATTTTATTTATTAATTAATTAGCTGGGGGATTTTATTCGCAAAACCAGACACGTTTCAGCACTTAGCGCCTCGGTTTTCAACAAAAGTCTTGGTGTTCGTTTGGATATCCTGATGAAACACTACTCCTCGGGTATGATATATGACATCTCATTTCGTTTATATGAATAATGTGTTTGCCGCGACGTTTTTGTCCCGTCTCGCCTAACCGGGATCACGCCGTTCCTCCAGACGCGTAGCTACGGGGGTGCGAGGCACCGCCCCGCCCCCCCCCCCAAAAAAAATAATTTATTTCTCTCCCCCCCAACCAGAGATTCGTGACCTGTTTTTTATTAAAACATTACTTCAACTGCATAACCAAAAAATCCGCGGCATGAGTGGTAAGTAATTGCAGTGTGAACGCTGCAATAGCCTGCTTGGAGCCCGAAATTTCTTCTAAACCCGGAACAATATGACAGATACAGTTTCGAATATTTATGGATTCTTAAGCTCTGTTTATTCAATACAAGTGAGTGATAACGGCTAGTAAGAGGACAGCAGCTTTTCATAGTACGTCAAATTATATCTATTTCTCTGTTATTACGTGGTTTTTACAACTTTCTATCTGTGTTGGCATGAAACGCCCGCAATTGTCCCGCCTCAAAACATTCTTATGCAAACCCGGGATGAAAAGCGTCCGGTCCCGCTTACTTGTTCCGTCCTGGCTCCCATACTAAGTAAAAGATATACTTGTGAAAGGTAATCTCACGAAGTTTTGCATTATTTCGTGGTCGCATATTTTTTCAAAGTCCACCTGAAATGACTCGAAGAGTGCGAAATTCCATCGCACGGCCACTAAACAAAATAACAGGTATTATTAGCCGTTTATGAGCAAATTGGGATGGCTATGGTTCTGAATCAAATAACTTTGTTTTAGCATTATACTAAAATGCTATATTACCGATGCATTGATGACCTCTGGATATTCGTCTTTCCATAGAAACGCGAGTATAAACACTCCTAGTAGGAGTGAAGTTAAGCCAAGAAAAAAACGCTGTGATCAGCGTTCGAATAAACGTCGTCGCCGTAAAAATCAGTATTGAAGTGATCGCGGATTCGCAGCAACGTCGTGAAGACAACCATTATAAGCGAGAATGTTGGTCTAAGAATCATAAATTTACGTTGTTTTGTCTGCAATGTTTGTGCAATTTTATCGTTGGTCTGGTCACGGGATTTGCTAAAAGTTAGCAAGTTATACTATGTTTATTAAAAATCAGTTTGGCAGTGGTGTTACAGAGAACTGGTTTTCAGTGTTGGTCTTGAATGTATGCACTGTACAGTTGTCCGCATTCGATCCGTGCATAAATGGTCAATTTATTCTCTAGCGCGAGTTTCTTTACGTATTATCAGTAACTATTTGGTTAACAAGGGTCTGGCGCGCGAATGACCAAACATTTAATCGCCTGCCGCCTGCGAAAATTATGTCGTGATTGAACAAACTGGCTGAAACTGCACAAGCCTAAACGCTGAAATGCGGGATATATAAACAGTATTTCAGAGCAAATTAGTTATAAGTAATAGAGCCAAGAACAAGAGGATATTTAACGCTAGAGACTCAAACTAAAGTCGTAGCCTACTGATCGAAGTTTCGTATATCACAACAATCAATAAAACATATTATGATAAGATTATGTTTCACCGCTATGACTACAGCATGGACTATGACCCAAACCCAGCCTTCAAAAGGACGATACTGTGGTATGGTGCATGCGAATCATTTTGCGGTTGATCCAGGGTAATTCTGGACAGCTTTCAGTGAGAAAACGAGAGCAGAAGAACGGAAATTATGTATGATATACAAAAATCATCACGAAGGTATCGTCTCACACCATATCTTTACTCCGCGCATTTTAATGACCTTGTGTTATCCGCAGTGCTATTTGCTTTACAACAGTCATGAGAATCTAGCTAAGACCCAACGTGATTTATCTGGAGCCAGAAGCGATACTCATTATTGTCTACACTACAGTATTGGAGTATTGGCACATGTGATAATTTCCAACTGAGCCAACTGGCTTGAGATACGTGAAGATACAAATTGATTATATTACAGAAACATAGAATAGAAAATATTGCTGTTTTACTGTAGTTCTATTTGTTTAATTGTTAATACTCGGCAACATTCAGAAAAAAATACTATTAATAAACTGTAACAGCTCTGCCAAATCTATGGACAATAGTTACCGAAGGAATGTAACCTCATCGACGATCGCCACTCGACTGCATGTGATGGTTCATCACTATCAGCATGAGAAAAAAGACTGCTCATTTGATTGTTCGTCATTTATAGTAGCTAGCGACACATAATATTCGTTTTCCGACTCTTTTTCAAAAGCCCTATCTTGCTGTGTTTACCTGTATCAATTCGGTCCGAGACTTTTCGTACTTTTTAATCGAAAATATGGCATATTGGTAACTTCGACGCATTGTAACTCGAAAAATATTCATCAGAATTACACCAAACGTTCTGAGATTACTATTTGACTGAACATCCTTCAGCCTGCGTAAAAAATGCAATAATCAATTTTTCATGCCATTGACACTTTAATACTGCCATACAAGGCCGATTTCACACTTTTCCAAGATAAGCGCAAACATATTTAGCTTTGAATAAATTATCTTCGGGTCCGAGTACCCAGTATTATTCTGGATATATTACTGTTCTTATCTTTTTACAAATATGCCAAGAGACAAAAGCTTTCGCTTTCTATAGCATTAACTTTCTATTTCGTTAGTCATAGCATTCTCCTTCTCGCGCCTATAGATGTCCGCATTTCCGGGCATGCCAGATTTTCTCGCGCACGGAATATAAAGAATAAAAGTACGATTTTACAGAAGTAAAATAGAAGCGTGAATCATTAGAAATAACAATATACAACATTTGTAAATTAATAAAAAGCAAAAAAAAAAAGAAATAGAAATGAGCTGATGCAATTGGATTACTGTGGTTTCTTACAGTTTTCGTGGCCTTGGTTGTCCTCATTCTGAGAAGAAAAAAACAACACGCGCTGCGCACTGAACCACCACACTACTCGTATGAGAACTTACCAACAAAACTTGCTGAAAATTTGATCTTTTACAGTAATTCCGATAACGCTATAATCTTTTACAAGTTAGCACGTAATGACCACAGAATAAGAAATATACAGAAGGGTGCTCAGATAAACTGAGTGACAAAGAGATTTCTGTGTGTATATATAAATATTTTGATTGATTGATTTGATTGGTTCTTTGGTGTTTCAGTTCGTCTTAGCATTAGCTGACTCGCGCTGATACAGCCGTAAACCGTTTAATGTAATCCGGTTTAGGCATGTGTAATATTCTCAGTGAGCAGTCAGGTATGCCGATCGCACAAATTCTCAAACCCGTCCTACGTACGTTTTAGCCACTTTTATCGAGGTTAAATAATGTACAAGACGCCTGTCAGGCGTTCACTTGGGCTACTGCAAATTCACAGTGCTAGTAGGTGAAGGTGTTTGCGAAAGATACGGAAATGTTATCAAAGCTGCAATCACGTGCATACACAGGTCCTGTAGATCTAAAGTCTAAACAAATTGGTCACAGACAAAAGTCAAAACACAATACAGTATTCTCCGATAGAAAACGCAATTTGCAATACACAAAACACGATTGCCTGTATTTAACGTATTACTATACAGCGTTCATATGTTCATTTTTACCTAGAAACTAGTGTGTCACGTGTAAGTTCATTTAATCAACGGCGTGCATGTGCGATTGTAAGCGTATATGATATCAAGATACTTGCCAGTGACATTACTGACCAATCATCTGAACTATGAAATATCCTCTTTCTCGTTATCAGACAAAATGTAAGATTCTCTTCCCGCAGGCATGGTAGGTTTCAAGTTTATACGCGTGTTTACTCGTGTTTACCTCTTGTAGCTACATTTGCTTTACGTTTAATGTTTAATTTGCATTTACAGGCAATAAGAGTTGTAACTCTTCAAAAACAGTTTAAATCTAAAAGTATAATGATAAAATCGCACGTATTTGCTGTGTTTTTATCGAATTTAACGTGTAATTTTAAAGAAAGCAGCAATTTTATTTGGGCAATTTGACACCATAAAGCCGAAGACGTGAAAGTAGACAAATATATATATAACGACTTGCTTGCGCCAGGTTTGTTGGAAAATTCTGGTACTTTGGCCACGTATTAAAAACTAAATTTTCAACATAATATCTCTTGACCCAATATTTCAGAAAACGTCTGTCGTTGTTGTAGTATCGCACTGCACTGCCACTGCAAGGAGTTTTGCCTAAGACAAACAGCGGCGTCCCGTGTCCGCCTAACCACGGTGAAGTATGCACCACATTCAGCCTTCGATTCAGCCTTCGATTCGACCTTCGATTCAGCCGTCGATTAGAATATCATACAAAAACACAATTTTCTCAGGCTCTACATTATATGATTTCTTCAAATTTACATATGTTGTACAGAATTTCATGCTCTTTAATCTGGTATAAGTCTCCAAAGTGGCACAGATCCATGAAAGACGCAGGCGAGCGTTAACCAAATTTCGGCGCGGCGTTATTAATACGACTGACGGGGGTTGCGTTGCGTATTTCAGATTACCTCAGATATAAACACAATTATCTCAGCCGCTATTCTATACGAATTTTTTTGAAATTTACATATGTTGTACAGAATTTCATGCTCTTTAATTTGGTATAAGTCGCCAGAGAGGCACAGACCCATGAAAGACGCAGGCGAGCGTTAAACAAATTGCGGCGCGGCGTTATTAATACGACTGACGGGGGTTCCGTTGCATATTTCAGATTACCTCAGATATAAACACAATTATCTCAGCCGCTATTCTATACGAATTTTTTGAAATTTACATATGTTGTACAGAATTTCATGCTCTTTAATTTGGTATAAGTCGCCAGAGTGGCACAGACCCACGAAAGACGCAGGCGACTTATACCAAATTAAAGAGCATGAAATTCTGTACAACATATGTAAATTTCAAAAAACTCGTATAGAATAGCGCCTGAAATAATTATGTTTATATTTGAGGTAATCTGAAATATGCAAAGCAACCCCCGTCTGTCGTATTAATGACGCCGCCCAGTTTAAAGCTCGTCTGCGTCGTTCAAGGGTTTGTGCCACTCTGGCGACTTATAGCAAATTAAAGAGCATAAAATTCTGTACAACATATGTAAATTTCAAAAAAATCGTATAGAATAGCGCCTGAGATAATTGTGTTTATATGTGAGGTAATCTGAAATATGCAACGCAACCCCCGTCAGTCGTATATATTAATAACGCCGCGCGGCAATTTGTTTAACGCTCGCCTGCGTCTTTCATGGGTCTGTGCCACTTTGGCGACTTATACCAAATTAAAGAGCATGAAATTCTGTACAACAAATGTAAATTTCAAAAAATTCGTATAGAATAGCGGGTGAGATAATTGTGTTTATATCTGAGGTAATCTGAAATATGCAAGGCAACCCCCGTCAGTCGTATTTATGACGCCGCGCCGCAATTTGTTTAACGCTCGCCTGCGTCTTTCATGGGTCTGTGCCACTCTGGCGACTTATAAAAAATTAAAGAGCATGAAATTATGTATACCATATGTAAATTTCGGAAAAATCGTATAGAATAGCGCCTGAGATAATTGTGTTTATATCTGAGGTAATCTGAAATATGCAAGGCAACCCCCGTCAGTCGTATTAATAACGCCGTGCCACAATTTGTTTAACGCTCGCCTGCGTCGTTCATGGGTTTGTGCCACTCTGGCGACTTATAACAAATTAAAGAGCATGAAATTCTGTACAACATATGTAAATTTCAAAAAAATCGTATAGAATAGCGCCTGAGATAATTGTGTTTATATCTTAGGTAATCTGAAATATGCAACGCAACCCCCGTCAGCCGTATATATTAATAACGCGCGCCGCAATTTGTTTAACGCTCGCCTCAGTCGCCTGCGTCTTTCATGGGTCTGTGCCACTCTGGCGACTTATACCAAATTAAAGAGCATGAAATTCTGTACAACATATGTAAATTTCAAAAAATTCGTATTGAATAGCGGGTGAGATAATTGTGTTTATATCTGAGGTAATCTGAAATATGCAAGGCAACCCCCGTCAGTCGTATTTATGACGCCGCGCCGCAATTTGTTTAACGCTCGCCTGCGTCTTTCATGGGTCTGTGCCACTCTGGCGACTTATACCAAATTAAAGAGAATGAAATTCTGTACAACATATTTAAATTTCAAAAAAATCGTATAGAATAGCGCCTGAGATAATTGTGTTTATATTTGAGGTAATCTGAAATATGCAAGGCAACCCCCGTCAGTCGTATTTATGACGGCGCGCCGCAATTTGTTTAAAGCTCGCCTGCATCGTTCATGGGTTTGTGCCACTCTGGCGACTTATAAAAAATTAAAGAGCATGAAATTCTGTACAAGATATGTAAATTTCAAAAAAATCGTATAGAATAGCGCCTGAGATAATTGTGTTTATATTTGAGGTAATCTGAAATATGCAAGGCAACCCCCGTCAGTCGTATTTATGACGGCGCGCCGCAATTTGTTTAAAGCTCGCCTGCATCGTTCATGGGTTTGTGCCACTCTGGCGACTTATAAAAAATTAAAGAGCATGAAATTCTGTACAAGATATGTAAATTTCAAAAAAATCGTATAGAATAGCGCCTGAGATAATTGTATTTATATCTGAGGTAATCTGAAATATGCAACGCAACCCCCGTCAGTCGTATATATTAATAACGCCGCGCCGAAATTTGGTTAACGCTCGCCTGCGTCTTTCATGGGTCTGTGCCACTTTGGAGACTTATACCAGATGAAAGAGCATGAAATTCTGTACAACATATGTAAATTTGAAGAAATCATATAAAGTAGCGCCTGAGAAAATTGTGTTTTTGTATGATATTCTGCAATAACGACCACCTGATGAATATGGAGGTAACTTCGCAATAAGTGCGATAATTGAATCGACGGCTGAATCGAAGGCCGAATCGAAGGCTGAATCGAAGGCTGAATGTGGTGCATACTTCACAGTGGTTCCGCCATAATAGGGACACGAACTAGGAAATCTTCAAACTAACTAGGAAATCTTCATATGAATATGAGTGCCCAGCCCAAAACACGAATAAAAGCCATCGACACAAGGATATAAAAACATAATATTTAATGATCTAACGTTTCGTTGTATGTATATGCTACAACATCTTCTGAGATAATGATTACAAGATATTAATTTACAGGATATATTATAAACGGAATTCTAATTACATACATACCAAGGCACCGTTAAAGCCAAAGGTAAAGTCTCCAAATAAAGCGAGACGCAAATCATGCAAGATCGGCGCAAGCAACTCAACACCGCTAAGAAATAAGAAGCGCGTCAAAACTAATCCGGATATGCAAGATCAAAGTTTGCAGCAAGTGTTTGATTGTCTGAATGCGTGTAACAAACATAACAACTAAATTAGACAAAACTTTAGCCAATTCAGATCTTGAATTAAAAATTGTAAATAGCTTGATTTCTGAATCTAAGGATGAACTATCAAAATCCATCGAAAGTCAATTAAAGCATGAACTATCCATCATCAGAAAGGACCAAAACACTTTTACAAATGAAATTCATGAAAGAATTATTACAGCAGAAGCGGAAGTTAAGCGTTTACAAGGTCGAGTAGGATCGCTAGTAGAAGAGAAAGCTAACGTTAACCTTTTGAAAAGAGTTAAATCACTAGAGCAGAACAATAAGAAACTCGAAGAAGAATTATGTGCACTACATAAGAAGGGTGAGAAAGATGTTAGTTTTACGAGCGAGGAAATCAATGCAATTTCTGTTTTGTTAAATCAAAATATTGATGAAAGCTCGAAAGAATAAAAAAATACTGACAAAACAGATGACCAAGTTCAACAGGATATGGAACATATCAAAGAAATCCAGAATGAAGATATTAATAACACCAGAATATCCAATTCAAAAGACAGTTCCGACAATTGTGTGATTCAAATAGAAAATTTATAAACATTAAAAAACTATGTTCAAATAAACATAGCAAAATGATTGCGTGTAACACAACGACCAAAGCAATGGATATTATAAACTCTCCGAGATTTACGGTAAATAAAGGAATTATTATAAATACCGGAGTCAACGATATGGAACATTTTCCAGCGGAAGAGATTATAAACTCTCAAGCTGAAATGATTAATATGGCAGCTAGAAAATTTCCAGGCAAAAAAATTATTCTATCAAGTATTACTCCAAGACGAGATGAGTTTGACAGAGAAATCCCAAAGATCAACGAAGCAATCAACGAAAAAATTAAAGATATTCCAAATGTTAGTCACGTATACAACGGCAATTTATGTGACAATCGCCTATATTTTGATGACAAACACCTGAACAGGAGATTTGGTGTTCCTGCTTTGGCGAAAAATATTAAGAGAAAATTACGAGAGATTTTTGTATCTCGCCGAAGTCAAGGTCGTGCAGTCCAGGATCGGAGAAATCAAGATCATGCAGTCCAGGATCGGAGATGTCAAGATCTTACAGCCCAGGATCAGAGAAATCAAGATCTTACAGCCCAGGATCGGAGAAGTCAAGATCATACAGCCCAGGATCGAAGAAGTCAAGATCTTACAGCCCAGGATCAGAGAATTCAAGATCTTACAGCCCAGGAACAGAGAAGTCAAGATCTTACAGTCCAGGATCGGAGAAGTCAAGATCTTACAGCCCAGGATCAGAGAAGTCAAGATCATACAGCCCAGGATCGGAGAAGTCAAGATCTTACAGCCCAAGATCGGAGAAGTCAAGATCATACAGTCCAGGATCGGAGAAGTACCCTCCACAATGACTCAGCAAGGAGCCATCAAGATGTACCAACTGATTTACAGTCAAGAGGCACCGTCGGTAACAATGTAGCTCAACCTGCGATAATTGGGATGCAAGACCAGCTGAAGAATATATCAGACTTATTGAATCAACTGATTCAAAACAATATTAGCATTAATCAGCAGCAGCATTATCAAAGGGTAATGTATCCACCAATACCTTTCATTTTTTAATAATAGACTTGTTAAATTAGTTTACTCAAATAGTTCTTTAGTAGTTAAACTTCAATTAATGGCAAAAAAATTTCTTCGGTTTGCAAGTTGGAATATTGAAGGTCTGTCTAGTAAGCTTAATGATACAGACTTCATTTCAAAATTACAAAATTTTGATTTAATCTCACTAGTAGAGACCTGGCTTCCCTATGGTCACAATAATATTAATATTGATGGTTTCTTTTCGTTTTCAAAATGCCGAAAAGAAGTTTCCCAAAACTCACGTAGAAGTTCTGGTGGTATTACAATTCTTGTTAGATCATCTCTTAGAAAAGGGATTACATTTTTAGATAAAGAGAGTAGTGAAGAGTTTGTATGGTGGAAATTGGATAAAACGTTTTTCAACCTTACACATGATATTTTCATTTGTACTGTCTACATACCACCTCAAAACTCCTCCCGTGAAACACGAATTAATATTGATCATTTTGAAAATCTTCAAGATAGTATCTATAAATTATCAGTTTTGGGTAATGTTATTTTATGTGGAGATTTCAATGCTAGAATAGGTATCCTAGATGATTTTATTGATGATCCATTTCTTGAAGATGAAAATTATACCCCACTCACATTAGATAAGCGATCCTCAAGAGACTGTCATGTAAATTCTTATGGGCGATCTTTAATTGATTTATGTATTGGCAATAGTATGGTTGCACTAAATGGTAGAACCAACGGAGATCTCATTGGTCAGTTCACTTGTCAAACTTATAATGGAGCAAGTGTTCTTGATTACGTCATTGTTTCACAAGACCAGCTTTCATCTATTATTAGCCTTACAATAGCCGATATCACTGAATTTTCTCATCATTCCTATTTATCTTTCGTGATGAGAATTAAAATCCCCAAAACTCCAGATGATGCATTAAAATTAATGCCTCATCCTGTGTCTTTTGTGTGGAATGAGAACCAGAAAGATTGTTTGAGAGAATTTATGGTTTCGAATGAAGTACAAAATAAGTTAGATTCAGTGTTTCTCCAGCCTACAAATAGCGAAAAATCAATCGATGTTGATATGTTTGTAACTAATTTTTCCAAAATATTATGTGATACATCCCAAAACGTATTATATACTAAGAAACTAAAGAAAACGAACAATAAAAACAAAACAAAGGTGAAACAAAAATGGTATAATACAAATTGCCATACTCTTAAAAAGAATTTGAGAAATTTAGGAAGTTACTCACAAAATACCCTAATGATGTCTATTTACGTTATCTATTTTTTTCAAAAAGAAAGGAATATAAGCGCATGATTAAGAAACAAAAAAGACAATTTCATAATTCTATACTAATTAAACCAAATTGAAATTTTATCCAATAACAATCCTAAAGAATTCTGGAAGCTAGTTAATTCTATAAAAACACGTAAATCATGTACGTCAAATGAAATACCATCATCGGAATGGTTTGATTATTTTAGAAATTTGAACAAGATAAATTTCAACACTGAAAAGATAAGCAACGAAGCTCAAATTGTGAAGGATTTCAATATTTGGGCAGCCTGCAAAAACGATACCCTTGACAAACCAATCTCGCTTGAAGAATTGTGCAAACTGTCAAAGAGATTAAAGAACAAAAAAGCCAGTGCCGGTGATTCACTGTCCAATGAGATCATTAAGTTAGCAGTCGAAGTTTTACCATCCTATTTTGTAAAATTGTTTAATACTATTCTACCCTACGGTGTGTTTCCATCACATTGGTCTAAGGGTTTCATAGTCCAATATATAAATCAGGAAGTACAATTGACCCGAGTAACTATAGAGGAATTTGTATAAGCAGCTGTCTAGGAAAATTTTTCACATTGATTATGAATACTCGTGATACAAAATTATGAGTAAATGTCAAATCGGTTTTCGGAAAAATTATAGAACAGCAGATCATTTACTAGTTCTAAAAACTTTAATAGATGTTTATAAGTCAAAACGAAAACCAATTTTTGCCTGTTTTATCGACTTTAAAAAAGCCTACGACAGCGTGTGGAGAGAAGGACTTTTCTTCAAACTTATTCAATATGGTTGTAGTAAGAATTTCATACGTCTAATGCTAAGTATGTATTCCTCAGTTGATTGCTCGGTAAAATTGGATAAGGGAAGTACTCCTTTCTTTAAGTCCCATATTGGGGTAAAACAAGGATGCAATCTAAGTCCCACCTTATTCAACGTGTTTATCAATGATATACCTAATATATTTAACAGCTCGTGTGCCCCAGTAAAACTTGATGAAACTGATTTAAATTGTTTACTTTACGCAGACGACTTAGTTTTACTATCCGAATCCAAGCCTGGCTTACAAAACTGTCTCACAAATCTTGAATTTTACACCAAGAAATGGAAGTTGAACATTAATTTAAAAAAATCAAAAGTTTTATTGTTTGGAACACCAACCCAAAGCCGTGCACACTTCCCATCTATTTGGTTTTTCGGGAAAATTGCTCTAGAGCAAGTTGATGAATATTGCTACCTTGGTATTACTTTTCACTTTTCCGGTAATTTTAAACGAACACAAAAAATACTTTATGGTAGAGCAATACGTGCCTATCATTGTTTATTCAAAAGTTTTTCAAACGTGGAGAATGTACCAATAAAATTGCTTTTAAAACTTTTCTCTTCAACGGTAGTTCCCGTTTTGCTGTATAGCTGCGAAGTTTGGGGTCCATACTTACTGGGTGAAATAAACTCTTTTGCGATGTTTAAAACTAAATTTTTAAATTAACAAATGATATAGAAAGACTACATCTAAAATTCTGCAAAAGAATCTTGGGTGTTCATTCAAAATCTACAAATTTAGCTGTCTATGGTGAACTAGGAAGGGCACCCCTAATTATACAAATAGCTACACTTATAACAAAATATTGGTTTCGCATCAAAAGCTCAACTTTTACAGATACCCTCGCTGGTGAAGCAGCGAGAGTCTGTATGGACTCTAATTTACAACCAATATTATTTACAAAATATTTACTACAACTATGTAATATAGAAGTTAATAATTTTAAAAATTTTGTAATACCACTCGAAGAACAAGGAAATTTTTGCCATTACTTGAGGAATAAATTACATGAATTTTATAAGAAACTTTGCTTAAATTGATCATGACGCCTTTCTATGGCACATCGATCTGAAATTGAATGAGTACCTTCTAAAATCAGGACATAGCATATATAAAAGTAGCGTGCTGCGTAGGCAGTGTAGAAACAACAATCGAAATATAGTTTGTAGTTCTCTTTCACGATTTGTTTGAGACTTTGTCGCGCAACGAAGATATTCGAATTCAGTCAGTCTGGTATGAGTATATTAAAGTTTATCGGGTTAAATATTTGATTTCTAGTGCTGGTTTTTTTTTGGCGTATGTATACGTACAGAGTGCTGACGAGTTTACACTGTGGTTTACACTCGCGACTCGTTCAAATTTGACGCATTTGAGTATATACATACACTCGTAAACGTATGTCATTTCTCTCATCAAGCTGTGCATTGAAAAGGGATACGATTACGTTGTCTCGCCTTATGAGAGTGATGCTCAACTTACTTACTTGCAAAAGATCGGCCTTATCGATTACATTTTGTCTGAAGACTCAGACCTTCTTGTCTTTGGAAGTTCGGAATATACGAAGGTAATTTTTTAAGATTGATTTCGTTAATATGGACAGGGAATTAATTGTTTCAAGCAAGTCTGATTAACTTTATTCATTCTCTGAAGATATGTTTCGATACATGTGTGTATTGTCTGGATGTGATTATTTACCTTCAATGAGGGGTATTGGATTGAACAGAGCATTTGCTGCAATCAAACAAAAACCTGCCCCTCGTGATGCAATTAATTTTCTAAAGGAGAAGCACAACATAACTGTCCCTGCCAATTATAAGAAAAATTTTCAGCTAGCAATTCGTTCATTTCTCAGTCATCCAGTATTCAACCCTTTTTATTTGACCCAAGTTCCACTTTACAAAACCGAAACTGGCAATAATAGAACCTTTTTACACAAATGGCAGGGATGACCTTACTCAATTTTATTGAAGGCAATGTTGAACCTACAAAGCCAAATAATGTACAATCATTATTCTCTTTGGACAAGCCAACAATAGATACATATGCCATTGGGCTTTTCAAGCTACAAAATGTAAGTAGCAATGACGAATACCGAGAGGAAAATCCTGAAGAGACTGTGTGTGAAACTGCACACAACACAGTTGATGGTGTAGGGAACACTAGTGATGAGGAGCATACTTTACCTTTTAAGGTTCTGGGGAGTGCACACCATAAAGAAATGCAAGATTCTTTAGAACAGGGTGTCTTGGCCATGAATGAGCAAAAAAACAAGTTGCAGCACGTCTACAACCAGAACCTACTAATGACTATGACAGCAATGCCATTTTAGTTCGTGAAGGTTTTAAAGCTGTTGGATATATTGCCCGGGAGGTGACAGGGCTACTAAATGCATTGTTACGTGACAACAAAATAGTTTCAGTTGACATTAATTAAACATATAAGATTCCAAACAACTTTTCAGAACATTGGATTTAATTACATAACCATATTAATTACCAAAAGGGGACCTTGGGATAAAAACATTACAGGGCCCTAAGTCATGAAACATTTTGATTTCATTGGTATTGGTTTTGAAATTTTAATTTTCAAAATCCACAAAATTCTACTTCATAATTTACAAAGTAAAATTTTTGTTTCAATTGAAAACAATGAACTGAGTTGACTTTGCTTCTTCTGTTGCTTTGACAATCTCAGTTTGTTCTTCACCCAGTATACCCTATAAATAATGACCAGCCCTTAATGACACTACCACATGTATTTATCAACTTCAATTAAAATACATATATTGATATACAAATATACTTTAAGATATCACTAACAATTGAAGTGCATCCTGATAAGTATACTATAGTTAGGCACAATGATTTTAAAGTAAATGTTTTGATCAGGTTTTCAAAATGTGTTAATGGTTATTACATGTCAGCCAGTGCCATGCTGTACATGTATATCCATGAGATATATGTCCACGAGACGGTGTCCTACTGTATTTTGCGATCTTGTTCTATAAATTTAAAAAGCAAAAGATAGTTAACATCCATATAACAGCAAACCCATCTATATGGAACAAAATTACACATACTCTCCCAGTGGCTTTCAGTAATTGCCACTCTTACTGACTCCTACTGTTAATAGGTTAGATATTATAATTCATTTATGTTAATATATTCATAATACTAGTATATATTCATGCCTGTAAAGCATGAGATACATTATTAAACAAGTAGATGTTTAACATGGTGGCAGCGGTGGGATTTTCTCTTCGATGAAAACATGGCCTCAATTAATCTACCCTTTCCAATACTAAAAGCCACGGGGGATGAGAAGCATGATATGGAAGTTTATGTTGAGGATTTGACTGATTATTGTATATTGAACAATTGGTTTGATATGTCAAAGGAGACCGAAGAGGAGAGATGGATTAAACCAGAGAAAGCAATGGCATGTTTACGAGCATCTCTTACGCCGGCAGCAAGAACAGTCTATAAATTCAGTTTAGGTCTTAGCGAGGCTGATCAAAAGAAACCTCATCGGGTCATTCAAGCCCTAAAGGAATATTATGGGGCAAGCATCGGAGTATCAGGGGAGCGACAGAAATTTCTTCGTCTTCTTCAAGAAGAGAACGAGTCAATTGGTGCTTGGGAATCTAAGATACGAAACCAGGGTGCTCAGTGTGAATACGAAAACTTTCAAGACGAGCTCATGAGAGATCAGTTCATAGCAGGACTCATTTCAGAACCCCTACGAGTGAAACTTATTGGCAAGGGACACAGACATAAAGTCGGCACACAGGAGAAAGTAACTCTGAGAGAAGTTGTAGAAATAGCCAAGGCACATGAATCGACAACGCTTACAAACAAAATCATGAAAACCGCGAGAGGAACGCAGGAACAAGAGCAAGTTAACTACAGCAACAAACCCGGCAATTTCCGGCAAAGACCAACAGATCGAGTCAGTGGACAAGCGACAGAACCATGTTTGTGGTGCGATGGCCGACATCGACAACCGAGACAACAACATTGCCCAGCATACAAGAAACGGTGCAATAAATGTGGCAATATCGGACACTTTGCGAGAGCCTGCAAAAGTAACCGGTCAAACAGAGAAAAACAACAGCAATCACATCAAGTCCAGCAGGATTCAGAAGAAGAAGATCTATTTGCAATCAATCATAAAACAAATACGACCAAATCTGGGGCTGAACATAGTAAAAAATTCTTCGCACATTTAAACCTCGTCGATAAAGATCAAACAAAGACTGTGAGAGCGCAAATTGATTCGGCTTCAACTTGCAATACAATTCCCATGGTAGTGTTAAACAAGCTATTCCCAAGAAGCAAGATATTGAAAACCAAAGCCGTGATACAGACGTATGGAAGCCAAACAATAAAGCCAATTGGACGTGTAACTCTCTGCTGCGATAGGAAAGGTAAATTGCACTTAATCGATTTTCTGGTTGTTGATGTCCCTCAGGGAAAGCCTCCTTTGCTATGTGGTCGTGATGCCCAAATCCTTGAATATTTAAAGATTCGTGCAGATGAGGTGCATTCCGTTGAAAACCGAAACAATACGGAGCAGAAACATTCAAAGTTATTACCACCTCTGGGGAAGTTGACAAAGGAAGATGTGTTAAATCATTATGATAATATATTCACACCAGGCAGAGGACGACCGTTGGGTGCGCCGATGCATATCGAACTAAATTCAAACGTCAAGCCAGTACAAAGCCCGCGACGTCGCGTTCCGGTTGCGAAATTATCTAAAGTCAACGCAGAGTTGCAAAGACTTTGTGAAGAGGGGACCATCGCACCAGTGACACAACCTACAGATTGGCTGTCGAACATGTTGGTAAAAGAAAAGCCAAACGGGAAATTAAGAATTTGTATTGATCCAAGTCAAACCATCAATAAAGCAATTAGACGACCGGTGTATACCATTCCAACAATCGAAGAGAAACTCCCACAGCTGACTAAGGCAAAGGTCTTTACAATAGTCGATGTCTCCGAGGTTTTTCACAACATCGTATTAGATGAACCATCTTCGCTGCTCACTACCTTTCAAGGGCCGAACGGTCGATTTCGCTATACTCGCATGCCTTTTGGTATATCTTCAGGGCCAGAAGAATATCAGCGACGACAGCAAGAATTTCTAGAAGGTCTAAATGGTGTAATAAATATTGCCGACGACATATGCATATTTGGATGTGGGAATACCAAAGAAGAAGCAGACAAGGACCATGACAGAAACCTCATTTCCTTACTCAACCGATGCAGCAAAAGAGACCTGCGCCTTTCACCAAAGAAGTTACAATTTAAATCCACTTCCGTCACGTTCATGGGACATTGTCTGACAAGTAATGGAGTAGCTCCTGACCCATCAAAGGTGACAGCGATAAGAGAAATGCCCAGACCAACAGATAAAGTGGGAGTGCAACGATTTCTGGGAATGTGCCAGTATCTTTCAAAATTTTCGAAAGATCTTAGCAAGATTGTACTTTCACTGCGAGAGTTAACTAAACAAGATGTCGAGTTTAACTGGTCGGAAAGTCAAGAAAAAGCCTTCATAGCAGCAAAAGAACTAATAGCATCCAATACAATTCTCCGGTACTATGATGTCAATCTTCCTGTCACACTGCAAGTTGACGCTTCAGAGGAAGCCATTGGTGGAGCAGTGATCCAAGAGGAACGACCAGTGTGCTTTACATCGCATACCTTGAACTCCACCGAGAGAAACTATGCGCAGATTGAGAAAGAGTGCCTTGCAATAGTTACTTGTATGGACAAATGGCATCAATATTTGTATGGCAAGAATGACATCACAGTACACACAGATCATCAGCCTCTAGAAACAATTTTCAAAAAACCTCTGTGTAAGGCCCCCGGCGGTTGCAGAGAATGATGTTAAGGTTACAACAGTACCATTTTACAGTGAGTTACAAGAAAGGCAAAGAGATGTACATCGCAGATACATTATCCCGTGCAGCATTACCAAAGCCCACAGCAACTGGAATAGAAGAAGTTTTCCGCCTTGAACTAGAGTGCATGGACTTGAAACCAGAAATGTTATCTTCCACGACATTCCTAAAGTTGCAAAGAGAAACGGCAGCGGACTTAACACTTAAAGTACTTTACCAAATAGTAACGAAGGGATGGCCATCCGACAAATCAAGTGTTCCAGTTGAGCTTCGACCTTATTGGTATTACAGAGATGAAATTTCTGTATACGAGGGTGTCTTACTCAAGAGCAATCAAACGATCATTCCATCAACTTTAAGATCAGAGATGTTAGAGAGAATACATAGAGCACATCAGGGTGTGGATAGCAGCATTAGAAGAGCGCGAGAAACTTTGTTTTGGCCAGGTATGCAAGCAGCCATCCGACAGACCTGTTTGTCATGTGGTTTATGTGCCCAGTACCTAACAGAACGTCCTACGGAACCCACGAAGTCACAGGAAATACCAACGCTACCATGGTCAAGAATAAGCGTAGATTTATTTCAACTTGACGGGAAACACTACTTGGTCTCCGTAGACCATTACAGTGACTATTTTGAACTCGATGTATTGAAGAACACCACGGCCAGTACAGTAATTCGAGCTATGAAGAGAAATTTTGCGCGACATGGAATTCCCCAAGAATGTGTCAGCGATAATGGGCCACAATTTGATAGTTATGAGTAGGCCAAATTTGCCAAGGACTATGGGTTTAAACCATCAAGTCTTCTCCTTATCACAGTCAGGGAAATGGAAAAGCTGAATCAGCTGTAAAAGTAGCAAAGAACATATTGAAGAAATCTCGTAACGAAGATCCACATTTGGCTTTATTAGCATACAGGAACACTCCACAACAGGGCTACACATACTCACCATCACAAAGGTTAATGTCACGAAGACTGCGAGACACGATTTCAACACTGGCGAGCCAATTGCAGCCACATCTAGTTCCCAAGACAACAGTGTTAAATGATATAGCAACAAGAAGAGCAAGATCAAAGCAACACTACGACAGAAAAGCATCAAGACCACTGAAGGAATTCTTGAAAAATGATAAAGTTTTTGTAAAACCACGGCCTGGCATTCTCTCTCTCTCTCTCTATATATATATATATGTACCACTTATATGTACATTATGAGACTCCAACTTCATCAAAGTAATCAGTGCCAATAAATTATAGACCAATACCCATTTATAAATCACTTTGCAAGCGCTTACTAAGGTTACTTTACTTTGTCAACATCATGCTAACTCTAAACTTAAGTGAAAAATTAAGGAAAAAACACGATCATTTTCGACGCAAAATCGAGGGGATCGTTGGGGATCGATAGGTAAACCTGATAAATCGAATACTATTCTTTCATATTCACGAAGTTTTGTGATAGTTTGGTCTAAAACTTGACGCTCACAGATCGCAATGTACTGTGCAGTATACGTATTCCTTTACAGGCGTTTTCACCACCATATTTCAAATAGCCATCAGCAGAACAATCAGTTCAGATATGGCGGAAAAACGTTTCCCACCCCGAAACAAAGAATCAAAAATACTTCGCAAAGTAAAATTTTCGTAAAGTGTCACTGAGACGAAAAATCGACCACAAAGTTTTGCGAAAATTTAACTTCGACGAACTTTATTGAGATATAAATACCCCGTGTACGAAATGTAAACCGATATAAACAAATAGGTTTAAAGTTATAAACGTTTGAAATGCTGAAAATTGTGTCCGGCGTTAAAATTGTCTTCACTCAGAATATTGATACCTGAGAAGTGTTGTGACGTCATAGTCTTAACCCAAACTTGCGTGACAAAGGAAGAAACAACGAGAGCGCATATAATTCATTCATAATCGAATTCATCATCATTTAGTTGTTCTTCTGGCTATGGATCGAAACGGAATCATCCGTAACGATATATGTTTGGAGTATATGGTAGCCCATTTTGACGAATCTGGTTTCGGAATTTGCCAGGACGATGATTGTATTGCTTCGGCCGACGAGATTGATAATCGCGCAATACGAACAAGATATTGCCGAAGAAAAGTACAATACATTTTCAATATAGCAACATTTCAATTCTGACGTTGTGGTTTCTTCTTGAGAAAGACAGTATTAGTCGGCTAGGGACATTATTTCGGTATGAATGTGTATAAAAATATTTATGTATATGTAATGTGGCTCTAGCTGTATTTTATGCCTGATACATTTGATACCCTAAAATATTTAGATGCATTTAGCTTTGTTGCTTTGCAAATCAGACTGTATATTTATTGAGTTAGTTATGGTATTTATTTTGTAACTTCAACTAGCATTTTTTAAAGTTTTAAAATACTAAATGAATTGCTAGTATCTACATGTATTTCATATCGTTGTCGTTTGCTTTACTTACATGATATATTTTTAATCTTAAATAAAAGTGTAGTAGTAATGATACCCCCCCCCCCCCCATATAGACCACAAAGGGATGCCGCCTCATTAAATATTCAACTTATTATTTATTCATTCTCAGGCTCCTTTGGGACCTCCTAACCCTAATCTCATTAGTATTCATTTTATAGCGGCGCGTTACGTCATTTACGCTTTAGCTGTTACTCAACCCCCTGGTTTTCACCACGTCATAACCGACTTATTATTTATTCATTCTCAGGCTCCTTTGGGACCCCCCTACCCCCTAGCCCTAAGTTTTCTCCAACCCCCCCCCCCCCCCCCCCCCGGTATTTATACGTCACTCCCGAATGGTCTCCGACTAATTTCCAAGTTACGTCATTATCAAAAGGCATCCCATTTTCCTCCTTATAAGACTAAATGATAGTCAACAGTTGTGGGACAAATAGACGTTCAGAGCGTATCATCACATGGATATTATTTACGACGAATTAAAGAAAAATAACGTTGATGTCGATAAAGACACTCTGTCGTATTACCTTAAACATTGTCTAGAAGAACATCGAGAACTATTCGACAGTATCAGTGATCAAATATCCACAATATGTCTTCAGCACGTTTATGAAGAAATGAACGCTAACAATTTTGGTCGAATTATCGCTTATCTAACTCTAGCGTATAGAGTAAACGAATCCTTGGATGAAGAATCAATACGAGAAGCTGTGCGAAGAACGATAAACGATTTGAGACGTATAGACTTGAAAAAATATAAACGAAATAAAACTTTATCCCGATGGCTTGGTTCACTGCTACTCAGACTGATATTTGTATATTTCAATGTGTAAAATCTCATTAGGGGGTCATTAGTATTTTAAACAAAAGAACGGGTCTGGGCGAGTCTGGGCGACGTCAGAACTTAGACAAAGAAAGCCTAGTTAATATGCGCGTAATCATAGAGAGTTGAACAGCGTCAACTTCGCTTTGTGTATCATTCGCTTACTGTTTGTTGTCAGAGTAAGATCGTTGTAATGGAGTGTCTTTACTGTAAACCTGCATCTAACTCAACAACCAAGAATGGTTTATTTTGGTTCTGTGGACAAAAGCCTAGCTGTCAGTTTTTCTTCCCTGAAGAAGATTGTTATATGTTTGGCAAAGCCGTAGATGCGTTTCGAACAAGTGGCTGTCTACATCCAGTCTGTCCTACCCATCAGAAATTGGCGACACTGCGAATGGTTAAAGACAAAATGAGAGAAAGTTACGGGAGACCTTATAACTTCGTCTGTTCTGAGCGAGAGAATCCCTACTCGTTTTGTCAATGGGGGGATGTCTTCGAGAGTCCAAAGCCTTTGTGTAAACACGGAATGGTTTGCCGTACTCGTAAGGTTAAGAAAGAAAGCGACAACCAAGGTCGTCTGTTTTACTCGTGTCCTAACGAAAGACAATATGCATGCGGATTCTTTGAATGGAAACCTACAGAGAGCTCGCCACGAATTTATAACATTGGGTGTCTTTTCAGAAGTCCATTACAATATCAATACAAGAACGCAGAAACGGGCGAATCCTTTCCAAGTAGAAAGAGTGACCCTAAATAATCCTATGAAGAATATCTTTTTCAAAAAACTGTCGACGCATTGACTGAAGACTTGGGAAAATTGAACATTTGTTGAACTTATATATTTTTGTACTCTAATTTAATATGTAATAAATATGTTTGCATTTATATCGTGTCGTTGACTTTTCTTTGTTCATTTACCTCTAACCTTTGTCGCGTGAACATGACTTGCTGTGGAGGTTTACCACAAATAGCCCTTCGTAATATTTTTCGAAAGATTCGCTGTATATCAGCGTGCTGTGGAGGAAAAATTGTCATACAGGCATCCGAATTAGATGGCGAAACAGTACCTTCACGATCTGTATTACAACGCAAAACGTCCGGCAAGTTTGGCGGCATAGATGCCTTATATCGTGTCGTAAGAAGTGACGGTAAATTTCAGATATCCCGAAACAAGATAAAAATATGCCTTAGACAACAACTTTGCATAAACCCGTACGACATAATTTTAAGCGAAATCGTGTTATTGTTGGAGCGATGGACGAGTGGGAGGCTGACCTAGTAATTATGGATTCGCTTAGTAAAACAAATAATGGTTATAAATACATTTTAACTGTTATTGATGTACTGTCCAAATTTGCGTGGGTGGAACCATTGAAAACAAAGACTAGAGAGAGTTTAGTTAAAGCGTTTGAAAAGATACTAAAGAAAGGAAGGAAGCCTGAAACATTTCATACCGATAAAGGAACTGAATTTACCAACAAACGCTTTCAAAAGTTATTATTGAAGGACGAACATATTGGATTTTTTACAACACACAACGATACGAAGGTACCGAATCTCTGTGTGGTCCAGAATGAGAGTGGCGACGAGATGGTGTTTTCAGGCTCGAACACCAAAGACGAGTTCTGCGAGTGGCTCTTCCAACATCAAAACACCAATACTACTGTACTTTCATCGCGCATAATTTCCAGGCTTACGATGGTTATTTCATCCTGCAGTACCTTTATAAGAATGGTATTACTCCCGAAGTGTTTACCCGTGGCGCCAAGATCTTTTTTTTTCACCGTTCCACAGTTGAACATCAAATTTATAGACTCGCTATGTTTACTCCCTATGCGCCTGGCTGATTTCCCCAAATCATTTGGTCTCACCGAGCTCCAGAAAGGTTACTTTCCGCATTTTTTCAACCGTGCTGAAAATCAGACCTATGTTGGACCTCTACCTGACGCCTGATGATCGAGAAAAGTTCTTCATTTGGTATAATGATCTCGTCAACCGCCACTACGCCTTCGACTTCCAAGCCGAAATCCTCCAATACTGCCAGTCGGACGTCGTCATCCTTCGTCGCTGTTGTTTGGAGTTTCTCGAACTCTTCCGTGAAGACACTAATGTGTTCCCCTTCGCCTCTTGCCTCACCATCGCCTTCGCTTGCAACCTGGTTTTTCGCAAAACGTTCCTGGAAGAAAACACGTTCGCCGTCATTCCACCCTGTGGTTGGTTATACACCTGAGAATAAGCAGTCTGTTATTGCACTGAAGATGTTGGCTTATATCGCCCAGCGTGACAATATCGCCATTCGACACGCTCGCAATCATGGAGAACAGCGTATTGGAAAGTACCTCATAGATGGGTACAACGCCAAGACGAGCACGGTGTGGGAGGTGCAGGGTTGCTTGTGGCATTGATGTCCACGATGTTATGCCAGAGACACTGTCAATCCGGTCAATGAATTAACCATGCACGAGCTTCACCAAAGAACCCTTGAAAAGATTAATTTCTGAAGGACAATGACTACAACGTCGTTGAGATTTGGACGTGCGATATTTACCGTCAGCTTGCAGAAAATCCTGAGATGAAGACGCTCTTGGACAACTTTGAGATCTCCGAACCTTTGGAACCCAGACAAACTTTCTTTGGCGGTAGTACCAACGCCACGCGCCTCTTTTACGAAACTCGACCCGAGGAGAAAGTCCACTACGTTGATTTTTGCAGTTTGTACCCGTGGTGCAACGTGTGGCGTGTGCTGTTAGGGCGCTGCCTCTCACCAAAAGTTAAGCCCGGTTTGACGGGGTTAGTACTTGGATGGGTGACCGTCTGGGAATAACCCCGTTCTCGAACTTGAAACACTCATGTGAGTAGAGTTTAGTTGGTCTCTCCTGTGCTTCGAGGGTTTTTCGCCGGGTTCTCCGGTTTTCCTCCCTCCATAAAATCAACACCTATAGGTCTGTGATTCGTGGTCTGACATGTGTCATAAATGTGTCGTAGGGCGGATGCTTCGAGCGCCTTTAATATGCCTTCGACTCTGCCACTTGAAATTTAGTAATGTAAATTGCTCTTGAAAAGCCCCTTGTGGGAAGAAGTAATTAAAATTTGTATTCTGTAAATACGGCGAGTACCCGCTTGGTCATCCTGAGATAATCACCGAAGATTTTGGCTCGATCGAAGAATATTTTGGTTTAGTTAAATGTTCCGTTCTCCCTCCTCGTGGCCTCTACCATCCTGTCCTACATTACCGTACCCAAGGAACGCTGATGATACCACTGTGCCGGACTTGTGCTGACAATCTGCAACAAGAACCATGCAATCACTCTGACGCCGATCGGACTCTACACGGTACATGGGTGACTCTAGAGCTCCAGAAAGCGTTGGAAAAGGGCTATCGTTTGGTGAAAATCGACGAAATTTGGCACTTCCGTGAACATACAGACGGTCTCTTTAAGGATTACGTCGTTACCTTCTTAAATATTAAGCAAGAGGCCAGTGGTTTCCCTGCAGACTGCGACACCGAGGAAAAGAAGTCCCAGTAGATCGCCGACTACGCTGCCAACGTAAGGTATCGGGCTGGATCCGACCCATATTGTCAAGAATCCTGGCCTTAGGGCGCTATCCAAGCTCATGCTGAATTCCTTTTGGGGTAAGTAACATAATGTTTAACCACGTTATCATTGATATGTGAACTTAACACTTCTTTTTAGGGTCTCACACAGAAATTATCATTTGGTAATGTTTTCCTTTTTATGTATTTTAGGTAAATTCGCACAGCGACCCAACAAGACACAAGTGAAATTGATTTCGGATCCAGCCGAATACTTTTACCTTCTCTCTAGCGATAAGTTCGACGTGACGGACGCCAACTTTATTTATGACGAGATCATTGAGGTCCACTTCGAGAACGTCGACGAGTTCGTGGAGGCCAGCGGCAAGACGAACGTGGTGATTGCGGCCTTTACGACAGCTCACGCCCGCCTCAAATTCTACAGCATCCTGGAACAGTTAGAACGCCGAGTCTTGTATTTTGATGCAGACTCGGTGATCTACGTGTCGGAGGAAGGGAACTGCGAACCGCCCACCGGATCCTACCTTGGCGAGCTCACTGACGAACTGGACGGCAGTCACATCACGACCTTCGTGTCAGGCGGTCCAAAGAATTACACGTATGAGACGAACACTGGCAAAACCATGTGCAAAGTGCGAGGTATTACGTTAAATTGTAGGACCCAGCAAAAGGTTATTTTAATATCATGTGTGACATGGTGTACCTTAATGTTATGTGGTAGATCCGTTGTCTGTAAATATTCCGTATAAAATAGTGCGTGATAGAAATAATAAGAGTGTATTAACTAAGCGTGAGAATAAGGACTATAGGATTGTATATAATAAACGTATGATTATTGATAATTTTGATACTTTGCCTTATGGATTTTAAATATTAAATTTTAACTTTGTGTGTTTGTAAATAATTATCAACTTTTGTGTGTGCCTGTCAATAGGAAACTGTAAATATATATTTTATTAACACTATTCACTTGTCTCGTTATGTGGTGAGGGATAGGAGGAGTTACGTGGGGATTAACAGAGACAAAAAGTGTCCCTAGAAGGACTTTTTTAACTGGGGGATAGGAGGGGATAAGGCGAGGGATCGACAGGGACAAAAAGTGTCCCTAGAGGGACTTTTTTAACTGTGGGGATAAGAGGGGATAAGGCGAGGGAGTGACAGGGATAGAGATATTATAAAAAGTGATTGCAGTAATCAAAGGCAGTCAGTTGACGTCATGCCTCGAAAGCGTAAGGACTACCCCATCTGTGGCAAAAATGGGTTACTTAAATTGTAAAACCATTTAGCTGTCATTCATCAACTCTTTTCCCAAGAAAGAAAATTTTTTCTGATTCGAGCCAAAGTTTCCAAAGATTTAGACGCTGTTTTAACTCAGTTGCGTGAATTCATTCGGGTTAAATAGAAGTGTACCTGGTAAGCTGTATTTATTTACGTCATGTATTCCATACAGTTAACACATCCGTTCGGGCTCTTGGTCTCTGGAGGAACCAAGACAGGCAAGACAACGTTTGTCAAACAATCGTTAGCTAACGCCCAAATCATGATCGACCCACCTCCGGAAAACGTCGTGTACTTTAATACGGAGTACAAGATACATTTGCTGAAATAGAAACCCTAATTCCAGGGATTCAGTTTGTCCAACGTTTGCCCCAGTCGATGTTGGATAGCATTAACCCCCAAACAAGAAACCTATTTATAATTGATGATATGATGGGAGAAAAAGACGCTGAAATTGCTAAACTCTTTATTAAGAAATCCCATCATGGGAATCTCAGTGTAATTTATATCGTGCTAAACTGATTTCATCAAAGCAAGGATCATCGTACCATTTCCCTTAACGCTAGTTATCTCGTGTTAACCAAAAATGCTCGTGACGCCAGCCAAGTAATTGATCTTGCTAAGCAGTTGTATCCTGACAACACTAAATTTTTTCAACAAGCCTACCAGATGGCGACTAAAGAGCATTACTCCTATCTGTTTGTCGACCTAACTCCGACATGTCCCGACGAATCCGAGTAAGATCCGGTATCTTTCCAACTGACACTCCATCCATCCATCCTGGATGTCCCTCTCTGTAGAGTATGACGTTGTTGTGTCCAGTGTCAATAATATTAATAATAATAATAATGATAATGTTATTAATAATAATTGAATCATTAACATATATCAAAAAATATAAAATCATTATTTATCGATGAGTGCACAGGTGGCTGTTGAGCCACATGTCCTGTTGCAGTGCTGACAGATCCACGGCGGACCTTGAGTAAGTGAAACTGGAATGCCCGCGGCGTGTCTTCGCTGCCAAGCCTCGGCAATCTTCTGGGCTCGTCCCCTTTCGAAGGATTGAATCCCTTGATGACACATACTACGCAACTCCATTCTGTTTTCAGCACTAGCTTGCCAGGTGTGATGGATGATATTGCAGGCTTTGAAATTCGCTTTTAGTAGGTCTTTATATCGTTTGCGTTGCCCTCCTGCTGTTCTGCTTCCTCGCTCCAGTTGGGAAAATAGGATCTGCTTCGGAATGCGATCATCTTTCATCCGTTTTATATGGCCAACCCATCTCAGCTGGGCTGTGATAATAAGTGCTTCGACACTGTAGCAAATGGCTTCCTCAAGAACACTGAGGTTTGTTCGTCGTTCCGACCAATGAATGCGCTGCTGAAATTTCTCGAGATCCTTGATGTGCCTCCGGTAAGTCACCAGGCCTCACAGCCGTAGAGCAATGTCCGGAGAACAACTGCCTCATAAACTGTAATCTTGGTGGTTCTCTTCAGTTCTTTCACATCAAAAACTCTGCTTCGAAGCTTGTAAAAAGCCGCTGAGACACTTCGGAGACGGGCCTTGATGTCCTCATCAATCATTGCTGACTTCGAGACGATGCTTCCTAGGTAGGTAAAGTGACTCACTATCTCAACTCTCTCGTCTCAAATCGTGATATCTGGCTCAGAGACGTCTACTCCAGGCGCCGGCTGAATAAGGACTTTAGTTTAGCCGGTACTCACTACGTGTACCAGCCCAGAGTATAAAAGGAGTATTCAAGGACATTGCTGTCATTTTACCATGTCTGCTTGTATAAGAAGGAACTGCGACGTTTTAAAAGTATTGGCAAAGTTTAATCCTCAGCTGCGAAACGCAATTATAAAAGCTGCCAACGGCGATATATTAGAAGCCATTAGACAGTGTCTTTTGAACGTGTGGTGTGAAACAATTAATATTACTCCGAAAACAGCAAGGAAACTAGCCCCTTATAACGATCATATCAAGTTTGTTGCTGATAAGCGTAATCCAGTAACAAAAAGAAAGAAAGTTATTCTACAAGAAGGTGAAGGTTTTCTACCGTTTCTCTTATCTCCTGTACTTGAACAACTAACAACTGACAAGTTTTTTAACCAAATAATGGAACACGTCAGGAGATTGGTACTAGTTCCAGAAAATATGACAGATAGAAAGAAACCCTTGGTCACTCCTTTAACAGCGCAGGTGAATGAACTAGACTCAGAAATGCAAAATCTTTTTAAACGTCAAGATATAACACAAGACGAGAAAGTGAAAATGTACGATCAGTCGCTTCAACGTTATCTGAATTATTACGAATATAAGCAACTCGCCATGTCATCAGCAAGTACTACTGCTGCTCCTACAATATTAAGAATAACTACCACTAAAAACAAACTCCGTTATTACTTTCTTGATAAACTTACAGTACTTGTATTGACCATCTAGAAGATTTGTTTTGCTTTAACTGTAAATTTCTATTGAATTGTAAATGTATTTCTACTTGACTATAGTCTACTTAACATTATTTTTTCCCTGTATCTATATATAGTGTATTCTGTTTAGTATATATCATTTTGTAATTGTTATATTTTGAGGGCCGTATGTTAGATAACCTTTTTGGTTAATACGTCTTTTCCCTCGTGAAATAATAATAAAAGTTTTTTCTATTCTATTCTATGCTGCATTAAATATCTGTTAGCACAGGAATTTCGAATATAAGAAACGTATATAGTTAAAGTTTGGTGGAAATATTGGTGAATCATTTATAAACAAAATATGACAAATGGTAAACTTGGAAAAGCATTTGAAGCTCAATGTTATAACTTATATAGAGATGAATAAAAAATCGAATAGAATATTCTATAGAATATTCTATTAGCACATATAGTAATATTCTGTAGAATATTCTATAGAATATTCATTAGAATATTCTATTGGCTCATATAGAAAATTTAATATAATACTTTGTTGGAAGAAAAACCAATATGCTATAGAAAATCCAATAGAATATTCTATTAGGCACTTTAGTGTCATACAGAATATCCAACAGAATATCCTGTTGGAAAAAAAATCCAACAGATTATTCCATTGGATTTAGATTTCCAACAGAATATTCTATAGGATTCTATACAGCATTTTCGTGGCGGGGGGAGGGGGGGGGCAAAGACATGGCACCATGTATTAAATATGCAACTGTGAAAAAAAAACACCATTTAATTACAAACTAACCCTCCCATTCTCACATGAGTAGTTTCCAAAGATTTGATGAAAGCCCTTTCAGCAGTTACTGGCATGCGTTCCTACATGAAATCCCACTGCTGAAATAAACAAATCTCAAATAAATGAATAATGGAACTGGGACTCCCAGGCCAATATCCAAACTTGATAAGCTTGTCCAAACACCAAGGAGATCACATCGTATGACAAGCAATGCACTGGAAGTCTACTTTGTCTAAATCAAATCTACCTATAAAAAGAAGGCAAATGAGAGTATTAAGACTATTTATATATACTCATGTAGTACATGAACTCTTACACCAAAGCTTCTCCTCTAGACACAGGTTGCATTTTTCTCCTCTGGATTTATATGCATTAGCTCACTTTACAATAGAGCACTCAATGTTACACTTGACATTTGCATCTTTACTGTACCTTTTTTTGTATAACAATTATACATTGACCATCAGAGGGTATTGGAACCATTGTTCCAAAGGACTTACATGTGGGACACTGCTTCACACACTGGGAAGTAACGCTCTATAAATACATATTGTATATATTACAAATAATGGAATTACTTAAACAAAATTATAGATTCATTTTAGACCACATGACACCAACAAAAGATCAGACAAAGTGGAACGTTTCAGTGGCCTAAAGATTACAGAAAACAGTGTATTTATAATTATGTAAAGTACAGTACATTATACTCTTACGTATAGTAACCAGCATGCCATCAGAACATATGGATATTTTGGAGCAAGTGCTTTGTTAATACTCATGATAACTTCCTTTCCTGTCATGTAAAGGATATTTTTCATGCACCTCATTGTCACAAGCTGAACACAAGTATGGATCCACACATTCAAGGCATTTTATCACATGTTCGCGAACAGAAGCACAAGATAAAGAAGTTTCAAAAATTTGTTGTCTGCATGATGCCCAGTTAGTGGACAAATTTTTCATTCTTTTTTCCCACTCTTTTTTATGTTCATGTCCTGCACCTGTCTTCATGGATTGTCAAATCATCTGCTGCAAAACATTAAATAAAAAGAGGATCAACTAATTCCTAACAGCTTAAACACCAATAAAACTTTCTTGACTTATGTATAACATAAAATACCAACTCACCAGGCGTTCATTCGGGCTACTCATAGCAATGCAGCTTGGCATAGCCTATGCACGAAACAGCGTGCACATATGAAGCGTTTGTTAAAAAGTACAAAATAACCTACAGTGCAATCTACAGTGCTAGATTCGGTATATTCAAGCGATCATTAGACAACCCCGTTAAGTTAGCTGCATGCAGTTCGCCTGCTGTTAGTGAAAAAGCTGGATTGAACGAGCTAGAGTGCAGCGGCGAACTGGCAGCTAACTTCATGGCGTTAATCTAGATGTGCAAACAGTTCGACATAGTGCATGTTTATCAGTATTTTTAGCAGTATTATTATTAGTATTTAAGCAGTATATTTACTATATTACCTAGACGATCGACAACAAGCGAACGTACATGTACCAAGGAACAATTAAAATGCACATATGAGCTAGTGAAGCATTTGAATCACATCGAGTTTATTTGGCGTAACTTTATTACACAACAATACATAATCCAGGCAATAACAATTAAGCTAATTACAAATATTAAAATTACCTCAGTACATTTAAAGTTTCCCACTTGAGTCTCTTCAGCACGAAATGTCAACACAGCATATAATATAATTTTCAACGTTGTTTATGTCTCGCTCATCTTGCACATAGTTTCCAATATATAGTCGACAGGTTATCAGATTGTGAGCATGAGCAATACTTTTCGGTATTAAAATTCAACAAATCATATAAATCGTTTATAATCAGTTTGTCTTGATCGAGACGGCGGAATATAACCCAGACCGAAATATAAATAGCTCAGCATCCAGGGGCGGATCTAGGAATTTTGATACCTTAGTCAAAGTTGCTGTGGGCCCATATTCTAGAGTCCGGCGCCCCCCCCCCTGGAAATTTTTTTAAATTTGTATTTCTGAAATGGCATTTCCTGCATTCTGACAGCACATTTGAGCAAAATTTTAAATGTTTTAAAACATGTTTTTAATGGACATTTTATCATTTTCAAGAAACATTTTATCTAAATTGGACTTTAATTGATATTTTCTTGTTGTCTTAGAAACCTTGTAAGGCTAAGTTTTTCCAGGAATGAGGGTGGGGAAATCCAATAAACAGTAGAGAGATATGTGGTCACATTCTAATATAAAAAAGTTGGCTGTTTCGCTCTATGTCAAAGTTCATCAGCATGCCTAGGAAACACCAGTTACATTGTTTCAGTCAGTGAATCCAACATGGACAGCCTGACCAACACACAAGTGAAGGTCTAGCTGAATTTAACATTCTGCATAACCCAGAGCAAGGTGGGCTACCTTCTATGGCTGTTGAGCCCCACCTACCCAGAGCTGTCTGGCTTTCAAATGCCTGATACTTGCCTTTTAAACCTCAACCCAAGCAGACAATGTCTGGTTAGGAGTCAGGAGAAGCTTTTGTTAATGACCATAATGGACATTACATGGACAATAGACATAGAGGAGCTCAACTCTCTACATCATCCCGATCATTCTAACCCCCATCTAATATGCCACTACCCATTCCCCTACTAACCCATGTTACTATGAGCTGTCTGGTTTTCAGGCACCAGCAACCCAAGTTCAATTCCTGTACAGTGCAATTATCAGATTAAAATTTCATAATAGCCACATGCGAGAAGAATGCTTACTTGATGTATAACGATAATACATGGAAATTTGTAGAAATGTCATGTAGATATTTATTGCTTAGCTTTTGATCTGTTTCCCCAGGCCCAGACCTTATTACTTATATGTTAAACAGTTATTACTTATAATACCATATGTTATATACAGTATATAGACAATTAACTGACTTGTATAAATATGAACTGAGGGCGAATGTATTATGTAAACTACTGTGGAAAGGCAATCTGACTCTGCATCATGATTATCACATACTATAGTGAGTATCTAGAATTGAAACACTACCTAAGTAGTGCTTATAGTACTACATGAAGCATTCAATAGCATTGGTTTATACCAGTGTGCTCAACGCAGATTATGCTAATATGGAACGGATATCAACAAAGGTTAGGGAAGTAACATGACAACAGACTAACATCGATATTGAATCCATATTGATGAACTACTGTACCTATAAGCTTACCTTAGAGCGACATATGGCTTTAATACTCTAGCTTGTCCGCCTTCATGTGTTGTGGCAAATAGACCGTACGTCTCAGCACCGTCGATGTCTTCCCAATCTTGGGGAAATGCCCTCCGGCCGCCAGTACTCGACAAGCACTGATTCTCACAGACAAATCAACATACATTTGCCGCAAAAGAACATCATCGCTGCTTTTTAAAGCACACAACGCACGATCTAACAAGCTTGTAAAAGCCATGAATCGATCGAACAGAATTAGACTGAACTAAGACCTTGCATACCGCATTTTGCAGGCTTCCAAACATAAGCTTGAAGTCGAGTAGCAATCCTGTTCATGATGCTGCAAATGCGGCAAAGTTAGTCAAACCGTCCTGTATCAGCCAATCAAAACCCAAGTGCGTCAAGAAACTTTACTTCCGACGTAATTGCATGCACTTCCGACGTATTTGCATTGTTTTCGACCAATCAGCGCTCGTTATTTCGACGTATTTCGGCCAGTTCGACGTATAAAATTGTACCCATTTGTAAAGATTTACACCTCTATCCCTAGGCCGAGCGTATAAGACTGCTCTAGTGGTCTGGTGCATAGTTAGCTCACGTGCAATCAACACAGGGGAATGAATAGGACCGGACGTAGAGAGATTTATTGCGTTATTGCGCTCGCATTCGCTCCTCGAAATCGGTTTTAAAATAAAATTTTAAAAATTTGGAAAGTAATAAATATTTAGCTATTTTTTATTGAATTAATTAGTCAGCTTTTTAAAATTGAATTAATTAGTCATTTTTTTTTACGTTAGTCGCTTGACGTGTTTGACGTACCCTAGATCCGCCCCTGGCATCTATTATTTAGTGTGGAATACCACCACCAACTCACCAAGATCTGCAGTTGTAAGCGTAGTGAGCATATTTAACATTAACACCGTTGTCAGCAACATGTCTGATCAATAAAAGTGTTCAGTAAGTCACTTGTGATCTTCTAAGATGAGTTGTTGACCTTGGTTTGAAGCTTGTCTCTGCGGCGATATTGCTCGATCGAGTGGAATTCTATATTGTAACAAGACGCCCGCTAGGCGTTAACTCGGGCTACTGGACATGGGCAATGGGCATGGCGATGTGAAGAATGAGATTGGTGGAGGAGGCAATGTTAGAAAGCTAGTTAGAAAGCACACTCACTTGTTTTACAAAGAACAATTTTTTTATTGACTACTATTATAAACTTACATGAATGGACAACCTAGATTGGGACAACATAGAATTCATATACTGAAAGCCATCATGACATTGCTTTAACTATACTGTATCTCGAACTATATGTACGCTATTGTGACATTTTTTGTACATATCACACTTTAATATTTCAGTTATTGTTGATAAACTGTTTAGATGGTGTTCACAGATCTCACATAACGATATCTGAAGTCATTCATTTTAAAGGCCGCAACAGCATTATCAACAGCACTGCTCATGCTATATTACCTATATATCAAATTAGCATCACCATGTTCAATTGTACATACTTTTGGCATTCTTACATATAACTTTGGTGTTCACATATACTGTATAACTTTGGCATTGATACATATACTTTTAGCATTTATAAATATACTTTTGGCATTCATATACATTGGTATTCATATTGGCATTAATTGGGGTTGCTCTTTTATACTGTGTGGTCGTACAGGCCCTTTACTGCAGATGCCAGTGTTAATTAAGTTTGCTGTTTGATTAATACCAGATATGTTGATGTTATAAAGTAATTTAATACCAGAGTAAAAAATTAGTGGCTGACGGTTTAATAGTCCAACTCACAACTCCAACTGTGTGGTCGTAGAGGCCCTTTACTTCAGACACCAGTGTTAATTTGTTTGCTCTTTCATTAATACCAGGGGGAGCAGTTGAGCAGCAGTCTGCTTCGCAGACTAGTAGCAGTATATAGGGTTTAGAAGAGAGTATGTTACAGGATGAAGAACATTTTAAACATTGATTTCCAGGTGCAAAAGTTATTGACATCATAAGCATTGACTAATAATTACAGCATTAGGGTAGTGATTAGAAAGTTGAGTTTTAAACTGATTAACTGAGGTAGAATCTGGTATTGAGCAAGGTAGATTACTCCAAAGTTTAAATATACAGTTCAAGTAACTAGCTTGAAAAAGTTTAGTACAGCACTTAGAAACTAGTACATCTAGTTCTGAACTGTTTCTAGTGATTCTGACTGTACAAGTAATAGTACTTGCACAAAACTATTAATAGGAATATTATAGTGACCTGTACAACATTTGAAATAGATAAGATCTTTCAAGTCATGCCAGTATGATGATAATGGTATATTATAGTAGTAGATTAACTGTTTTCAGATCATCATTGTATGTATGATACATCGTGCTGCCAGTTCAAAGACTTAAAATATATTTAGTTGCCCTGCGTTGTAGTCTTTCAATCTTACTGATTTTATTTATTGTCTGAGGTACCCAAACTTCACATGTGTAACTGTATGCCAGGTACAGATGCACTTATGCACTAGCAAATATGCAATAGGTGCCTAGTAAAATATACCTGCACCCTACATCTATGCATTCAATCTTCATACAACATGAATCCTGATTCCATGTTTTTGCTTTAGAGCATGTTGAGAAGGCTCCTCAACTCTGCAGCACTGGTACTGTAGGTGAATCTCACCATCCGCATATAACACACACTTGGCTGCTGATGTTATAATGGCCGAATGTCAATAAAGTATTACTGCATATATATGAAGAACATCACTGGTCCAAAGTTGTTTCTATGATGAATATCTTAATACTCAATCTATGCATCAAAGTTTATATCAAAATGAATATCAAGATATGGATAACATACTTGTGACAAAATTACATACTCAAAGGAGTCAAAGCACTTACAACATTGAATATAAATCCTAATGGATCAATAAGGCTACTGTCCATTGCCGATCTCAGACTCAAAGACAAGCAACACTCAGTAAAAACACAAATAACATACATATGTGTATACAAGTTTCCTTCTCAGCATAACAAATATAAAACTCGTTTGCAAAAATGCAAAAATATAAAGATACTGTTACTGTCAACAAACTGTTTCCTCAAAGTCTGTCATCTTCATGAATGTTCCTTGTCTTCTCGCATCTTGGCTTTTGTTTGCAATAGTCTTCATGAGGTTTACAGATCCTGAATTCAGACCAATTCACAGACAGTCGATCGTGAGACGTGAGCCACGGAGCCAGATCATTGAACAACTGTTTATAGTATTACTGAAGCCATGTGGAAAACCTATGAACATCGCAATTGCTCGACCAAAGGCATCAGAAAGTGTATACAGTGCCAATATAAAGATCCAGAATGTTAGCGTTTTGATCCTCATCTCTGTACAGGCGGTATTAAATATTTAAGTTATAGCCATCATGTAAGAGACCTGGCTGACGGCTGACCTGCCAGCCATGAGAAAAATTTCCAGTATATCGTTGTCGGTTGTTCGGTTGCCACTTGGATGCAACAGCTTCGGCCAACTTTTCCCTTAACGAAATTGTTGGTAGGTTTTCCAAGTAAGTTGCTTATTTGGCTGATCAGTGATGTGCTTGATACAACCACAGAATAGGAACATTGACTGTCGATGAATTTTCGAAGTGATCGAACACTGGTTGACTCCATATATGGGAGGTATTGCGCAATAATGTCAACTGTGTGGAAAAAAACAAACGGAGCCGAAACCTAGACTCGTCTACCACAGATAGCCCGAGTAATTAGGGGCGCATGAAATATAATATAAGCCACAACACGTGGTTTCACTGTTAAATTCCTCGTTGTCTTGTATGCTTTCTACGTGATGATTATTTTGTTATATACAGTGGACGTACATTATAAACTTAATTTTACCGTACGTATATTTACAGTATAACAAGACAAGAAATGGTTTACGAAACAAGTAGAAATATTCTAAAAGAAAAGCTGTAACACAAGTTACTATAAATACCGTCAGAACATGTTCCTTTCCTATTGATAACTCGATCTCTTTTCATATTTGTGCTACTATATTTCTTGGTCGCCGTGGTCGAGTATGAACCGGCCTTCCGGAATCGTCAAGAAAAACCACATTGCATTGCTTCTTTTTCTTCTTTTTGGGTAACCTGAATGTCAGGCCTTTATTTGTTCCCGCCTTCTGAACGGGATATGATTGATATGTGTTGTCAAAAGAAGAAAACGTATGTTTTGATTTCATCCCACAGAAATAGATAGTCTTTCTCCGCGTCTGGTTTTAGTCCAGACTAGTCTGTCTGGGATGTCTATCCTCCTTCGCAGACGCCTTGTAGGTAGACTTGCAATAAATACACGAGCTCGAATTGAAGGCGTTTGTCCATGGTATCTAGACCAGATCTAGAGAAGAAGTCGAAGAATTGGAAAATACGATAAGAAACCGAGAAATTTGAGAGTATACATATATATTGATTCAAAATTCCACCATAATAAAAGATAAACACGATTTGATAGCCGCCTTGATATAGTTTCGACTAAATTAATAAAATATATAATTTTGTAGCACAGGCTAGAACAGGGCCTTTTTTACCACTGAACTGGGGAGGCATGCCCCCCCCAGCCGTTCCCATGCCCCCCCCCCCACTAGGCACTTTTGCCCCCCCCCCGAACAATAGCTTTTTAATAATTGTAGTTGTATAAACTATAAAGGAAATCAGTTTACAAAATTAAAATATACGAGTTCACAATGCCTTAAGGCTGTTTTATATTAACGAAGTGAATAATTTTGAAGAAAAGACAACACAAACTGTCACAAAGGATCATGTTTTGTCTTATTTGTAATTACATGGCAGTTGCGCGGGAAACTTGGGAAGAGAGCGTGTTAGGGGACTGGTGCTGAATTAAAGTGGTAGCCATTTTGTTTTTTTGTTCTTTTATCGAAAAAGAGTTTTACCGTATGAATATGAATTTTTGTTTTAATAGGGAAATCATAAAAAATTATAATGTACTACATTATGTACTTCCATCAAAAACAAGTTGGATTTTGGTCCAATGCTGCAAGTAAGGTAATATTTTGGAAGAGAAAAATGGGTCGTTGAAACCCTGTGTGTTGGATTTGGTAAAAAAATAATTTTTAAATGTGTGTTCTTGTGTTATTGTACTAGTGGAGGGATGGGGGAAGGTTTTGTTTGGTTAAGATTAGTATTCTGATAAAATAAAAAGTGCAGAGGGCATGTCAAACTATTTGACAGATATAGTATATGACAATCCGTAGCCCCGCCTACACCTGATATTTGATCGCAAAAGTATGAAAATATGTGCTAAAATCTGTATGTTTTCGGTTATTTCTTCTAACGATTGCAATAAATGAAGTTTGGTCAGGCGGATTATAAAATTACAGGGTTTTAGCAACATGCCTATGTATTTATTGTTTTTTTATCCCGAAATTTCGCCATGTCAAAATGGCGAAAGGCCTGAAATTCAGGTTACTTTTTGGGTTGACGAAAATCAGGACTATTTTTAATCAATTCTTCCATTTTAGCAGAGATACGCTCTTCCGACACACCACCTGTTTTAAACCTTACAGTTCGTCTACCTCTCTTTTCCGCCATATTGGACGGGAAGCGCCGCATTAATCGCACTCGGTCCGAAAGCATGAAACTCGAGTACATAAAACATGCACACGTATGATGCATTGCATCATAGAATTGGAACAAGAGACTGTGTTGCGAGGATCGAGTGTAACAGTATATAACATCAGTTGAAATCAGGGCGTTTATGCAACACGGAAAGTCTAATGCTCAGTGACTTTATATAATATCTATTGCGTAAAATAGACCCTTTCAAGGTTATTGCCGCCATGGCGCAAATGGTGCAAAACCAATGGGGCGAGCGCGCGACCATGACTATTTATTTATCCTTCATAAAATCATGGTGAAACTCGTAGAGCAAGAAGTGTATCGCTTCAGTTTTTGTCAAAATCGTCTTTACATGTAATTGTCATTTGGAACAGTTTTCTGTGAGCTAGAATATTCGTTTCTTAATTCGAAACCATTATGACTGGCAATCAACCCGAAGAAATGCTATAATACGAAGATTTCCTAATTAGTTGAACGGTTGGCTGCGCTATTATGGCGGACACAGGACGCCGCTGTTTGTCATAGATGAAACTCCTTGCTGTGGCAGTGCAGTGCGATACTGCAACAACGACAGACGTTTTTTTAATATTGGGTCAAGAGATATTATGTTGAAAATTTAGTTTTTAATACGTGGCCAAAGTACCAGAATTTGCCAAAAAAACTGGCGCAACTGGAAGTCGTTATATATATTTGTCTACTTCCACGTCTTCGGCTTTATGGTGTCAAATTGCCCAAATAAAATTGCTGCTTTCTTTAAAATTACACGTTAAATTCGATAAAAACACAGCAAATACGTGCGATTTTATCATTATACTTTTAGATTTAAACTGTTTTTGAAGAGTTACAACTCGTATTGCCTGTAAATCCAAATTAAACATTAAACGTAAAGCAAATGTGGCTACACGAGGTAAACACGGGTAAACACGCGTATAAACCTGAAACCTACCATGCCTGCGGGAAGAGAATCTTACATTTTGTCTGATAACGAGAAAGAGGATATTTCATAGTTCAGATGATTGGTAAGTAATGTCACTGGCAAGTATCTTGATATTATATACGCTTACAATCGCACATGCACGCCGTTGAATAAGTGAACTTACACGTGACACACTAGTTTCTAGGTAAACATATACTAGGTAAAAATGAAGCTGTGTATATGTATACCCGAAGAGACTCGACATATGAACGCTGTGTAGAAATACGTTAAATACAGGCAATCGTGTTTTGTGTATTGCAAATTACGTTTTCTATTGGAGAATATTGGACTGTGTCTTGATTTTTGTCTGTGACCAATGTGTTTAGACATTAGATCTACAGGTAATGACCTGCGTATGCACGTGATTGCAGCTTTGATAATATTTCCGTATCATTTGCCCAAAACACCTTCACGTACTAGCACTGTGAATTTGCAGTAGCCCGACTGAACGCCTGACCAGGCGTCTTGTACATTATCTAACCTCGCTAAATGTGGCTAAAACGTACGTAGAACGGGTTTGAGAAGTGCGAGCGGCATACCTGACTGCTCATTAAGAATATTACACATGCCTAAACTGGATTACATTAAACGGTTTACGGCTGTATCAGCGCGAGTCAGCTAATGCTAAGACGAACTGAAACACCAAAGAACCAATCAAATCAATCAATCAAAGTATTTATATACACACAGAAATCTCTTTGTCACTCTTTATCTGAGTACCCTTCTGTATATTTCTTATTCTGTGGTCATTACGTGCTAACTTCTAAAAGATTATAGCGTTGTTGGAATTACTGTAAAAGATCAAATTTTCAGTTGGTAAGTTCTCATACGAGTAGTGTGGTGGTTCAATGCGCAACGCGTGTTGTTGGTTTTTTTTTTCTCAGAACAAGGGCAACCAAGGCCACGAAAACTATAAGAAACTACAGTAATCCAATTGCATCAGCTCATTTCTAATTTTGGGTTTTTATTAATTTACAAATGTTGTATATTGTTATTTCTAATGATTCACGCTTCTATTTTACTTCTGTAAAATTTTACTTTAATTTTTTATATTCCGTGCGCGAGAAAATCTGGCAGGCCCGAACATGCAGATATCTAGGCGCGAGAAGGAGATTGCTATGACTAACAGTATAGAAAGCGAAAGCTATTATCTCTTGGTATATTTGTAAAAGGTTTAGAACAGTAATATATCCAGAGACAAACTGGGAACTCGGACGCGAAGATAATTTATTCACAGCTAAAGAAGTTTGCGCTTAGCTTGGAAAAGTGTGAAATCGGCCTTGTATGGCAGTATTAAAGTGTCTATGATATGAAAAATTGAGTATTGCGCTTTTTACGCAGACTATAAGATGTTCAGTAAATAGTAATCTCAGAACGTTTGGTGTAATTCTGATGAATATTTTTCGAGTTACAATGCGTTGAAGTTACCAATTTTGCCATTTTTTCGAATAAAAAGTACGAAAAGTCCAGGAGCGAGTTGATACTTGTAAATATAGCAAGACAGGGCTTTTGAAAACGAGTCCGGGAAAACGAATATTTTGAGTCGCTTGCTATTATAGATGAGGAAGAATCAAATGAGGAAATTATTAAGCAGTCTTGGCTCATGCTGATAGTGATGAACCATCAGATGCAGTCGAGAGGCGATCGTCGATGAGCTTACATTCCTTCGGGAACTATTGTCCAAAGATTTGGCAGAGCTGTTACAGTTAATAGTATTTCTTTCAGAATGTTGCCGAGTATTAACAAAACAAATAGAACTACAGTAAAACAGCAATATTTTCTTTCTATGTTTCTCAAGCCAGTTGGCTCAGTTGGAAATGATCACTGATGTGTGCCAATACGCCAATATTGTAGACAATAATGAGTATCGCTTCTGGCTCCAGATAAATCATGTTGGGTCTTAGCTAGATTCTCACGACTGTTATAAAGCCGAAATAGCACTGCGGATAACACAAGGTCTTCAAAATGCGCAGAGTAAAGATGTGGTTATAGACGATGCCTTCTGATTTTTGTACATCATAAATAAGTTCCGTTCTTCTGCTCTCGTTTTCTCACTGAAACCTGTCCAGAATTACCTTGGATCAACCGCAGAATGATTTGCATGCACCATACCACAGTATCGTCCTTTTGAAGGCTGGGTTTGGGTCATAGTCCATACTGTAGTCATAGCGGCGAAACATAATCTTATCATAATATGTTTTATTGATTGTTGTGATATACGAAACTTCGATCAGTACGACTTTAGTTTGAGTCTCTAGCGTTACATCTCCTCTGGTTCTTGGTTCTATTACTTATAACTAATTTGCTCTGAATTACAGTTTATATATCCCGCATTTCAGCGTCTAGGTTTGTGCAGTTTCAGCCAGTTTCTTTAATCACGACATAATTTGCGCAGGCGGCAGGCGATAAAATGTGTGGTCATTCGCGCGCCAGACCCTTGTTAACCAAATACCTACTGATAATACGTGTAAAGAAACTCGCGCTAGATATTAAATTGACCATTTATGCACGGTTCGAATGCGGACAACTGTGCAGTGCATACATTCAATACAAACACTGAAAACCAGTTCTCTGTAACACCACTGCCAAACGGATTTTTAAGTGATTATTGTTAGTAAATCAAATATATAGTATAACTTGCTAACTTTTAGGAAATCCCGTGACCAGACCAACGATAAAATTGAACAAAAATTGCACGCAAAACGTAAATTTATGATTCTTAGACCAACATTCCACCCTTTATAATGGTTTTCTTCACGACGTTGCTGCGATCACTTCAATACTGATTTTTACGGCGACGACGTTTAATATTCGAACGCTGATCCGGCGGATCCGATACGGCCATCCGCGTACGAGATTTCGAAATCACGTGATTTCTGAACTGATTTCCGCTGATTTCATTTATACTGATGTTGATTTCAGATTTCGATATTGATTTCATGATTTGTATGGTGATTTCGTGATTTCTTTGGCTTTTTCAAGATTTCCATGGTGATTTCCAAATTTCTACACGATTTGATGAAAGATTTGCTTTGATTCGCTATATATATCAAGAAATTACTAGCCTCAAACCGCATTTTCCATGCGGTTTCTGACTTGTTAATGGCGATGGTATACCAAAACGGTCATTATCCAGAGAAGAACCTACAACTCGGCTTTAATACAATAACAAAATCAGCTTCCACAAGCACGAAACTCTTGAATTTTGTCATTTTCATTTTTGCCCTCTATTTTGTACTTTAAATTAGACTGATAAAATCTGCGTTGGTGGGCAAAACACAAAACGAGCATACTTTTTGGCCAGTACTGTCATTGATAATTTGTTATATATATATATATATATATATGTTAGTTGAAATTGTAGCTTGGTGTAATGTCCAAATTTTACTCACATTACACCAAGCTACAATTCAACTAACATTACACAAGACAACCGACGTGTTTGTGACTTCGAGTATGAAGTTCGCATGTCATGAAAACGAACCAGATCGCGATTTATCCTTCTCACTACCGTCTGAGTCCCAGTAGCTCAGTCGGTAGAGCGTCTGTCTAGAAATCAGAAGGTCGCGGGTTCGAATCCCGTCAGGGATACTCAGACATTTTTCTGAGTATAAAGCTTGAGAACAAATTTTACTCATATATATATATATATATATATATATATATATTAATAGGTTGAAAGCATGGTTTACTTGAAAAAATTAAGACGCGCATCAATGTAAAACTAAAGAGAGCTACGCGCACAGTTGTTTCGCAACGATATATATATATATATCCTTTGAACCACTTTTACACAATCTCGTTCAAAGGCTAGATTTCAGAATTAAACCTTTCCTAATGAAGCCCACGTTGAGTTTGGCACTTAATACTACTTGTACACCAGCATCTTGACGTAAATTGCTGATACCAAACTCCTTTTTATAGCCCTTAAATTTTGAATTTGAGGTTAAGTTTCTATTGATATTTACTTTCATCATTTGATTTGCTAGTGAATCGTTTTCCCATTTATAAGGAAATTCATAGGGAAAAAATTAAAATATATGCGAAATCACAAAATTTGCGAGGGCGAATGAAAGGATGTTCATTAGCGTTAAGCAGTGTTAAGCCATGTAAGAATGTTAATAAGGAAATACCTAAACTTTGCCATTTTTTTACAACCACTTATCTATTATATTCAAGTGGATATATTCATGTATATAGTATAACATTACATGCATAAAAAACGGTCAGAAATTTGAGAATTCAAACTAACAAATGAACGTTAAGCTGTTCAACTTTTTGTCCAACTCCAAAAGCAAAAGGAGCAAAGAGCTTACAACATGCCTCACTTCATCACACGGCTAACAACTCACCGTAAGTATGAATAGTAGCGGAAGTAAAAAGTGCAAAAATTCAAAATCGTGATCGGTCTACCACAGTTGGCCGGAGTAATTACACGAAATTAGCTCAGAAAATATAACTAATGTTAAAACGATGTACAACGTATGAACTGTTGCAGAACCTTCCTTTCGTTCTCGCTGCACCGGTTCGACACTCAAGGGACTGTATTGATTTTCTATATTTATTTGATTTTGATTGATTTTACACTTGAGCTCATACCATCATTACTTTCAACATGCGAATGATTATATGCCATAGGCGTACGAGGCGGGGGGGGGGGGGGGGGGGGGGAGGGGGAAGGGGGGGCAGCTGCCCCCCCCCCCTCCCCCCCAGACGAATGGAAATGTTGCTAAGTCGGGCAAATTTTCAAGCTAAGTCGGGCAAAAATATAGGAAAATTTTTTTTAAATAGGATGAAAATTAGGAAAAGTAATCAAAACAATTTAATATCTGTGTATTGTAAGAGATAAAGTATATTGAACAATAGGCACTTAGTGTTTTTTTTATATCAAAAGTCGGGCAATTTCCGTTTCAGTCGGGCAAAATGTTCTCCGCCCGCCCTATAAATTTGTGCCCGTACGCCTATGTTATATGCTACATATTCTTCTGTTCTTATTACATGATGACAATGTCCATTGTCTGAACAACAACCTATTCATACGTCAATAATAATACAATGATGTCATGATCTTAAATTACCCTATTTTAATCAACTAAAGAATCATTATGTTACATGATTGTTACAATGAATTAAGTATAATGTTTCAACTGGTGACGCTGCGCTGGGAATCAATAACATGAACTGAGAGATATATTGATTACATAATTCCAGGCACAGCGCAGAGATTTAGAAATGTGGTCAGAATAGGGTTATACATGGGGTTTTCTTCACCAACAATTCGTTTGTACTGAAAATGTCGTGCAAAAGCCAGCTCCGCCGATTCCGCGGTCCATGAACGTGCATGTATTTCTTTGACCTGGTTTTGATAATGGACTATTTTTGTCTTTTATATTAGATTTTGTACCACGCGAACAAAAAGCACTCACTTTTATATCAGCAACAAGACGCCTTCTCAGGCGTTCACTCGGGCTACTGATTTTTGCAATTAGCGTAACCTGCGCACATCTAGAGAACCTGAGCAACAGCGTGCGTTGTTATGTAGAACCACTCTGGGACTGACTGCGCAGTTCGAAATTACGGCAGCACAGTACGCACTCTTGCAAACTACCATAATTTTTTGACAAATTGAACGGGGTCTTCTATATATTGCCTTATATGAAGTACAGGCGCCGTGCTTGAAACGTTTGCGTAAACAAGCCCGTGTAGCAGAGCCCGTGTAGTGAATAATTAAACGGATCTTAATGGCTAAAATACAGCCCATCGGCCCTTATAAATACTTTCAGTAGAAATTAAAAACCTATGCTGCTGGATTCGGCGGATTCCAGCGATCATTTCGATATAGAAATCATTAAAATCCTACTAAGAGACAACACATTTCCAAATGTAATAAGACAGCTACATGATACATGATATCTAGACGACTAGGCATTATTCGGTGCTAATTTACTTGCGTTTTGTAGTTGTTGGAGCAAGCAGCAGAAATCTTCTTTGTGTTTCTCTCGTAACACTCTCATAATTTGCAGATTTGGCGTCTTGAGTACTTTCAGTTTCCCATTTCGATATGGCTCGACAGCTCGTCATCTTCGTAGGTCTACTGCAATCGGCGTGTGCAGTTGTAAGAATATTTAAGATCAGGACAGTTGTTAGCCACATCAAAAATATTTGGTAAATCACTTGAATCTACGCTATATTCAGCAAAAAAACTTCGAGAACACACTCGAGCTATCGAAGTCGCAATGACGTAATTTTATGTGCTTACCATCGCAATGCATTACTGGAAGTAAATTGTGCAAAAATGCAATTTTGTGACACCGAGAAAAAACCCACAGAAATGTAGCCGAAACCTAGACTCGGCCTAGCACAGATAGCCCGAGTTAATACTCAGGCTACGTCCACGCGTGTCCGTTTTTTTTTTTAAAACGCAACTTTTTAGTTACGGATTGGCCTCTCGTCCACACGTAAAAAACGAAGCGGTTATCAAAACGGGAACTTTTCGAAGACGGTCTCCAAAGTGGCACTTTTTGAAAACGCCGTTTTCCTGTTCTCGTGTGGACACGGATATTTTTGAAAAGAGATAAAAAAAGCTGCGTTTTCAAAAATATCCGGATACGTATGGACCTAGCCTCAATAGGCGAACGACCTTATTCTCACACGACAGCTCGATCTTGGCACGGTTTATGAGTCTCTTTGGGCTAGTCTCAATGATAAACCACAAACTTCTTGAAGGGGCATCCTAGCTTTTAACTCATCTTCTCTAGAGCAAGCGGTGCATGTTTGTAGTCGACGGTAGCCTTGAAATCTGACAATGTAACATGCATCCAGATTCACTGTTTCGAAGTTTGCCATTCGCGACGCACGCGTTCATATGCCGGGCATGGCGTGTTATATTTCAAATTTATCATTTGCCGAACTTGATATAATAGTTCAAATTAAGTACATGGTAAGTTTGAGTTTTAGAACAATTATATGTTCAACTGCAAACCGGTCGAATCTATCACGCGCCAAACATTTGACAGAAAAAAATAGTTGTGATTTTTTTTTGGTTTTCTTACCATATAGCTCTATAGAGGGTGGTGAAGGGGAGATATGGATGACGTTTCACAACCAATAAATTGGTTATTTAACATTTTACGAGTGAGAAAACGGCCAGTTTACGTTTCATGAAAAAAACATCGGCAATATTTCAATTATATTACAAAATCAGCTTCAGACCATTTGTAATAAAATAAAATCAGAATATATTACTATTAATCCTCGCTTTGTCTCGTCTTATAGACGCATAACTCAAATCGTGGGTTTAAAAGGCAGTAAAAGTGAAGGAAAATCATAGTTCAAAACAAATTGAGAGTTTAATTCACATTTAATGGACATTAATCATAGGCAATCACGGCTCACGGCTGTGATGTAAGTCACGTTTCACAACACAACAATTTAGCATTTCACATTTCACATTTCACAAAAAAGTACTTTGGCAATTCACGCCTCACGAAAATACCATTTACCACCGGGAGCTCGCAACTTTATACATACGACGGTATTTCGAGTTTTGGACCGAAGATGGACATATATGCAAAGTACGCTTATATACCCAGAGCATTTTGCCCCCACGTTGCGAGGTCGGCGAAAATTACCCTGGCATCGACTATTCACGTAACCTGAGTATCAGTCTCTCTTGAAAGAGAACCTGACACAAATCATTGATTCATCTCCTCCGCCCCCTATTCATGAAACGCGCCAAAGCCAATAAAAATCACTTCCTGTTTTGTATTGCGTGTGTCTATAAAAAGCTTCACCTAACAAATTAACATCTAACCAAATCGAACCTCAAAAAATTCATTGCTTGTGCATAAACATCTTCAAACACACGTTTATTCAGTTTTCAAGTAATCTTTCGAAGTGGCAATGCCGAAGTATAATCTAGCACTGTACACTGCAATGAACCAGCAATTTGCAATTAGGGAAATTATTTACACGATCGGGTTCGAGAACCACTAAATATTTTAATATTTGACTACAACAATTCTCAAATATATTCCCCGATATTTTAATTAAGTGCACAACGGCAATTCCGATTTTCCGAATAGCCACAACATTTTAAATGTTTTCACCAAAAGTTTTGATGTTTCACCCCATTTCAACAACTGCGTTAGCTTGGCGACGAGATAATAATTTGTCTCACGCGTTTCAGTTCAGATTCAGACATTCAGTCAAGCAAAGGCTGCAAAGTGGCCTTGACATGGTTTGTATTCAGACTTTATTATTATTATTATTATTATTAATATTGATTTATAAAGCGCAAATTATCATACAAAAATGTTCAGATGCGCTATGTTTACAAATTAATTTAGTTACAAAACATATATATAAAATAGTATCCAACATTTATATTTAAAACCGTAAAATTATCTATTAAAATAGTGTTATACTAAGAACTAAGATTATATGCTGCACGAAATAAAAAAGTCTTTAATTGTTTTTTGAAACTAAAAAGAGATTGTACTTGTCTAATTTCCTTTGGTAAACTGTTCCACAAACTGGGAGCTGCAAATTGGAATGCTCTGTCACCAAGTGTGGGTAATGACTTGGAAGAAGGCACAGCTAAAAGTAGTTCATCATTTGATCGAAGATGATGACATGAATGATCTTTGATACGAATGAGCTCACATAAATATTGCGGAGCCAAACCGCAAATTGCTTGGAAGGTTAAAACAAGAATTTTAAATTTAATTCTAAATTTAACTGGTAGCCAATGAAGTTCTTTTAAATAGGGAGTAATATGTGCAAATTTCGGAACCTTACAGACCAACCTTGCAGCGGCATTTTGGACTCTTTGTATCTTTGCAATTTGATATGCTGGTAAGCCATACAGTATACTGTTACAGTAATCCAGGCGGCATGTAACGAAGGCATGAACAAGAGTAGCTGTTATATATTTTGTTAGATATTTTCTGATTTTCCTAATATTGTATAGAAAGTAGAAGGACGATTTACTCAGCTTATTTATTTGTTCGTGAAAAGACATGTCAGAATCAAAGAGCGTTCCAAGGTTTCTGACAGTCCGTGAGGTAGCGACAGTTGTGTCTCCAACTGAAATATGATTTATGGATAACTTAGTCAATTGTTGCCGTGTTCCAATTAGTATACATTCTGTCTTATCATCATTCATCTTTAATTTACTACTAGTCATCCAATCACGCAAGTCTGAAATACAATTCTCCATTTCTTGAAATCCCTGTACTTGGTCATCTGCACTGTTAGGATTTAGTGATCTGTAAAGTTGTGTATCATCAGCGTATCCATGAGAATCAAGCAGATGGTTATCAATAACGGAGAACATGTCACTTGCATAAATTATGAAGAGTAGGGGACCAAGACAGGAGCCCTGTGGGACACCACAATTATAAGTAAATTCATCTGATATTGAGCCATTGACGTGAATTCGCTGTTTTCTATTGCTAAGGTAAGAAGCAAACCATAACAGAGCAGTCCCGCCAATACCCAAGTTATTCTGTAAGCGTTTCAATTTTAAGGCTTCATCATTTGAAGAATCGTCAACATGTATGTTAAAGTCACCAGTAATCAGAATAGAATCCCGACAAAGTATAACCGATTCCAAATAGTCGGTAAACTCTTTGAGAAATGTTCCTATTGAAATTGGATGTGCTCTGGAATAAGGTGGTCTATAAATAATGATTAATAACTTTATATACGTACAGTACTTGCGTATAAGTTCCAGTAGGCTATAAATTACGGACACTGCGTTCGCTTTTCCGATCAGAATGAACTTTCAAGCGCAATTGTTTCTTCCCGTAGTCAGACGACAAGACAGCAGCAGTGTTTTGTTTTGACATTCAATACATATTGCACAGTTCTTGCTCTTCTTTCACGCATAGTATTACGGGGAAAACGCGGAGGTTCCTTCTTCAGCTTCTTTAATCGCTCTTGTCCATGAAAATGGCAAGGACGGTAACGGTAAATTTGAGAAAACGCAAACTTTCTAGTCGGAGTCCGGGCGGCTTCTCGGCAATTCCCATTTCCCACGTGTGGTGTATCCATTAGAGTAGCATATTGGCCTGTCAAGGTCAGTCATGCGTACTTGCAATTATACTTGTGAGTTCGAATAAAGGTATTTTCGATAGGTAATTTTACTATTTTATGAAGGATAAATCCAATTATTGAACTCGTCTATCGCAAAATGTCATGGCTTGTCAGTGTCTCGCTACCAGTTATTTGCCTCTGCCTTTGGCATCGGCAAATAACTAGTATAGCTCGCCACAGACAAATCATGATATTTTGCTCAGACTGACAGACTCATCCAATAATTGATAAACATTTAACGCTCTGCCGAACAATCATGCAAAAGATTCAAATGTCATGAAAAAACATATAATCTAATGTTGCTCTTGAATTTAACCAAAGCTATCGCTTCCATTCTTTGGGTAAACTTTACAGAGTGGATCTATTGCTATTCAAATTTTCATGAATAAATTATACTCTATCTGAATTAATCGAGTTCTTAAACCGGTCAATCAGATTATAGAATCCACCAGCCGATGCCAGGGCTAACTCCCGACGTGGATGAAAAATGCCCTGGGTACGAGGTAGGCTTATACTCTTTCTAAAGATGAAACTTCCATTTTCCCCACTTTTCAAGAAACCGTAGGGAGCCACCTTAAACTATTTTGAAAATTTAGTAAACAGCGGTCTAAGCAATCTAAGAGCTTAATGTACCTCGCGTGACTATTAGCTTCCCATCTAGTCTTTTCGCTGTCCTTGGTTGTACTTAGCTGATAATTAGTTACCTTCGCCATCTGTTTAGAAAGGACATTTTCGAAGATCTTCTAGATGGTAGGAATAAAATGAGAAGGTAATTTTCTAGTGAATAATAAAGACCATTTTTGATGTAAAGGAATGACTTTATAGCGATTTAGCTAAGTTATAAAAATACTTTAAAAAATTACTCTTTGTGTTTTCTAAATCCGCGTGGCCTTTTCTTTCCTCAATAATTATCGAATGATTAAATATGTTAGTTGTCTGCTTAGCCATGCTATTTATCAATTCCAGTAGCTTTCCTGATGCATTGCAAAAGAGAATATAGATCTTCATGTAAATAGTCGTCAAAGTTCATCTCTATATTTTCTGCAAATCATTATAGTCAAACTGGATGTTCTCTTGCGTACAACTTTGCAAAATTGATATGCAACATTGTAATGTTGATTGGCAGGTATAATTCATTAATAAGCAACTTGGAAACGCTTTATCACGAGGAAAAACACTAACGAGTGTTGGATATATTACTTCAAGATTTCCGCAATTTTTAGACCTACGTTACTAAATGATTACTAAATTGTTCTATTATTTCTTCTGAGGATGAAACAATGTCATTATCAATTTTGATGCTATTTTATCACATTTGCTTTTGACTACGTATATGATTTCAGTGTTTCACCCTTTTTTCTTACCTGGAGTGTGTTCTTTCAAAACTGCCATTTTATATATTAAACACTTATTTGCCTCAATACTTGATTTTGCAGGTCTTCTTGGAATCCAATCCAATATTTCTTTCTTTCTTTGTTTTCGAAATAATGCATTTCGACATTTTTATGATATTTTATAATAATAAGTCAAATTGATTAATTTTTTATCGTAAATGACATTCTACTCATTAACATCTTTGAGAAATAGAATATTTATAACATAATACGTTACTATATCCGTTCAGATTTCTTTCAATTGTTAACTAATATATGATTATATAAACTCAACGTTCTATATTCTTCAGAAGGAAAGAGATGTGGCGTTGTTCTTTAATCCCGCTTCTTATTGCAGTTTTCCGATCAGTTAACGGTAAGAAATCATTGATTTTCTCTAATCTAAATGTTATAAATGTGTTCAGTGTAGGTAAAAAGAGTGGCTAGTATATACTTATTGTTATATGTATACATAAGTATAGTCAACGTAATGCACATAAAGCGGTAAATGTTCCGCGTTTCAGTACATATTATATGAAGAACTCAATTACCTTTAGGGGTTGTGTTATCTGGAATGCGATCTATGTAGATCTTGATGATTCTGTAACAAATGTTAATTACCACTTTTGGTAAAAGGAAAAAGAGAGCAGGCATCCTAAGGTTTATAAAATTTGAGGCGGAATCTGTGCAAACTGCACATAGGCATGAAGATTGTTTTAAATTTTATTGATGTGTACAGTATTTTCTTTCTTTTCTCTTTGATTATTTGGCTGCATTGGGTTGTATGGCGCCTTGCGGGGAGGTGTATGAAATATTCCCCTAGCTATGGATATAGTATAACCTGTGCTTATGCGGGGAGGAGTATTAAATATTCCTCTAGCTATGGACATAGTATAACCTGGTGCCACTGAGTTTATACACTTAAATACACGACATCACAAGCTGTATTCTTTAATTCCAATCGTGTTTAAAAAAATTATTGTATTGTACTGTACTGCACTGCACTGCGCTGCGCTGCGCTGCACTGCGCTGCGCTGCACTGCACTGCACTGCACTGCACTGCACTGCACTGCACTGCACTGCACTGCACTGCACTGCACTGCACTGCACTGCACTGCACTGCACTGCACTGCACTGCACTGCACTGCACTGCACTGCACTGTATTGTATTGTATTGTATTGTATTGTATTGTATTGTATTGTATTGTATTGTATTGTATTGTATTGTATTGTATTGTATTGTATTGTATTGTATTGTATTGTATTGTATTGTAGGAGCAGCAGTTCAGCAAAACTTTGGCAAAGTGAGGATTAGTGAAAGTGTTCCCGATGGATTTTATTGCGGACAAGTTTCTTTCTCCACACCATTTCAAAATGGTAGTACAGTCAAAGTGTTTCCTTCTTTGAGCCACGAAAATCATCCAGACATCGCCAACGATGCTTCGATTGTCATGGTGACAGACGTCGACCAAAACGCATTCACTGCCTGTGTAATGGAACCAATTCAACCGGTCGGAGAAGTTACCCTAAACTGGTTTGCCTTTAGTGATCACGGTACTCTACCTCAGGGTGCACAGACTGGAAGTGTTTGGTACAACATGTTCACAAGTGGATCTTCTTGCACTGTCGTCAACTTTGCCAGTGTAAGTTACAATTTTCATATTTTGTAATCAAACATTACATTATAATGGACTCTTGGCAACATATACCGTATGATGTACTACTGTATGACGTATATACTCTATACCCTATATTCCATTCTCTACACTCTACAATCTACACGCTACACTCTACACTTTACACTTTACACTCTACACTCCACACCCTACACCCTACACCCTACACCCTACACCCTACACCCTACACCCTGCGCCCTGCGCCCTGCGCCTTACACCCGGCGCCCTACACCCCGCGCCCCGCGCCCCGCGCCCCGCGCCCCGCGCCCCGCGCCCCGCGCCCCGCGCCCCGCGCCCCGCGCCCCGCGCCCCGCGCCCCGCGCCCCGCGCCCCGCGCCCCGCGCCCCGCGCCCCGCGCCCCGCGCCCCGCGCCCCGCGCCCCGCGCCCCGCGCCCCGCGCCCCGCGCCCCGCGCCCCGCTCCCCGCATCCCACTCACCACTCACCACTCACCACTCACCACTCACCACTCACCACTCCCCACTCACCACTCCCCACTCACCACTCCACACTCACCACTCCACACTCACCACTCCACACTCCACACTCCACACTCCACACTCCACACTCCACACTCCACACTCCACACTCCACACTCCACACTCCACACTCCACACTCCACACTCCACACTCCACACTCCACACTCCACACTCCACACTCCACACTCCACACTCCACACTCCACACTCCACACTCCACACTCCACACTCCACACTCCACACTCCACACTCCACACTCCACACTCCACACTCCACACTCCACACTCCACACTCCACACTCCACACTCCACACTCCACACTCCACACTCCACACTCCACACTCCACACTCCACACTCCACACTCCACACTCCACACTCCACACTCCACACTCCACACTCCACACTCCACACTCCACACTCCACACTCCACACTCCACACTCCACACTCCACACTCCACACTCCACACTCCACACTCCACACTCCACACTCCACACTCCACACTCCACACTCCACACTCCACACTCCACACTCCACACTCCACACTCCACACTCCACACTCCACACTCCACACTCCACACTCCACACTCCACACTCCACACTCCACACTCCACACTCCACACTCCACACTCCACACTCCACACTCCACACTCCACACTCCACACTCCACACTCCCCACTCCCCACTCCCCACTCCCCACTCCACACTCCACACTCCCCACTCCCCACTCCCCACTCACCACTCACCACTCACCACTCACCACTCACCACTCAACACACTCACCACTCACCACACTCACCACTCACCACACTCACCACTCACCACACTCACCACTCACCACACTCACCACTCACCACTCTCACCACTCACCACTCCACATTCACCACTCCACACTCACCACTCCACACTCACCACTCCACACTCACCACTCCACACTCACCACTCCACACTCACCACTCCACACTCACCACTCCACACTCACCACTCCACACTCACCACTCCACACTCACCACTCCACACTCACCACTCCACACTCACCACTCCACACTCACCACTCCACACTCCACACTCCACACTCCACACTCCACACTCCACACTCCACACTCACCACTCCACACTCACCACTCCACACTCACCACTCCACACTCACCACTCCACACTCACCACTCCACACTCACCACTCCACACTCACCACTCCACACTCACCACTCCACACTCCACACTCACCACTCCACACTCACCACTCCACACTCACCACTCCACACTCACCACTCCACACTCACCACTCCACACTCACCACTCCACACTCACCACTCCACACTCACCACTCCACACTCACCACTCCACACTCACCACTCCACACTCACCACTCCACACTCACCACTCCACACTCACCACTCCACACTCACCACTCCACACTCACCACTCCACACTCACCACTCCACACTCACCACTCCACACTCACCACTCCACACTCACCACTCCACACTCACCACTCCACACTCACCACTCCACACTCACCACTCCACACTCACCACTCCACACTCACCACTCCACACACTCACCACTCCACACTCACCACTCCACACTCACCACTCCACACTCACCACTCCACACTCACCACTCACACTCACCACTCCACACTCACCACTCCACACTCACCACTCCACACTCACCACTCCACACTCACCACTCCACACTCACCACTCCACACTCACCACTCCACACACTCACCACTCCACACTCACCACTCCACACTCACCACTCCACACTCACCACTCCACACTCACCACTCCACACTCACCACTCCACACTCACCACTCCACACTCACCACTCCACACTCACCACTCCACACTCACCACTCCACACTCACCACTCCACACTCACCACTCCACGCTCACCACTCCACACTCACCACTCCACACTCACCACTCCACACTCACCACTCCACACTCACCACTCCACACTCACCACTCCACACTCACCACTCCACACTCACCACTCCACACTCACCACTCCACACTCACCACTCCACACTCACCACTCCTCACTCACCACTCCACACTCACCACTCACCACTCCACACACCACACTCCACACTCCACACTCCACACTCACCACTCCACACTCACCCCTCCACACTCACCCCTCCACACACACCACTCCACACTCACCACTCCACACTCACCACTCCACACTCACCACTCCACACTCACCACTCCACACTCACCACTCCACACTCACCACTCCACACTCACCACTCCACACTCACCACTCCACACTCACCACTCCACACTCACCACTCCACACTCACCACTCCACACTCACCACTCCACACTCACCACTCCACACTCACCACTCCACACTCACCACTCCACACTCACCACTCCACACTCACCACACTCCACACTCCACACTCCACACTCCACACTCACCACTCCACACTCCACACTCCACACTCCACACTCCACACTCCACACTCCACACACTCCACACTCCACACTCCACACTCCACACTCCACACTCCACACTCCACACTCCACACTCCACACTCCACACTCCACACTCCACACTCCACACTCCACACTCTACAACCTTATACTCTACAGTACTCTATACTTCATGCTCTATGCTCTTTGCTCTTTGCTCTTTGCTCTTTGCTCTTTGCTCTTTGCTCTTTCCTCCATGCTCCTTGCTCCTTGCTCCTTGCTCCTTGCTCCTTGCTCCTTGCTCCTTGCTCCTTGCTCCTGGCTCCTTGCCCCTTGCCCCTTGCCCCTTGCCCCTTGCCCCTTGCTCCTTGCTCCTTGCTCCTTGCTCCTTGCTCCTTGCTCCTTGCTCCTTGCTCCTTGCTCCTTGCTCCTTGCCCCATGCCCCATGCCCCATGCCCCATGCCCGATACTCTGTACTCTGTACTCTGTACTCTGTACTCTGTACTCTGTACTCTGTACTCTGTACTCTGTACTCTGTACTCTGTACTCTGTACTCTGTACTCTGTACTCTGTACTCTGTACTCTGTACTCTGTACTCTGTACTCTGTACTCTGTACTCTGTACTCTGTACTCTGTACTCTGTACTCTGTACTCTGTACTCTGTACTCTGTACTCTGTACTCTGTACTCTGTACTCTGTACTCTGTACTCTGTACTCTGTACTCTGTACTCTGTACTCTGTACTCTGTACTCTGTACTCTGTACTCTGTACTCTGTTCTCTGTACTCTATACTCTATACTCTATACTCTATACTCTATACTCTGTACTCTATTCTCTGTAGCCTAAAACCTAAACCCTAAACCCTATACCCTATACGCTATACCCTATTCCCTATACCCTATACTCTATACCCTATTCCGTATACCCTATACCCTATACCCTATACCATATACCTATACCCTTTACCCTATACCATATACATTATACCCTATACCCTATACCCTATATCCTTTACCTATACCCTATACCCTATACCCTATACCCTATACCCTATACCCTATACCCTATAACCTATATATCCCCTATCCCCTATCCCCTATCCCCTATACCCTATACCCTATACCCTATACCCTATACCCTATACCCTATACCCTATACCCTATACCCTATACCCTATACCCTATACCTTATACCCTATACTCTATACCCTATACCCTATACCCTATACCCTATACGCTATACCCTATTCCCTATACCCTATACCCTATTCCCTATACCCTATACCCTATACCCTATACCATATACATTGTACCCTATACCCTATACCCTATATCCTATACCTATACCCTATACCCTATACCCTATACCCTATACCCTATACCCTATACCCTATACCCTATACCCTATACCCTATACCCTATACCTATTCCCTATACCCTATACCCTATACCCTAAACCCTATACATTTTACATTATACCCTATACCCTATAGCCTATACCCTATACCCTATACCCTATACCCTATACCCTATACCCTATACCCTATACCTATACCCTATACCCTATACCCTATACCCTATACCCTATACCCTATACGCTATACCCTATACCCTATACCCTATACCCTATACCCTATACCCTATACCCTATACCCTATACCCTATACCCTATACCCTATACCCTATACCCTATACCCTATATCCTATACCCTATACCCTATACCCTATACCTATACCCTATACCCTATACCCTATTCCCTATACCCAATACCCTATACCCTATACCTTATACCCTATTCCATATTCCCTATTCCCTATTCCCTATTCCCTATACCCTATACCCTACACCCTACACCCTACACCCTACACCCTACACCCTACACCCTACACCCTACACCCTACACCTTACACCTTACACCTTACACCCTATTCCCTATTCCCTATTCCAGGCACGTAGCTAGACTAAGAAATCTGGGAGGGCAAGTTTTATTTTGGGGGGGCAAGTGGAAAGGTACAAAAGTTGAGCCCTCAGGACAACTGATGCAATCACGCTACCCCCCCCCCCCAGTCTGTCACATGGTTTATGCACTGGAACTCTCTCTGGAACGCTAATTAGTCCAGTCATTCGTGGGGCAAAAATTGAGGCAAATTTCTAGGTCCCTGTGCGATTTGCAGGATACAAAATGTTTTTTTGACACGGCCACCGGTCTTAGCGAACCGCGAAGGCTCGAAAAGGTTCGAAAAATTAATATTTATTCACTTTTATTGCATCATTTTATCACGCTTTGCTAAACGTGTATTTTCAATTTTGATTGGTTGTGCTATGCTGTCGAACTAATCATGCAGTAATTGTTTATTTGTTGCTATAGTAAAAGTCATTATTGTCTTTACAAAACGTGCACGAAGTTTGTCAGTCAAGAAATTAAATCAAACTTTTCGTTATAATATAAACCATATATTAGAGTTTCGTTACTCCGAAGAGGATGACAAAACATCAACACACGTAGTGTAGAATATGCCATTATTACCAGTTTCAAGTGTCATTTTGTTTAAAAAGCATTCCGCATTCGTACCGAAAACAACATTGAGTAAACGTGAAAAATAAACAATCTAGTTGTCAGAGGCCGTTTAACAGATTCAAACAAAAAATTAAAGGAGCAGAATACTAAGAAAATGACATTAGATGTATATTATGAAATATCAAGTATCACTACGTCTTTAGACTCGTACAAGAATAGCTTTCTCACTCTTATGTTGTTTGAAGCTTTGCACGGCGAAAATGAATTTTACATAAGAAAGTTTGCACTCTTGTTCTCACCTTTTCATCTGGCTGTTTCCATCCTAGCTTAATTTACTGTATAGTTTTTGACTGCTATATAGTAAATAAAACAACAACAGCACTGCACAACAATGGGAAACCATTAAATGCACGTTGAGTCTGACAAAATAATTTGATAAATATTTTTTTCAAACCTTTTTTCGAGCCTTCGTACCTGCAAACCGCGTAGGGACCTGGAAATTTTTGCTCACCTTTTCGTTTACGCGTTAGCGTTCCAGTTATCACGTTTTAACTTACATCGAGTTCACCGGGTTTACGCTACTAAATCATAACGCCATTAGACGCTTTCGATATAACAACATCACTTATTTACGTTACACAAGTACGCAACAGCGTTCACACTTCAATTACTTATCCACTCACGCTGCGGATTTTTTTGGGCATGCAGTCTCTGGTTGGGGGGGCAAGAAAGAATTTTGGGGGGGCGGTCGCCCCCCCTCGCCCCCCCGTAGCTACGTGCCTGCCCTATTCCCTATTCCCTATACCCAACACCCTACACCCTACACCCTACACCTTATACCCTATACTCTATTCCCTATACCCTACACCCTACACCCTACACACTACACCCTACACCCTACACCCTACACCCTACACCCTACACCCTACACCCTACACCCTACACCCTACACCCTACACCCTACACCCTACTCCCTACACCCTACACCCTACACCTTCCACCCTATACCCTATACCCTATACCCTATACCCTATACCCTATTCCCTATTCCCTATACCCTACACCCTACACCCTACACCCTACACCCTACACCCTACACCCTACACCCTATACTCTATTCCCTATACCCTACACCCTACACCGTACACCCTACACCCTACACCCTAGACCCTAGACCCTATACCCTATACCCTATACCCTATACCCTATACCCTTTACCCTATACCCTATACCCTATACCCTATACCCTATACCCTATACCCTATACCCTATACCCTATACCTTATATCCTATTCCCTATTCCCTATACCCTACACCCTACACCCTACACCCTACACCCTACACCCTATACCTTATACCTATACTCTATTCCCTATACCCTACACCCTACACCCTACACCCTACACCCTATACCCTATACCCTATACCCTATTCCCTATTCCCTATTCCCTATACCCTACACCCTACACCCTACACCTTTTACCCTATACCCTATACCCTATACCCTATACCCTATACCCTATACCCTATAACCTATACCCTATACCTATACCCTATACCCTATACCCTACACCATATTCCCTATACCCTATACCCTATACCTATACCCTATACCCTATACCCTATACCCTATACCCTAACCCTATACCCTATACCCTATACTATACCCTATACGTATACCCTATACCCTATACCCTATACCCTATACCCTGTACCCTATACCGTACTCCGTACTATGTACTCGCTCTCTTCTCTCTATTCTTTTTTCTCTGCTCTATGCTCTTTTCTCTCTGCTCTCTTGTCTCTGCTCTCTGTTCTGTGATCTCTACTGTATACGCCATTCCCCATACCCCATACTCCATACCCCCACACCCCATACCCAACATCCCTTACTCCATATTCCATACCCCACATACTACACTATATCTTCCATACTCCATACTGAATACTTCTTACTCCACACACAACACTCTACACTCTACACTCTTCTCCACGCTTCATATTCCATACTCTATTTAACAATAAGACAACGAGCCCGAGTTTTCTATAAGCGAATAGTCAACGAGGCGAATTGTTTTAGTATAAATTTACCGACAAAAGTTAAATAAATTCTCGATCATAACGTATTCTTTCAGGCTGGTGTAATACATTTTTAACTGCCAACAACAAATGTTCAACATTATCATTTCGGGCATTTCCCTGTCCCATACGGTAATTGATCGAAAAGTAAAGTTTTCTTGCATAATTTAGCATGTGTTTTCATGTACAATATTGAAGCAATATACTTTCACTCATTTGATATGTAAAAATGACAAAAAGTTGAAAGAAACATTCAATTTAGCATGTAGTTTATATCACGATAACTTGTCAATAGCAAGCGTAATTTTGAAATGTGTTTTGTTTCCAGATATTTCGTTTTAAACGAACACAGATAAACAATTTAACAATCTTACCATTAATAATTTCCATTCTAAGCATTTTGTAGCCGTTTTTGTTTTCTGTATGTGGTGTTTGTGTACAGAATAAACGAAGACTTTCTTACAAACAAACACACATTTATTTACACAATCTAGGATTACAAGATGGATGTGGTTCCTAGCACATGTTACCCACCATACTTAGGGCGCCTACGTGTACCTACGTAATATCCGGTACACTACATCTCCCCTTCACTTAGTATTAAACTTCATATTACAACAAAACAGTTTCTTTTCTAGAAAATGTCTAACACAAATATTAACTACTGGATGATACAGTCAAAATCCAGATAAATTATTTAAACATAAGGACATAGTCCTTTGACCATAATGGTGGATTACTAGTGCGCACAGGTCGCAGATCAGCAGGAGGCTTAGAAGCTGGTGCTGGGACATCCTCTTGTGGTACACTTCAGGAGACTCCTGCTGTTCGAGGTTTCCGTGTTCGGTCACATCGCTGCCTGGTTCTTCTTGGTCTGACAAGTTTCTTCAAGTGTGCTGTACTGCGCATCTTTTTGCAGCCTTCTGAATTCTGTATTACAACTGCATTCCCGTCCTTTTGGATGACCTTGTATGGTTCTGGCTCAAAGTTAGTTGATAACTTGTTTTCTCGGGACTGTCTGAAGAGTACCTCATCACCCACCTCGATATTGCTATACTCTGCAGATATCTTAGTGTCAGCATACTCTTTCTGTCTTAGTTTTCCAAGGGCATCTCTCTCATTGAGTAGCTGTTGCCATTCTGCATCTGTTGCTCTGTCACTTGGGATTTTCAATCTTGGCAGTTTGTCACGAAGCGCTCTACCCATGAGCAGTTTAGCTGGTGGCATTCCAGTCGTGGTGTGGGGTGTCGTTCGATATTGGAAAAGGAAGTTCTCCAACGCTTGCTTCCACTTGGTTCCTTCGAGGTTAGCAATGCTTATTGCTTTCAGGATGGTCTGGTTGCACCTCTCCACCTCGCCATTACTTTGGGGCCAGTATGGAATACCTTTCTTGTGCGTCAAATTCTTTGGAAGCAAAGGGCAGTCCGTTGTCACTTCGAACACTCACGGGAAGGCCATGTGTCCGAAACATTGCATCCATAGCGGGGATAACATGTTGTGCATCTGTCTTCTTAAGTACCACTACTTCGGGCCATCGGGAGTAGTTGTCTATTGCTATTAGCAGGTGGTTTCCAGGTATTTCAACTAGGTATATGGCTATGTCGCTGCATGGACCTTCGGGTAGTGTCGTGATCTAACTGGTTCTGGTTTGCTTCGTGGTCCAACTAACTGACATGGGTAGCAAGCTTTGATGAGTTGTTCCACTTGTTTATCCATGCGTGGCCACCATACCTTTTCACGTAGTCTCGCTTTGGTACGGACCATCCCCTGGTGTCCGTCGTGTGCCAGTGTTATTGTTTGTTTCCACAAACTCTCAGGCATTACAATGCGGCTTACACGCATGATCAACTGTCCCAAGACCCATAGTTCATCTGATACTGCTTTATACATAGTACCAGAGAGACGACTCTAGTCTCCACTAGCGATTGCATCCCGAACTAGCTTCAATGTTGTATCTTTTTTCGAAGTAATCTCAACTTGTTTGGGGGTGAGAGCACCAGGTGCTGCTTGGCTTGCAATGCTGCATGCATATGCTTTGGTCTCCCTTGCATCGTTCTTCTGGACAGGACCGACTGGGAGGCGGCTTAGGGCGTCAGCTGAGTTGTCTTTCCCTTGTATATGTGTGACGACATAACTGAATTGCTGCAGGTACAACAGCCACCGTTCTATTCTGGCTGATGGAGGTTTAGAGTTTGGTCCTAGCACGGTGAACAGGGGCTTGTGGTCTGTACGTATCTCAAACTCGGTTCCATAGAGAAACATATAGAACTTCTCACAAGCCCACTTCACGGCTAGTGCTTCCCTCTCAAATTGGGAATAGCGCTGTTCGACCTTGCTTAGCTTGCGACTTGCATAGTAGACTGGTCGGAACTGACCATCGGGTTGTTTTTGCTCAAGTATTGCTTCGAGACCAACTGGGGACACATCGGTTGTGACTCTGGTTGTCGCATCCTGTGTGAAATAAGCCATGACTGGAGCGCATATTAGTAGGCTCTTGATCTGCGTAAACGCTGCTTCTTCTTTACCACCCCATCATGTTGCATTCTTACACGTAAGATCCCACAGGGGAGCAGAAATAGTTGCAAACTGTGGGATGAACTTTGCACAAAATTGCACAGAACCAAGGAAACGTATTACCTCAAACTGGTTCCTCGGAGCTGGTGCCTCTGAGATGGCTTCGACTCTCTTTTCTGACAGCTGCAGTCCATCAGTTGATAGTATATCTCCCATGTAGACCATGCTGCTGACTCCCACAATGCATTTCTCATAGTTGAGGTTCAGACCACTTTCTTCTAGTTTTCGAAGAGCTTTCTCAAGGTTGTCGTCATGCTCCTCTTCATTCTGTCCCACCACCAAGATGTCATCATGCAGGTTGTGTGTTCCAGGACAATCTTTGAGGACTTGCCAGATTAGGTTTTGGAACTTTTCAGTGGCCATGTTGATCCAAAACTATAACCGCTTGTACCGGTATAGGCCATTCGGGGCTGCAAAGGTGGTAATATCACGTGACTCTGTATCTAGCTCTATTTGATGGAAGGCCATGTTAAGATCAAGCTTGCTAAGCACTTTAGCGTTAGAGATCTCTTGCAGGGTTTCTTCGACGGTTGGTACTGGATGTTTCTCTCTCAGGATAGCACGGTTGGCTTGAAGCATATCTAGGCATATACCTACATCTCCATTCGGTTTTTCAACTGCAACTAGGGGGTTGATCCAACTGGTCGGAATTTCTACTTTCTCAATTACACCAAGCTCCTCAAGTTGCCTCAGCTTCTCATTGACCTTTTGCCTGCGACTAAAGGGAATTCTACGTAATGGTTGTGATACAGGTTTAACACTTTGGTCAATATGTAACTTAAGTTGAAAACCCTTAAGTTTACCTAACCCTTCAAAAACCCTGTGGTATTTATCCTTGAGAGAAGCCTTCTTATCTAGCTGACTATTCATGGTATTTACATTGCAACTATTTGCCTGCACGCCTACTCGGAGAATGCTTAGCAATTCTGACAGTTCTCGACCTAATAAAGTTGCTGCACTGCCAGGAACTATGTAGAATTTTGCATACTTAATTATGTTTGTTTCTGGTACACATACATTAAGATGGCAACTTCCTTTAAGCTCTAATGCTTTAGCAGATACATATGGATATACTTGTTTTTTACATGGTGTTAAAGGAATTTCCCCCCTTGACAATGAATCAAACGTTTCTGCAGACATTAAATTACAACTTGCACCTGAGTCAACTATAACATCTAATGACTTATCTTGAACTAAGAGTTCCAGTGTGCCTGGGCCATCGTTTCCTTCTGTTGAGAAGGCATAGTAATCAACATCATCGCCATCATCTTTATCAGGAATCACTAAACGAACGTTGTCAGGCTGCTTCTTTCCTTTGTTGGTGTCTTGCCCTGCTGGTTGCTTGGATGACTTTCCACCGGTCTGTTTGGACTTGCAACAGATCTCGAAATGGCCAAATTTACCACATTTTCCGCACAGGTGATTTTGACTACATTTGCAATCCCTTGCAAATTGGCCAACTTTATTACATCTGTGACAACGTCCCTGGAATTTTGTAGATGTGTTGTTTTGCTTCCCATGTGTTTTTACGTTGTTCACATGGTTTTCAGGCACAAGGACAAGTGCCTCCTTATCGTGGTAGGTGGTGACAATGTCAAGTAACTTGCCTAGAGTGAGGTCGTTGTCTCGGTATAACTTGGCTTTTAAATGTTTATCTTTGATGAAAGTTAGAGTACGATCCCGTATTTGGTTGTCTTTCTCGTCGTTATAATCACAGTGATCAGCTAATGTTTGAAGTCTAGTCACGAAATTGTTAATACGCTCACCTGGATTTGGCTTTGCGGTGAGGAAGACTTGGCGAGCGAGAGGAACGTTCTTTAGTTGAAATGTTCGGTTAAGGCGTCCATAGCCTTCTTGTAGTCTTTCTCTTCGCCTTTCTTGTCGTCGGGAATACTTTTAAAAATCTCGCGTATCCCAGTCCCAGCAAGGTGAAGGAGTAAAACTCGCTGCTGTTTTGCATCTTTAATCCCCGAAGCAGCGCAGAAAAGTTCAAATTCTGTCTTCCAAATAGCCCAGCGTTGCTGAAGCGTGGCAGGCTCGCCAACAGTCTCGAACGCTTTTGGAGCCGGTAATCCTGATAAACAAACCGCCATTTCGCTGAAATGTTCACAGATTTAACTCTTGGTATTGTAAGTTGTATTTATCAGGTTCATTTACATCCTCCTCGCCAGAATGTGGTGTTTGTGTACAGAATAAACGAAGACTTTCTTACAAACAAACACACATTTATTTACAAAATCTAGGATTACAAGATGGATGTGCTTCCTAGCACATGTTACCCACAATACTTAGGGCGCCTACGTGTATAATAATATCTAATATTATATATATATAATATCCGGTACACTACACTGTAGAGCTTATTGCTTCGCGTAAATGTTCAATTTTTTTCTGTCATTTGCCCACTCCGTTTATAATTTCGGCGCCATCGTTGCTTAACAGAACAACCGCTGGCTCTACTGATCATTGATCGTGACATACTACGCATTTTATGATTGGTCAATTTAGTTAAAAGAAGGCTTGTCATTGGCTTATCGCCGGTGGTTTCTATCAGCGGATAGTAACTCCTGCGATAGCCAATGAAATTCAAGGATTTGTGATAGAAACTTGTAAATTTATACTAATACTTTATACTCCATACTGATTACTTAGCTTCAGATTCCAGACTCCATACTCTATAGGCTATAGCTTATGTTAGAAAGCATTAAAACATATTTTCTGTTGTCATATACGCTTTACTCATTGAAAGAAACAATTGCCGATTGTTTTGCAATTACTCGTATAGGTATTATTAAGTTTTTTTACATATTTTAATTAATCATTCTACATTTTTTAGTCGTTCTCTAACGCTCCAAGAATTCTTCTCAGCGTTCGTCAAGTTGGAAATACTGCACGCAAGGATGGGATGTCATCTTGGGTAGAAGATGTGACCAAAACCCAGTTTAGAGCTTGTCTTCGAGAAATGATTAGCTTTTCTGGACTCCACAAAAATCTACATGTGGTATGATATTTATGGCTTAAACGCTCTCTGTCACGAGTGACGAGCATGCGCACAAATGTAATTATGTGACAGAGAGCCTTTAAAGCACCCGCGTGAGTGTTTTATCGGGATTTACATCCACGAGTTCACAACAACGAACGAGAAATTGAATACTGCTCGAGGCGAAGCCGAGTGCAGTACTTAATTTCGAGTTCCTTGTTAGTGAACAAGTAAATGTAAATCCCAATAACACGCTAACTAAAAGTGTTTTAAACATCTTAATATTCAATTTAAGTACACTAGATATGAAATTTGATACCCTTGCGAAACGAGTGATAATCTGAACATTTACAAGGTATCTTTGTTTAAATTTCCTCCCTTAAGAACCGGTCTCTTATCGAACTGAATATCTGAAAGCTGTTCAATGTTTTGTATTCTGCTGTATAACTTCACCATTTTAAAAATTTGGCAACCGTGCTTTATTATCCATGTGTTATTAATTTTTTTGCACGAGTAATAACACATGGCTGAGGTTGCCATGGCAAAACATGGTGTCACGTAATGCAAATTATCCAATCAGAACTAACAAAATACATCAGTATAGGAAGATTGAATATTGAATGTCCTTAAACATGCAGTAAGCTGTGAACAAAGTAACCGGTGAAGTAAATTTTTTTGTTAATATTGCAAAGAAATTTAACTGCAGGCGGAAAACGTAATCTCATTTTAAATATTAGTGCCCAGCACACAACACATATTAAAGCCTTCAAACGCAACGAAACAATCAAGCACGTTAGATTAAAGATTTTGTTTTTTTATCCTTGTGTTTGATGACTTTTATACGTGTTTTTTGCTGGGCACTAATATTTATAATAAGATGTTGTTAATATTATTTTCAGGAATGGGTAGCTTTGGCAAACGCCTTCAGTGCTAACATGATAGATCTCAGTTCAATATTTTTTCTTAATGATGTTCAACCTTCTTTGGAAAACAATTTCGCCTACTGCCAGGTAAAGAGTGAGTAGTCTAGTGAATTGGTTCTCTGGGTTAATTGCTCACACGATGATAACATTATTATTCTTATTATTATTATTCTTATTATTATTATTATTATTATTATATTATTATTATTATTATTATTATTATTATTATTATTATTATTATTATTATATTATTATTATTATTATTATTGTTCTTTAGGTTGAAAATTTTACTCAACGTTTTTATGAGCCTCCAATGGTTATTCTTACGGCCAATCGGAGACAAGATTTAAGTTCGTCTTTAACAGATCAAAACATAGTTACATGGGTTAAGGTATATATTATACTAATATATATAATAAATAGCGCAAATTAAAGTGAAAATGTGGTTAAACTGCCAAGCTTTTTGGGAGCAGAAAACTGAGGTTTCGAGCGGAGCCCTTCATCCGAGAGAAATGTAAATATAATAGAAATAATTATTGAAGAAATAGAAAATGGTCGCCTGTGTTTATGTAGCCTGATGCAAACACAAGAGTGAGTTGGGAGAATGCGACAGATTAATGTGATATAACGACTTAAACAGCTCAGGAAAGTGCAGATGTTAGTCAGTGTTTTTTTTACTTATTGACATGTGAAGATTTAGCCTATATAAAAAGTTATCAAAAAGCCGAAAACGTTGGAAAGAATACACTTTGTTGATTTAGGGTTTTTAGACAGGACCGAATAAGGGTGGCGCGGGGCACGCGGTATATTTTCAGCGCGGGGCACGCGGTATATTTTCAGCGCGGGGCCCCTTGACCCCCCCCCCCCCCCTCCTCCCCAAGTCCCAACCCTTTCTAGAAGGAAGTGCAGCACAAAAAATTGCGCGATCAGACAGCGCGGGACACCCGAAAGCGCGGGGCCCGCGGCACATACCGCTTTTGCCATATAGTTAATCTGGCACTGTCTTTAGATAACATACAATTGACATAGTTTCCATGCATAATGATGTATTTCTGTAGAATATATATTTTACTGCTTACTACATCAATAGATTTACGTATGTTTACTTGTATTGAGTCTAACAAAACATTATTGTCCACTCGGAGTTTAGAATTAACTGGCAAGTTTATTCGTAGTACACTGTGTCAAAAAATTCATGCCGCCATCTTGCTTTTTATTACTAACCATATATGAGGTGATATATAGTGAGTAGCTATATATTTTTAGCATATACCTGGCAGATGAATAGTGTTTTTCACGCAATCTGATTGGTTCCTCTAGCTCGGGATGTCTTGCACTTTTCACCTGCGTGCAAAACAAAATGGCGGCCAGTTTGGTTTGTTTACCAAAGCAGAAGATTTTGTTGATAAACAGGGCTGATGTGGTAGAATATCAAGTAAAGTCAACAAAATTAAGTAGAAGCTAGGAGTGTTCACAGGTATGTTTCTTTACAATTTTCTAGCAATTATCATATTCAAAAGTTGTAAAAATTATTTTGTCGACAAATATCGAGTACGCAGTTGCTATCGGCCGGTTCTTTTATCAAAATACCGAAAAATATAAGAATGTTAAACTTTTTATTTCCTTTTGAGGTATATGCTAAAACAATTATTTACCTCAAATAGTGTAGGTATTCCCCTCCACTTCGGTGAATTGTTGTCATATATATATATAATCGAAATATAGTAAGGTTAGATATACTGCCGAAACAGAGAACGTCTAACGTTTCGAGCGAAGGCCCTTTCTGAAGGCCCAAGCGAAGACATCTTTCAGTGAAGAAACGTTTCTCTCTGACGAAGGGCCTTCGCTCGAAATGTTAGACTCCTACGTTCTCTGTTTCGGCAGTATATATAACCTTACTATATTTCGATTGTTGTTTCTACACTGCCTACGCAGCACGCTACTTTTATTTCACTATACATATTTATATATATACTATAAGTGGGCTAATACCATCAACATTTGAGGTAAGCCCACTTATAGTATATTCGCTCTATCTTTACGGTATTGAACACTTTGTTTGTTTGTTTGTTTGTTTGTTTGTTTGTTTGTTTGTTTGTTTGTTTGTTTGTTTGTTTGTTTGTTTGAATATATATGTATAAACTCAAGTGCTGTAATTGCTGCAATGTGAGTCACGAGCTATCACCTTAGTTTGTTGTTATGCTTTTTGAAGGCATGTCTTGCTAAATTTCTTGTATAGGACGTTGACAGAACGACATTTGAAGTATGTTTGAAAGACCTCCCTGGAGTAAATGGCCAACACGAACCAATTACAGTTGATTATGCTGTCCTTGGAGGTATTACACAATGAGTGGCTTAAAATTTAAATGATAATAGTTTAACAATATTATTGGGCATAGGGAAAAACATGGACTGGACTATTTTTTTACAATTTTTTTTACCATTTTTGGACTATTTTTGGATCAATTTTCGCGTCTCCTTTAGCTTACTTTTAATCTCAATTTTTTTGGTGAAAACTCTACACAGTATAGTCTAATAACAATGACGAAAGCTGCAGAATTTTTATCTCTTGACTTGTAATTTTATCCGCGTATATATCAACCTCGTACCCAGGCTCTTTCTCTGCGCACGCTGGGGGAAAGACCCTAGTGATTAAAAAATTCTATCTCCCAGATTATGGGAGATCAGATACTAACCAGACTATCAGTCTCTCTTGAAAGAGAGCCTGACACAAATCAATGATTTTTCTCTTCCGCCCCCTATTCATGTGACGCGCCGTAGCCAATAAAAATCACTTCCTGTTTTGTATTGCGTGTGTCTATAAAAAGTTTCACCACGGAACAAATTAATAACGTCTAACCAAATCGAACCTCAAAAAAATAATTCCTTGTGCATAAACATCTTCAAACACACGTTTATTCAATTTTCAAGTAATCTTTCGAATGGGTAATGCCGAAGTAAAATCTAGTACTGTATACTGCAATGAACCAGCAATTTGCAATTAGGGAATTCGAAATTATTTATACGATCGGGATTCGGGAACCACCAAATATTTTAATATTTGATTACAACAATTCTCAAATATATTCCCAGATATTTTAATTAAATTCACAATGGCAATTCCGATTTTCCGAATAGCCACAACATTTTAAATGTTTTCACCAAAAGTTTTGATGTTTCACCCCATTTCAACGACTGCTTTAGCTTGGTGACGAGATAATAATTTGTCTCACGCGTTTCAGTTCAGATTCAGACATTCCGTCAAGGAAAGGCTGCAAAGCGGCCTTGATATGGTTTGTATTCAAACTTTATACGCACTGTATACTTGCGTATAAGTTCCAGTAGACTATAAATTACGGACACTGCGTTCGCTTTTTCGATCAGAATGAACTTTTGTTTCTTCCCGTAGTCAGACAACAGGACAGCAGCAATGTTTTGTTTTGACAGTTAGGTTGGCTTTCAATACAAATTGCACAGTTCTTGCTCTTCCTTCACGCACAGTATTACGGGCAAAACACGGAGGTTCCTTCTTCAGCTTCTTTAAATTAATCGCTCTTGTCCATGAAAATGGCAAAAACGCTAACGGTAAATTTGAGAAAACACAAACTTTCTAGTCGGAGTCCGTGCGGCTTTTCGGCAATTCCCACGAAGAACTTTCGATTTTCGAATAAGTTAATTACTTAATTTCCGTTGATGTTGCGCGCTAGCCAATTAAACCTGATCAAATCGAGTCCTTTGTTGCAATAGCCAATCAGGACGACTTCCAAAATCTGGAAATACTGCACGAACTTTTAACGATGTTTGTATCAGGCCATAGTTTACAACTGGCCTGACTGCAGGTTAGGGAGAAACGAGACCAGCGTTCACCGGGGCTTTCCACTGATCTCTATAAAAGGACTGGATAGAGCATCTATTGCTCACCAAGCGATGCTGGAGTTGAGTGTGGCGTCCATCTTGCTAGGACCCACTTGGAAGGCAGTTTAACGACGTTTTTCGCCAAATTCGGGAAGTTTGCGAAGATTTACCACCGAATTAAGGTTCGTAATCTTATTTTATATAATAGTTACCTATAATAGTTACTGAAAGATACCTGCCTATGTATTTGCTTCACGAATCACGGTATTAACAAAATAGGCGGTAAACAAATGTCTTCCAAGTCCGCATGTGTACTTGTTTCTCTCTTTATTTTGTAGTATAAACGCCGTATTATTAAATGGTTTACTGTGGTGAGTTTCCTTTAAGTTTTGATGGATTCTTTGCCGATTATTAAATACAAATGGGAATTCAAATTTGGAAAAGTTTTAGCATAAAACGTTATACATGCATGCAATTTATATAACTTTAATAGTAAAAATCTTTAACGTGAACGCATATTCAGTGAGATATTAATTATAAGTTGTCTTTTTTAATTAGTATTTTAATTTGGACCCTGGATTTTACTAACTGCATGGTCAATGAACTAATTGACCATAAATTAGATGCTTGAGTTAATACTATACTGTCTATAATCTCCTAGGCTATAAATGGAAGACTTGATATTAGTATTGTTTCTAATTTTTAAATAACCATAGATAAGTTTGTGCTACCTCAAACGGTTCAGTGGTTCACATGGTTTTCTAATGTAGTATTTTCAGTTTGACTCTTTCAATCACCACTTATGCAGCATGTGTGTTTTTCTATTTGTCAGTTTGCTATCCTTGCTTATCTAGTTCAGTAGTTCAGCATATCTCACTAGTCATCAACAGTGCCGGATTTAGGACAGGGCGGACTGGGCGGTCGCCCAGGGCCCCCCACAAAATAATGTTTAAGAGGGGCCTCCACAAAAATGTCTTGAAAGTTGAAAAAATAGGTGTTGAAATGAAAAAAATCATGAGAGCCCAATATATGAGTCAAAAACAAGACAAAAGATATATGGATGATATATAGGGTCACTTCTAAAAGTGTATACTATGACGATTATTACAGATTGATGGATGGAGTTGAAAAGTTGTTATTGTAAACCTGAACCTGTATTGTACCGACACTGTAATAGCCAATAGGTACATCTGTACATGTATAAATATAATTTGTATGTTCAACTTCCTCCGTTCTGGTCCCAGTTGCTTGTCCTACTCATAGTATACTCAACCTCTATCATGTTTTGATGTTTATAGTTTAATTAGTTTTATGACTGTGTAACTTAGCATAAATTCTGAAATAGAATTGATATATTGTGCTGGTCAGTGACCGCCAAGGGGCCTCCACAGTCCTAAATCCGGCGCTTGTCATCAAAACTTGCTGCAAGTGATCTTTGCTCTATCACCTTAGTAGACTGTAATCTTTAGTTTATTACCTTTACAGGTTGTACACATACATGTAATTGGCTTGGCTTTAGTATCAGATTTTAATACATGTATTTTATTTTGTAGTCCAGTGGCTCAGGTGTTAATCTGGATACAGATTGTAACCCTATGTAACATTTTCTCTGTTATTGTAATAGTTATTGCTGTTCAATGATTATAGAGATTTCAAAAGTGAACACAAGGTAAGGGTTCAGTTGATTTTTGTTAATACTGTATGCATGTATATATTAAAAGCTTCTATATGTGGAGTTGCATTTCTATAATTTAAAAAAAATATTTATAAATATTTAGTTTTTTACCACAATTAGCAATACTTGTCTTCCAAAGACCACTATAGTAACTGCATGACTTTTTAACTGTTTTTTTACCACAAAGGTTGGCTGTGGTTTCCTTCTCAAGATGGCAAACCCAAATTTTGCTGTACTGAGTCCATTGCAATGCATTTGATAAGGGCAAAAGTCCCCAAAACATAGAGTTTATATTGACAAGAGAATTCTATGATGGGATTATGAGAAGCCCTGAACATCAAGATGTGTCATTGAAAGTAGCTTCAACTGAAACAAGAGAATTAGTGATAAACAAATATAGAAATATTAAAAATATATTATGTAAATGACTCTTGTTGTATTGTTGTGAATATTTATTTGTAGGTGCATGCTATTAATCCTATCAGTCAATGCAGGAAATTATATTTCATTTATGTAATAAAAAAACTTGCAGAGTGTCTGGGATACTGTTAGAGTTTTAGTTGGCATCCCAGACACTCTGCAGAAATGGTAATATCAACAGGTGCATTTGCTTGTAAAAAATGTAAAGTTTAGCTGGTTTTCTTTGAAAAGCCGACCATTTAAGCAAATATTATGATTCAACTTTAGTGGTATAACTCAAAAATACAAGTCATACTTTATAATATCTCACTATTATTTATGCCTCCATGAAGGCCTTTATTGTATAAATTGCATTGCAAGCTAATTTATTTCTATACACCTACGTGAGTACAAACCCATAAAAAAACAATACACTTCTGATGGCAACAAGGTTGACTAAAGAAACATATAATGTGGCAAATGGACTATAAAGGCCTGGCCAAACGCTTTCAGCATTTCATTCAACATCGTTCAACATTGTTGTATTCAACATGTTGAAAGCGTTTTGCCACACCTGTTGAATGATGTTGAACGTTGTTGAATGGTGTTGAATGATGTTGAACGAAATTTGGACATGTTCAAATTTTCGTTCAACACGCGTTCAACATTTCTATTGTTCTCAAAATGTTGAAAGGTGTTGAACGCGTTTGGCCACATTTCATTCAACTTTGTTGAACAGAGACATGCGCCATGCGGGATATTGTCGATTCCAGCTTTTGTGGTAGCCCGCGTTCAATTAATTGTCATTCATGAATGTTGAACGATGTTGAATTCATTTGGCCACTCGTGCTTTCAACATTATTCAAGATCGTTCAACAATGTTGAATGATGTTGAATGCGATGTTGAAAGCGTTTGGCCAGGCCTTAAGGTTTTATGCTAGAACTTTTCCAAATTTGAATTCTCATTTGGATTGGATTACTCGGCACTGATAAATCAATCACACAACATAAAGGAAACCCATCACAGTAAACCATTTAATAATACGGCGTTTCGACTATTTCAAGGAGTCATTTTTACTCCAAGAGTTGTTTTGACACTAATGTGGAGTCAAAACGATTATTTGCCGGAGTCTCTGCATTCTCTGTTAGAGTCATAGGATTCCTGGTGGGATCGTCTGACTCTTTATGGAGTGAACAAAGAGTCGCGTTACTCCTCGATTGCCGGAGTCGATTCACCAAAAGAGTCGCTTTACTCCTTGATAAAGTCAAATCATCAAGAGTCGTTTTACTCCTTGGTGGAGTGAAGAGTATTAGCTATGCTTTTTGTTTATGCATGTCACGCATATCTTTTAGATAGAAGGAACGCGGCAAATCGTGCCGATAAAGTCAAAAATATCATATTGACAGTATATAGTCTGTATAGACCAATGCCGCTTGGGTTAAGTGATGTATACCGAAAGCATAATTATATCACTTGAAACTTATTTATAATAATCAATTATAATGGTGAGAACGTCTGAAAGAGCATTCAGTTGAATGAAAAGTCATTCCATAAAATACGAACAAATCAAAAGGAAACTATATTTTTGGGCTTAGTATCCGTATTCCATTTTTAAATTGCAATACTCTCGACAATGCTCTACTTTTAGCAATTATATTTCAACGGAGCTTTCACAGTTCTTTCCGAACCAAGCGGATCAATATCAGCCAATCAAGCGACGCTTATGTGACGCTTGAATAAACAGCACTGTCTTCGCAGAGGTCCACCCTGTGGCTCAACCAATCACAAAACGTGAATTTTGATTTGCAGAGAGTTGAAAACACTTAACTATTATATAAAATAAGATTACGAACCTTAATTCGGTGGTAAATCTTAGCAAACTTCTCGAATTTGGCGAAAAAGGTCGTTAAACTACTTTCCACCATTATGTACTCCATATTGTTTAGGACCCAAGTGGGTCCTAGCAAGATGGCCGCCGCTGCTCACTTCCGGCATCAAAACCAGCCCTTTTATAGAGATCAGTGGGTCTTTCCTCCAGCTTGCGCCGAGAAAGAGCCTGGGTCCGAGGTTGCGAGAATCTAAGTCTAAAAACAGCGTGTGTCTCGCGATACTTGTATCGACTTATTTTACTACCAAATTCAATAGCATTTAGTAGCGCAAACAGTTTCAAATTTCTGCAGCAGTGATAACAAATTAAAAGAAGAGATATCTCGAAATGCATGTCCTGCGATCGGCTCACCTATATGTGATTTGATCGCGCCATTGTGTCTGCTTACTCTGCTAGCCCATATATTAAGCTATGCGAACGAGAGTCGTTACGACGAGAAATGTCATAACGTATTTCGAGATATCTCTTCTTAACAGACGTTTGGTAGACGTTCGTCTGAGCGTTGAACTTTACGAACGTCCACCAAAACAACTTATCATATCTCTTCTTAGAGGGTGTTTATATCGAGGCGAGCCAGCCCGGGTACCCGGTACTTCGTATACAGTATGAACTGCAGCTGTGCAGGAAGCGCCGAAGGTTTGCTAATGTAGTATAAATGTTTAAACAACAAGGCCGTTTTTCTGAAAATTAAAAAAACGGCTCTAATATATTTAGTAGACAAAACCTATAGTGTCGGATTCGGTATATTCAAGCGATCATTTTGACATACAATTTATTTAAATCCGGACAAACAGAAAATATTTAAACATGTTTTGAAACAACACGTTTCCAAATGTAATACGACACGGACTCTAGACATGCACTGAACAGTTCAACATAGTGATAAAATTACCGCTCGATCTATTCGGTGCTTATTATTATACTTGCATTTTGTAGTTGTTGGACTAAGCAGCAGGCCAAGGGTCAACCTGTTTCGAAATAGCTCGTCATATTTTACGTACTAGGTCTACCACAATCGGCGTGTGCAGTTCTAAACATTGTAAGCCTTTGTAAGCATATTTATGATGAAGACAATTGTCAGCCGCATTACCGCATTACAGATCAACTATAACTCGGTCACTTGCAAAATATCCCAACACCGTCCCAGATTAAGATTCGAAAACACTTCATCCAAAGGTAAAGGTTCAAACAAGGGGCAAGCTGTTACTAGACAAACAGTACGTATATCCGTATATCTTCTTTGATATACTGGATGTCAACACGGCATTTTTTCGCGTCTGTAATAAATTCGTCTATTCTGTCTTCATGGACAAACCTTGTCAGTAACATTACTGATCTTATGAATTCACCAATACCTCAACCGAAAAGCTATCGAAAAGAAAGAACACGAAAAATCGAGAACGGAACATGCCTTACAGTTTCGCAAGGCCTGACGGGATGATGCAATAATGCAATTTTGTGGACCCCCCCCCCCCCCCCAAAAAAAAAAAAAAAAAGAAAAAAAGAAAGAAAGAAATAAAGAAAGAAAGAATAGAAAAAAAATTAAAAATTAAAAAGCCGAAACCTAGACTCGGCCTACCACAGGTAGTCAGAGTAATTAGTTAGCCTCTGGGCTATGCCGAGATTTTAATGGAACCAAACGACGATAGTCGACACCTAATTTACATTGCAGACCCAGAGTTCAACAGAAATTTAAAATACGTTATGGCATTTCTCGTCGAAACGACTCTCGTTCGCATAGCTTAATGTATAGCCTAGCAGAGTAAGCAGACTCATTAATGGCGCGATTAAATCATGGCGATCTAGAATACATATACGCATTTCCTATAGGTGAGCCGCTCGCATAATATGTATTTCGAGATATCTCTTCTTTTAGTTTGTTATCACTGCTACAGTCACTGCTACATGCTTTGTTACGTTCACTGAAGATTAGTTAGCCTCTGGGCTAGGGACCCTTCTCTTTCGTATGCCGAGATTTCGCGCGCGCGCACGGCAAAATACAACCGAACGAGGATATAGTCGACACCTAATTTACATTCATACATTGCAGAGCCAGAGTTCAACAGAAATTTAAAACTGTTTGCGCTACTAAATGCTATTGAATTTGGTAGAAAAAGAAGTCGATACAAGTATCTCGAGACACACGCTGCTTATGGACGATATATATTTGGGCCCGCAGTAATTGGCCTTCACGCTGTTGCGGTGACCCTGCCATAGGTTTAAATTTGTGTTTATTTTGTGATACCATACATGTATTTATAGTCAAGTCTATGGCGAAGCTAATAAAATTAAAATTAAATTAAAATTATATATACGCGGATAAAGTTACAAGTCAGAGATACAAATTCTGCGGCTTTGGTCATTGTTATTAGACTATACTATAGCCTAATAACAATGTAGAATTTTCACCCAAAAAATTGAGACGAAAAATGAGACTAAAAAAAATAGTCCAATAAATGGTCCAAAAAAATAGTCAAAAAAATAGTCCAAAATATAGTCAAGTCCATGTTTTACCCTATGCCATATTATTGTAGATAAATAGTGTACTAAATGCCTAACTGATACCTTTAGTCTAGCCTGCGAGCAGGCTATCTCAACGCGGTGCTGTGAAATGAGAGCCTGCAACAAACCTAGGGGTAAATCGATAACGCCCACTTAATTAATATGCAAATGTCCCGAATCAAACCAATCACATTCTTCCGGAAGTCGGTGTGAAAACCCTCATTCAAAGAATCAAAGCACAATCCGAAGATGTAAATTTCACACTATCAACTATAGTTACTGAAAACTCAAAAAATCTGTTATAAGAAAGCCAGAAGCAATGTAACGCATCTCATGATTGTCGGGTATGTAGTTAGGAGTTCAATATATTCAACTTTAGACTAAAAACCTGTAGCGAAACAGTTTAGCGATACATGCATGCTAACGTCTCAGTTTGAATGTACCAAGATTGGATCTTGACATCCTCAGATCTTTATAGTTTTATAAGTTTGCTATCTCTAATTTGTGGAAGACATAACTTTGATTTTACAAGAAACATTGATAAATCGTTATTCGAGATTAAGTGTTTGTGATTCTCGGCATTCACTGATCCAGGTGATGACGACAGAATATCGTCAAGATAGAAACGACGACAATTTCTCTAGACACAACAGACCCCGAGTAGCGCTTCTCGTGTTCAAGTTGCAAAAGGTCAAAACGAACATTTTCACGGATAGCTGTATACGAACGAAAATGAAATGAATTACGCTTCTTCGTAGCTAAGGAAGGTGCGAAAACATAACTTAAATGAACACATATAGAACCAGGTGCGTATCAGTAATATTATAGTCTAAACGGCGACTAATTAATAGTTAAGAAATTCAAGTGTTTGATAAAATTTAGCCAGACTTTCCTTCTGGCTGTTGAGTTGAAAAACTAGGTCATTCTGAACTGAATAACTGGTAGCCTGCGAGCCAGCCGGCTCTCCTTTTCGACTTCAATAATACTAGACGCACTGGCGCACAAATTGGATAATATCAATTAAGTTCCAGACACTTCGTCTTCGCACAGACATTTAGAAAGTAGGCAGAAAGAAACTTCGTTTGAAAAAGAACTTACCTCATTTAGCAATAATCTTTATTACACGAATTAAGTGAATGTGTAATCTCCTCTTATTAATATTTTGGACGGCATGCGTCAAGGCGACGAACGGGGCTCAATTTGTGATGAAAGTGATGACACTTGCTTCTGTATTTTAAAGCCAGACACTGAGAGACAGAGAGATTCATGGAGTTTCAAGCCGGATGTACTTTGCTATTTTATTTTATTTTGTTCCACCGCGATATGTTTTAAAAATATTAAGAGCTACGGCGTCTTTAATAGCCGTCTTGTTGGAATATGTCTCCACTCCATGCATTGTTGAACTCAGTAAACAATAACTTTAAAAATAATTTATTCTGCATTAATTTTGTTCGACCAATAGAAACTCGCGGCCGCCAAATTCGACCAATAGAAATACGCGGCCTCTGACGGCCGCGAGTGATGAAAAACCCCATGCTTTGTTGCAGGCCCACATTTCACAGCAACGGGAGGGCCTGCCCGCAGACTACCTTTAGTCACGATAACATGTTTACGGAAGTCGACATATATATATGGGGGTACTTTTGTTAAACTTAATTTGCTCAGTAAAAGAATGACATGGTCACGGCGGCAAAAGTATACACCAATTACTGCGGGCCCCTTTACTAAACTATGAAGACTAACGTAAATAAGCTTAAAGTTTGTTATAAACATGTAGATTTTCAAGATTGGGGGCCTTCTATATCATAATTTATATCCAAAGCAGTAAAGTACTTAGTAGTAACTAAAAAGCAGATTTTTGAAATAATTAAGAGATGTATCTTAATTCTGAAGGAAGTATGTACCATATTCATGTAGATCTGGGGCCGGTTGTATGAAAAGGTAATTAACTTTAACTGTAGTTAGATCTTAATTCTAGCCAATCATGAGCAGAATTTGAGTCGTTCACTATGATTTAACTGCGCCAACAGGCAGTTAAACTGTCGTTAAGTGTTTGATACAACTGGCCCCTGTTAAAAAAAACCCACATTATGTATGTTTTGCTATGATGTAGCACAAAATAATATTCTTTTTTTAACCTTTTTTTTAGATCTTGATCCTTGTATCAACGTTACATGTGACTACTTTGCTGTCTGTCGCGCATTTGGTCCGTACGATGCAAGATGCGTGTGCGTCGAAAATTGTCCTTCAACCGTGCAGAATCTTTGCGCTTCTAATGGACGAAGTTTTGACAATGTCTGTCTTTTTCAGTTAGAGGTTTGTCGAACTTCAGCCAATTATACTTACTACCATCATGGAAGATGCAAAGGTAAGTTGTTGCTTTTTTACGTCCTTGCAGTGGACAAGTTTTAGTGAACTGCGATAATAGACACCTCAAACAATGTTTTTATTATGTTGGGGTTGTAATCCATACATTGATGATGATGATATTTATGAGAAAAAGAGATGGATTTGGGGGATTTATCTGCATTAATGAGGAATTTATTCATATAAAACCTCCAAAATTGCCGTATAATATCACGAACTAATTACCCTTAATTATCCACGCGCTTTTGTTCATTATTGGGCAAATTTAGGCATGCTCTAGCATACACATAATGCTTCGTTTAACGTTGCTGCGCGTTGTATTTCTCTCCAAAACGAAATATTCATTCGGTTTTTCTTTCCTGAAATTACGTATAGATCAATGCCATCATTCTATATGGAATCCGCGGACTGAATACAATCTTGCTCTCAATGAGCTCTCTGTATTGATTAATGAATCTGACATCAATTTGGTGAAAGATTTCTGTTGCGTAAATGAACAAAAGGCCTCTCTTAAACTTAGATCTAGACACAACCCAAAATTGCGTTTTTAGTTTGAAAAAAAACCGGTCGTCTGGTGCCACAAACCCCTCTTTGAAAGATAAGTGGGTCTTGAATCTTTCTGAAAAAGATTTGTCTGACTTACAAAGAAGCGGTCTGGAAAAACGTTTAAAGTTTGCTATAGCACCAAATAAGATCCCAACAGCTGGGATCGTTACTGCCGTCGAAGACGGAAATTTTCGACTAGATGACGATCAAAAACGTCTGGTGAGAGCTGAAGTCAGTAGCATTCTAAGGCGGGCTAAGCCACCTTTGGAAAACTTAGACAGCAATAAAGCTCTAGTGGCTCTTAAGAAAGATCCAGATAGACTTGTTCTATCAGCAGATAAAGGTACATGTAATTGTGTTGTGCATGGTCATGGACAAAAGCCTTTATCACGAGAAAGCTTTTATTATCGCTGCTTAATGATAGAAATACCTATTCTGTTTTATCTCCAGATCCGACCAGTAAAGTTCAAAGAAAGTTAAACAAAATGTTACTTGATTTGAAAAAAGCTGAAAACTCGACGAATTTACGTATAGGAAACTCTATTATTATATAGGTTTTGCAAAAATATGACCTGACGTTAAGAAATGTTTTTGAGCAAGTTTTACGTTGAAACTATACCTATAAGATTCTTTTAAGGTGGCTCCCTACAGTAATTTCAATAGGGGACTGGTGACTAGAATTAGTATTGCTACGCATGCGTAAATAGCGATCTTGTCGATTCGAAATTCTATGACCGCGTCGACATGGATGTTAGACTTGTAGACGTTTTCTTCGGTGAATTTTGCTAAAATTTTGTAAATAAGTAGTTTATAAAAAGTTCTAAAGTATATATAATTTTTAAAAATTTTCATAAGACAGAACTTTTTTAAATCGATAATTTTTATAGCGAAAAATCTGTCCATACAACCCTCTCTGATTTTGTGCATGAATATTCCACAACAGTATCTATCATCTCAGCAATTTTTAAAAAATTTCACCGAAGCAAACTGAAGACATGCCGCTTCAATTATGCAATATTTGAAAATATACCAAAGTTCCAACGTCATTATTACCATGGTAACAGCAAATAATTGAACTTTTTGATAGATATTTTTTATCTGCGATAGTTCTGCTATAGTAAGATCTACTTAGTATTTATCTAACACATTTTTAGACTTGTGAATAACATTAGATAATGAGCGTATGAAATAGCGCGCATTTATTGAAACTATAGGGAGCCACCTTAATGGGTTCCGTAATTCCTTGAATGTACGGAACAATCGCAAAACCAATCATCGAATTTTCATCCTCAGTGTTTTTGCGTGGTGGTGGTGTAACTGCATGGTTTTAAACAGGTTTACTGCCGGAAGCCTATTTGCATCTTGTTGATAGGTAACGTCATCAATGGTTGTATGAGAGTATAAATATGGGACCTGTCTTCACAACGGTCATGAGAGTGTAACTATAAGTCGAGGGTCGAGAGTGGAGGTCGAGAGTCGAGAGTCGAAGTCGAGGGTTGAGGTAGAGAGTCGATAAATTGACCAGAAAATACAAAAAAATCACTATATATTATAATCGATTATATATCGCAACATTGTGTCTTATTTCTACGCACCGCGGGATATATTTATAACCGATATACAAAGCTACGCAGGCTAAGCTTTGAGCCTTTGATCTATTCACTAAAAACCGGGGGAAAGCGGCCACTTTCACGAACAGCCTACATATAAATAGTGATGTATGCGTCGCTTTTTAGCGCCAGAGTAATTATGCGGAAATATGTAAACATAATATATATTTATATACAGTATTTTACTCTGCGTAACGCCAGGCGCCGTTTTGTTTGTGAAAAGGAAGTTTCAAGTGAGTCAAGTTACCTTCTAGAGACTTGGCGATTGCGTTTCGATTAAAACATATACTTTTCGTCGTGTGTTACACTGTTAGTGATGGATGAGAAAGCTATTTCTAATTTAAAGTTTGCTGACGCATTGAAAAAAGATTTGGTTGCGTTTTAATCCGTTAATGTTTGGGGGCACATAAAATACTGTGTATAAATATATATTATGTTATCATTTTGATAAAGGTCATAAGCAGTGTTACCTAACCCTGTTCAAGGCCCAAAAGATAAGACATTTATAGAAGCATGAATGCCATCCTTTTTCCTACGCTTGACTCGCTAGTTTCTTGCTATGATTGTCGGATATTTGCCCGGTGACGAAGGCGTATAAAGGAAGCAAGTATACGCTTGATTTGTAGAATTCCAGTACACTTGCAAACTTGTACAGTTGTACTATATATAAATATATTCGCTAGGGAAATAGCTATTGTTTAATATATGTCTGCATGAACATTCTACAATAACTAGATCCAAAGTTACATTCGGAAATGTTGAGGAGACTTAAAGTTATTTTTTGAATTTTACAAATTGGCGTATCTCGAATAAACACCTAAATTATTTGGCTTTTTTTCGAAACTTCCCAATCAGTTATATGCATCATGTTATACATCAAAATGTAGAGAATTAAACCGGCGTGAAGATAATGTAATTTTCAGACAATTGAGGAGTAGAAACTATGGGTGAAAATCAACATTTAAGCTGACAAGTATATTTGTAAAATGATGAAATCGATCGATTTCTCTTGTCTACCTAATCTAACTCAAACAACGTTATCTCAAAAACTATTTAACGGATCTACTAGAAATTCCACAAGCACGTTGATGAAGGACAATTCTACATCATACTTAAAGATTTTTTGCATTCATTGTAAGTAAAATAATATATTACCTTGCTGACTTCGTCTGTCCATCTTTTAATCTTATCCTCTACTCCTTGAAATTAACAAACCCCTCCGCTGGAGTTATTATAACCCCATAAATGGAGTTAAAATAACTCCTGTAAAATAACTCCCCGGAAGGAGTTAATCTAATCCTCTCACCCGAGTTAAAACTACTCCTTGAAAATGACAGTATATAGCCAGAGTAGCGTTAAACTATGTCTGATTCATTCCTTTTTCAACGCTTCTATATATCTTGAGTGTAATCTCCCGATTCCTTCAGTTGCTCTATATACTATAAGGCTAGGCAGTTTATTTGATCATTTATACAGTCAAACGCCTTATATAAAATTCTTTCGTACATGTTTTAATTTATTCATGCTTCGTTTAACGTTGCTAGGCGTCTTCTTTCCCCCCTAAACACTTTAATATTCTACACTATGCAAATATGTACAAGTTGCAGCATTAAGGTCTTCGTTAAGGTTTGCAAGCTCATTTCGGTAAATCGGTCTCAATTCGTCAGAATTTATGCCACAAAAATAGATAGTCTTGAAGCTATTAATTTGTAGAACACAATGTTGTATTTGATGCCGCGATAAACACAAGCTAATAATAGTTCTGATTTTTTTCAAGTAAAACCAGAGGACTTTACTCGGGGCGACTTAAGAACAATATGTTTGATTTTGTTCAAAATTTTTGTTCAAATAAATTTCCTGCAAAACGGTGTCAGCGTTTTTTTTAAATTTTTTGCCTGGTTTCGATTTTATGACTTATTTTGTCCGAATGTTGATCGAAAAACAGCATTTTCAACATTGGTCGTCAATAAAATCAGCACTGAAAACTCGACATATCAAAAAACTCTGACACAGTTTTGCTGGAAAGTTATCTCGGAGTTAAACTGCAAAAAAAGATTTTGAACAAAATAAAACGCTTTTTCTTGAGTCGCCCCAAATGAAGCCCTCTGGTTTTAAGTTAAAAATTCACACAACTATTATTGGTTTCTGTATATCGTAACATTGTAATACAACATTGTACTCTACAAATTAATAACTTTCTAACGATATATATTTTATTCTTGTTGCATAAATTCTGACGAATTGAGAGCGCTTTACCGAAATGACCCTGAAAACCTTAACGTAGACCTTAATAGAGAGTCTATTAAGAGCGTTCGAGAGCACCGGCAAACGGCAGAGTTGATTTTGTCAATGTAGTTTCTACTGGCTTTCGTCACATTGTGTTTTGTTTTTCCTCGCCACCCTGGTTATTTTACATTATATTTTAACGTGAGAAGTCTTTGTATGTGAGTGGATGTTTTAAATAAGAAATTTACCTTCGTTTGCCATTTGGCGTAGGAACGTGAAGCTTAAACTCTCTATTAACTGCATACATACTGCTTTGTCTTCAAGGTTTTACATTTATTTTTGTATTAGATTAAATATCGGTTCAAATAAATGTTGTTATTAATAACCATTATGACTTGGTCTATGGTTAGCGTCGAAGGAAGTTAGAATACCTGCGTGTTGAGGCAACTTGACTGTGTATTTGGGTGGGTTTTGGCGTTTTGGGAGTGTTAGGTGTCTGCTTAGGGGGACAAGCAGACCCCCCAACTGAAACACTCCCAAAACGCCAAAACACCCCCAAACTCACAGGCAGGGGTGTAGTAGGGGGTGCAGTAAGGGATGTAGGGGATAGGGAAAGAGGGAGTCCATTTAAAAGATAGGGTTACAGTAATATTTAAAACCGGCGTGTTGGTAAGGGGGGTGGGGTATGTAGGGGTGGGGGGGAGACGATGACAAGGTGTATTCTTGAAAAGGGACGCAACGGACGCGCGGACCATGGTTTGTCCCTTCTTGGTTTGGAACATTGTTTAAGCATATTTAGTTTTGAGTAATAGTTCAAACGGTTTATTTGTCATCATGCCTCGGAACCGTAGGGACTGTCTCATCTTTATGGACTCTCTCAAATCACGACAAAGATGTATTTAACAATTACTCCGAGGGGGAGACTGAAACGAGTAAAGTCAGTGCAGTGTTGAATAAGTACAAGTCTCTTTTCCAAAACTACTTTTGAAGAACAATTTCTTGTGATGCAATAGTCACCGCGCTAGGCGGTGACTATCACCTCAGATTCACCGCTGAGCGGACCAATCAGAAAGCTGGAAAGCCTCTTTTCCACTATGAAATTATACTAACAGCGGATAGTAACTGCTGCGATAGCCAATGAAATTCAAGGATTTGTAATGAAAACTTGGAAATTTATACTAAAAATTAATAGAAGACTGTAAAATATGATGATGTCACCGGTGGAACATGAGATCCGCCTCTTCCAGAACCCACACTCTTCTACGTACGTGTCTCGCTTTGTAATTTGAAGCATGATTACTGTATAACGAAACCCCAACGACGAGATACAACTACAAAGCATAAGTAAGCCTAACTATAGCGTGATTATGTTAATCGACATTGTTAAGTGTATCCAATATAACAGGAATAACGGGGGTGTTGGTGGCACAGTGGTTAGTACACGTGCCTTTCACCTCTGCGAGCCGGGTTCGATTCCTGCACAGTGCAGTTATCTGATTGGCCGCATGTGAGAAGAGTGCTTCCAGTTTGACTCTACCAAACACCACAGGTTTCCTCCGGGTACTCCGGTGTCCTCCTGTAGTAACACTGGACCAATGAGGGTGGGCCCTTACTGGACCTCTGAGGATAACAGTTTAGATATAACTGATAGAGTTATCCAGTATAAATAAGGTTAGTTTAGTTTTAGTTTAGTTTTAGAGTAATTGTCCAATCAGGTCTAAATACACAAAAGCAGGTTAAAGTGTTTTTTTTTAATCAAGCTGACTAGCCAAGCTGACTTATTTAGACACAAGAGAACGCGGACACAGACGCATGTTAAATATAGCTTCTCGAATGAATCTGAACTTAAAACTTTGCTAAATTTAACCGTAATCGTTCTCCAATTTCAAACTACAAGATCTCTTGAATTTGCCTGATATGTTATTTGAGAAACTGTATTTCCATGCTTTCATGTAGGATTTCCAATGACGAGAGGTCGTAAAAATGTCGATCAAGTTCCTCGTTGGTCAGATTCTCATTGTCAATCGGTGCGTTTTGAACCTCTCACGTTTTACCCCGACAAACCTGTCCACGTGCAAGTTAGCGTTAGTCACGTGAATGGCTCAAGTCGAGTACACGATGCAGCTGTGTCGTGGGTAGAAGACATCAGCTATCGTGGCTTTACATTTTGTATAGTGGAATCAGGTAGAAATGAAGGACCTCCTCATGGCGTTGCTACCATAGAATGGACGGCATACCAAGGTGCACCGCCGGGTGGGGCTTCTGGAATGGTTTCGATTCCTGAGTGGTGGACCGGCACTAAATGTCAAACTGTGGATATCTCAGCCGTAAGTGCCGAATTTTGATTATGATAGCGTTCAAAGTTTATAGAGCAGCTGATAAGCAGAGTATCCACATCAGAGAGGATGTATATTGCTAGTCCAACAAATCAAAAGTGTGTTTTAGAATTTGGGCAAATTAATTATATTGCAAAAATTAAAGTGCTTGTGAAGCAAAAATTCCAATGGAAGAAATTTGAATCTCATAAGCCAAATATCCAATTTCAAAAAAAAAAAAAAAATGTGGCATGTACTTTTAGAGATACTAAGTGCCAAAGTTGCCTTCCTGATGTTACAAAATAAGAAAAGCTTTCGAACGAATATATAGGGTAGATGACGTTGCAGTTGGATTATTTGAATATTAAAATCCGTTCTTGTTGTACATTGTTCTCCAACAACATACGTCATTAAACACTCTAACCGAGCGATCAATTTTAAAAAAATGGATAAGCCATGGCAAATTTTGAGAGTTTCTAGATCAAAGACTATGCAGCAAATTTGCTTGAAATTTTAAGTGAATGCTTCTGTCGTGCCATGGGCGTAGCATTCCAATTCTGTTTGGGCGGGGAAGAGATTTTTCTTGAAAAATATAGAGCCAATTGCAAATCAGTATTGACTTTTAAGGTGTACTTTTCAGTCTTAGTTTGACGTATGAATTTTTCTTGAACATTTCACAGCAATACGTATTGAAATTGCCCCGAATTTCCAGCAGAAAGTGTCGAAATCCTCCTTTTCAAATATTTTTTCTGAGCAAAGCCCCCCCCCCCCCCCCCCCCCCCCCCCACTATGCCCCCAGCCTACTACGCCTATGTGTCGTGCTGGGTTTTTTGAGACCACTATAGGTTTTTCGCGATATTTTTTTTTTAATATATTTTTGGAATCTGTCATTTAGTTCTATTTTCAGATTAATTTCCAGTCTACACCTACTGTTCTTGTGACTTCTGAACATCGTCGTCGCAGTATGAAACACGATGCTGCATCTCTCTGGCTTGAAGACGTTGGCTCTTCGTCATTCATAGTATGCTTGCGTGAACTACAGAATTTTGATGGAGCTCATCATGATATTTATGTGGTAAGTTTTCGTACATTTATTTATTTCCAATGCAGTTTAACCCTTTCTCGTCGGTGGGTTTTCCCTGTGACGAGTAAAATCGTCTGGCGTTAGCCAGTGTTTAAACTTTCAAACAATGAAAAATAACATGCAGTTAAGAAACAATACCTTAGGGCTGATGCTATCGAAACCAAAAACAAACGCAATGAAGAGAAGTTTTAGCTATATATTTGCAAAAATCTAGATGAAATTGATGTAAGGAACAAAGTTTTTAACTTTTTTGGCTTAACTAAGTATTTGTATAATGTAAATATGACAAATATAGGTAAATAGACTTTTTAATTAGATTTTTTGAGATATATGCTTTGTCATGGCCAGAAGTGAGGGACAGTCAGCGCAATGCATCGCGGGCGCATAAATTAACCAAATTCTGCGCCAGGAATAGGAATATCAGACATCTAAAAAGAACTTAGAACCTAAAATAAACCAAAAGAACTTAGAATAATATAAATTTAAATTAGTTAAACAATGTGGCAAAGATTTCTTGAATTTATAATCTTTAATGAAGTGAACACAATATTTTAACTTGACAAGTACAAAGGTACACCAAAATATATTGAATTTGGCGGGATTTTTGTGTATTTTGGACCCCTTCGTTTCTTATAAACGATAGTCAGCGACTAAACGTATAAATGTTTTCAAAATGGTTGACAAGACTCGTAATTGTGGAGGATTTCGCACTCTGTCTTCTCTGACATGCTTGCACTGGTAAAAGCATCAGCTTACAGTTTTCAGAGAAAAACCCAGACTAATTTAAAGATATTTGGCCAAGCGAACGCAAGCTAAGATGTCTCTAAATAAACACAAAATGAAGAATCGAACATCGTACAAGAAATGTGGACGTATCGAACACTTCGAACAACACTACACTGGCCTGAACTTAGCTAACATGCGCATTTTACTGCATGCACTTAAGAGGAGTTTATGTTGCCAGATAATATTGTAAAATTGACTTACTTGGGCCGAATAATGGTAAATCGTGACACATCAAGAGTTTACAAGACCACTCGTTGAGGTATTATAGATTTGTAGACGTGAGCCACTTTGCCAATTCTATTTTGTTTCAGTATGCGCATCGCATTTGTAAGTATTTCCGCCAACTTGAACTCGCTAAATTGGTTAGTTATGCGCATAGCTAGCAGCCATACTGTCCCTAATTTCTGGCCATGATTAACTCATTCCTGTCCGAGGGCTTTCCCTGAGCTGAATAAAATCGTCTGGCATTAGCCAGAATAAATTACCAAAGACTGAAGACAGAAAAGAGTTAAGTAACTTTTTGTACACACGACCTTATGAAAAACAACCATTTTATGTTAGAGTTAGTAGTTTCTTAAAAAGGTTGATCGAGCTGCCGTGTCAAAATAAGATTAACTCACTCACTCACTCACTCACTCACTCACTCACTCACTCACTCACTCACTCACTCACTCACTCACTCACTCACTCACTCACTCACTCACTCACTCACTCACTCACTCACTCACTCACTCACTCACTCACTCACTCACTCACTCACTCACTCACTCACTCACTCACTCACTCACTCACTCACTCACTCACTCACTCACTCACTTACTCACTCACTCACTCGATCGGTTGGTCGGTCGGTCGGTTGGTCACTCTAGAAAGGAAAACACAAGATTAAAACATTACTTGGAGCAAGTCAAAAAACTAATTTGGATAACCTTTAAGATAAAAACTATGTTAATTCAACACACTGCTCTGTTAAGGGAGATATTAATGCAAAGTCGTATTCCGCTGCAGTGAACAATATTGATATGACTGTAGATATACCTGAAATCCAAGGACACTTTACATTAATTGCACCCAATACTTCTGCTGCGGTGAACAATTAACAATCCCCTATAGCCTGGTTTCCATATAATCGCTATGATCGCCACAATCGCCGAGATAGAAAATGTTCTATCTCAGCGATCGTGGTGATCGTTGCGTTTTATATGGAAACGGTGACTTTGCAATCTCAGCTATCTTGGCGATCAGTATGCATGATGGGGGCGTTATCGGTCACTTTTCTGAACGGAGGAGTGTCGGATGTGTGTCCCTGAAAAACATGTCAATCAAAATGAAAGCATCATGTGATCAACGCTCTGGTTTTAAAAATATCACTTCTATCACAGGCAAAGTTTCAACACCCAAAGATATACCGAAATAAACAAAATACACTGAGTTTGGTAGTTATTGGATGCAGAGATATTTTAATGTCCGTTGGGTTTTGTGTTTATCATTTACCTTCTTTTACCCTGCGAGCAGAGTCTCCTGAATCGTTGCGAGGTGAAGGAAAGGAGACTGCAGAAATCGGGAATTATTTCATTTGAGCATGCGTGACGGTTGCCCAGATACCATTTAATTTCCATGTGCAGGTTGCTCAGTTTCTGTCTTCCAAAGCGAAAGCCTAGTTTTTGCTAAACAAAGAAAAACGGATATCTATTCTTTTCACAACGAGTTCGATTTGCGATAAATTGCAAGATTTGCTATCGAAATCGAACTATTTTTGTTCGATTTTAAGAGGAAATCTTGCAATTAATCTCAAAACGAAGTCGTTGTGAAAAGAATAGATATCCGAGGCGGCTTTATTCGCAGGCTATACTCGTACGAGAAAGCATGCTAATTGTTCGAATCTTCAAAATAACTTGACAACATGGGCTCAAATATTGGTCACCGCTCTTACGTTTAAATACAGCCGTGCGTATCAAAACCTGTTGAAACTAGAACTGAACTGGTTTGTCGCGCCCCAACACTTGGGCGACGGCGACATCAAAGAAAATACATGATTTCTGCAGTCTCCTTTCCTTCGCCTCGCAAGGGTACGGGAGGCTTTGCTCGCAGGGTAACCTTCTTTATAACATATTTAATTAGTAAATTTCATTTGTTGATTGTTCTTCGGCCTTGTGAAAAAAAAATTGAATATAAACCCCCGGCAAGGTCACGGCGTTGTTTGATATCAATAATTACTTCTATTTCCCTCTCATAATCGAACAATTTTTCTTGGCCTTGGATTTAAACGGCGGAAGAACAATCAAGACATGAAATTAGGAAACCCGTGTTTTCTAGATGCCAAGGGGGGTTTGCTTTTGCTTTCGTTTACTTTGTCCGCGAGTCGACTCGGTAATCGAGAGTTCAATTAAGGATTTACATTACAAGTGATATTTGAAAATTTTGCCAAAATTTTCACTCAGGGTGTTCTCTGTATTCATTTCAAAATATTTACATTGAATTTTTAGTTCATAGTGTACCACAAGTCGTTGGAAATGTGAAAACTTTCTATTGCAGAATTGGCCGCCATTTTGAATTTTATTGTCAACATCGTTCCCAGGGCTTTTTCTATTTTTAATAATTGTATTGCAGTATAATTAACAGTTATACCAAGAGCTCGAGTTGTATATGAGCTCATAGCCAACGAGGCGCTTCGCCAAAGTTGGCTATTAGTTCGTATACAACGAGAGCGAATGGTATAACTGTTTTATTATAAGCCAAGCACTGTCGGTAAGAGACAAAATTACAGCGAAATGTTTGAAACAACAAACTTCCGGCATAGGCTACTAATACTTCCGCCATGCGTAATGATGCATTCACATAGGGTTTCTCGCTGAGCTGTTCGGTAAACAGCTTCGAAATGTTGTATAAATGTTGCTCGAGAGGCAAAAAATGTGTTAAGCAGATCAACAAAAAAGATTAAAAGGTACCTTTATGAAGTCAAAAGGTGGGTCAGTTGTTTATATTAGCGTTGCTGTCGTGAAAAAGGTTTTGATTTCATGCAAAAATGAAACTGAAACACCTTCGGCAGTGAAACTAAATTACTTAGTTGCTTGTTTTTGAAAAAAGAACATGCTTTTTACTACTCTAAATGCTTATCTAAATCAAAAAAGTATCGTTACTGGTGATCTCCTACGAAATGTGTGTTGTAAGCTTGATTTTAACCGTGAGTTTCTTTGTTTGGCAACAAATTAATATCAACCCGTTAATTTAGTCGGGTTTTTGGAGTAAAAAGACGTAATTTTTAGGTGAATTTTACCATTTAACATGCTAAATTGTGTATTTGTTAATGTATTTTTACACAATGTTGTTTTTTAATACATTGGTTTGAGGGTGTTGATGTTTTTCTGTATAAAAATCCGTCAATTTTAACTCTTTTCGGCAGTTTAAAAAAACATGCCGCCATCTTGTTTTCCCTCTACTAGCAGGATATGAGCTGATAGCCTGGTAGTAGGGAACCAATCAGATTACGCAAAAGCTCATATCCGATAGCATGCTATATAATAATTATTAATAAAATAATTGTACTCCTCTCAACCAATCAGAATGTAGTAATTTTGCCATGCATATAACAACACAGTTTATGGAAGGTAAGGGGATTCATCCGACGATTGTGAAGGTAATGAAGAGCTAAAGAAAAGGCAACGAGCGGTACGAGTAAATATGAAAGCGGTAGACGTGACTAAAGTTCTCAAGAATGACTTTTGGCCCAAAAATGTCCACGGGAGACGTGTTCACACCCTTAACAGTCTACGCGATAATATGTTCTACGGATTTTTGGTGAAGGAAAATTCCAGTGTAGAATATTATACAATTCTCTCCAGCATTACCACCTTAATGTATACAGAACTCGCGATCAAGCTCTCGTCAACGCCCTCTGTGGCTCAGTGGTCAGAGCATTGCACTAGAATCGCAAGGTCGTGGGTTCAATTCCTGCCGGAAGGCCTATGTAGTTGCATTTTCGCAACTGGTCCCGGTTTGGTCTTAAAATGTATAATTATATTCTACACCCGAATTTTCCTTCACCAAAAATCCCTAGAACATGCTATGTAATCGAGTGAAATGCCCAATATTACTTCTAATAAACCCAATTCTCTCCTGGCATTACCACCTTAATGTATACAGAACTCGCGATCAAGCTCTCGGCAACGCCCTCCGTGGCTCAGTGGTCAGAGCATTGCACTAGAATCGCAAGGTCGTGGATTCAATTCCTGCCGGAAGGCCTGTGTAGTTGCATTTTTCGCAACTGGTCCCGGTTTGGTCTTCAAATGTATATATTCTACACTCGAATTTTCCTTCACCAAAAATCCCTAGAACGCGCTATGTAATCGAGTGAAATGCCCAATATTACTTCTAATACGCGATAATATGCTGGCTTATTGCATTGCCAAATGGCCAGAATGTCCAAAAGAAAAACTGTGCTGGAGAATAACTTGCACTGGTGGGAAAACAGCGGCTATGAAGCTCGCTTCTGACATTATTGTTCTGACGAAGTATGGAAGTCGAGGAGAGCTGACAGATGATTTAGTCGAGGTTTTTTCAAAAACAAATCAAAGGGGCGTTGGAAAAGTCTTGTCTTCTCTATCGGCAGCCTTATGCGAAGACAGTCAAACGACGCATTTCGCCGTCGATGTACCGGAACAATTAAACCTAATTTGTGATTCAGATTCTGAAGGAAATGAAAACGGCAAAGCAATCACCGATCATCAACGCCTGTTAAACGACACCGCAAATAGGTTTAAGAGTTCGGCAGCTAGAGCACAAAATCAGGAAGAGATAAATACTTACGACAATCAAGATATAGTAAGAGAAGAAATAGAATTCGAAAGCGATTTTATCGGGGTTGAGAGAAAGTAGACAAAACGGATATATTTGAGTGGTGTAAAACAGGGTGTCGAGGCTGAAAAATAAAAAAGTATATTACTGACAGGGGTTTAATCCTTGCGTTATTCGGTTACTTGCGAGTAAAATAATAGGAACAGTCGCCGTAAAAATAAATGTCCCAGTTAAAGATTTCGAAGCATTACTGAAGAAAGAATTTTGGCCTGCGTGTATTTATATCAGACTATTGCTCTCTGTCAACAAATGGTCTGAAAAACAAAAGCTTAGACAAGACAAGACAACAAATGAGCTCCTTTCGCTTTAAATGTTGGAATTGTTCGGGAATTTACGGGAATTATGCTTATGCAAAAAATCTTCTTGATACGTCTGACGTTTTAGCACATTCAGAGTATCGGCTTTATGAAGACGAACTAAATTTTTTAGGTAGTCTTGACGACAGATTTGACTATTTTGCATGTAGTAGCCACCTGAGCAATAATTTATACAGATAGAAACGCAGTCAAGGCGGCGTTGCAATATTTTGGAGGGGAAAATTAAAGATAAAGAAATTATCGGCTACAGACAGCACGTAATTTTATTTCATACATGAAGATCGATTAGTATATTGCCACCTGCATGGGAGTCCGATTGCAATGTATATTCATCTGTTGGAAATCTTTCTTGTGGTAAGTCATTGTACTCAACATTATTTAGTAAAGGGTTTGTGATGGCATCTTTGAATATTAATAGCTTACTAGCACATATAGACGAGCTCAAAGTCTTCATGACAAACTCAAAGATTGATATCTTAGCGATAAATGAAACCAAATTAGACTCAACTATTGCAAACTCCGAAATACAACTTCCAGGTTATGAAGTAATTAGAAAAGATCGAACATCTAATGGAAGGTATGGTGGAGGAGTTTGTATGTATATACGAAGCAATTTAAATTTTCGATTTCGTGAGGATTTAGATTTTGATTAACTTGAGTGCTTAACTATAGAAATAGCAAACCCTCGTTCTAGGTCCTTTTTGGTTGGTACTTGGTATAGACCTCCAAAATCCTCTCCAGATTTATTTGTCGCATTTGATGAATTAATCAACATGATTGATGCTGAAAACTCTGAATTATATTTATTAGGAGATTTAAATTGTAATTCACTGGCGAGCGCTTCTGATCAAAACACTTCGAATCTTTTGAACATTTTTTTATATATATGGTTTGACCCAGGTGATAACCGAACCAACTAGAATAACCCAATTAAACCTCTCAAACTCTAATTGATTTATGTATTACTAACTTTCCAGACAAAGTATCCCATTCGGGAGTTCTTCCATTGGGTATAAGTGACCACTCTCTGGTGTACATTATCCGCAAGGCAACATTTTTACGCTCTGGCATAAATAGAATTGTAGCAACACGACAATTCAAAAACTTTAATAAAAGCAACTTCTTGGATGATCTAAATCATCTAGAATGGGCTGAAGTTTGCCAATATAGCAATGCAAACGAAATGTGGATTGATTGTAAAGAAAAGCTATTGAGTGTTATTGATAAACACGCTCCATTAACGAAAAGGAGAGTAGGTAACAAAAGGTCTCCGTGGATCACACAGGACCTATTACGAAAAATGTAAAAAAGGGACTTTTTGAAAAGAAAAGCATCTAAGTCAATAGACCAAGCTATTTGGAAGAAATATAAAGTTGGCAGAAATGAAGCTAACAATGCAATCAAGCAATCCAGGCGCAAATATTTTAAGACAAATTGAGTTCATGCAAAAAGTGATCCAAAAAATACATCGAAGCTAATTAATGATTTAAATTCTCGTCATAGTAAACAAACAAATATTTCGGAAATAAAAATGAATAATCAGACTGTAACCACACCAGCAGATATTGCAGAGGCTTTCAATTCCCATTTTGTTAAAATAGGCGAGAACTTGGCTAGTGAAATACCATCAATAGATATTGATCCTATTTCATATCTTAACCCCACAAATAGTACATTTTCTTTTGAAACGATCGATGTGCACTAAGTTTGCTGTTTATTAAACAAGATCAATATTAAGAAGGCAACAGGTTTAGATAACCTGCCTTGCAAATTATTAGAAATTGCAGCAAACGTCGTATCGCCTTCTTTAACACACATATTTAATCAATCAATCAATCAATCACAACAGGTATTTTCCCTGATGAATGGAAATTGGCTAAAGTTTTCCCTGTTTTTAAGAATGGCGAGAAGTCGGGCTTTAATAATTATCGACCAATATCAGTAATACCAGCCGTAACAAAATTTTTTGAAAAAATTGTCCATAATCAATTTTGCAAATATTTGACAATAAACAACCTGATAACAAGTCGTCAGTCTGGCTTTCGTTCATTACACAGTACTGTAACCGCCTTACTGGAAACGACAAATAATTGGTGTGTAAATATTGATAACGGATTCGTTAATGGGGTAGTTTTTATTGACCTAAAGAAGGCTTTTGACACTATTAATCATAAAATCATAATGCGCGAACTATCACACTATAGTGTCGACCAAAACACTCTAAGATGGTTTCAGTCATATTTGACAAACCGAACTCAAAAATGTTATGTCAATGGACATTTGTCTAATTAATACAAAGCCAATTAGCTGTGGTATTCCTCAGGGGTCAATAATTGGCCCATTTTTATTTCTGATCTATATCAATGACCTACCAAACTGCTTAGATGATGGATTGCCTAGAATGTACGCGGACGATACAAATATTAGTTTCTCTGGTCCGAATGTAAATCACCTACTACAACGTATGAATATCCAACTAAATAACTTACATATAGTTGGCTTATCTGAGCCTTAATGTTGCTAAGACTAAGTTCATGATCATTGGCTCTCGTCAAAGACTCCTGACTCAAAATAATTGTGATATTCATATTTGCATAGATGGTAAAGAAATCAATAGAGTTAAGTACATCAAGTCACTAGGTCTAACTATTGATGACACTTTGTCCTGGAATGAGCATATCAATGTAATTTCTAAAAAGATTTCCTCTGGCATTTGAGCTCTTTAGCGAAATAGACAATTTATAGAAAACGATACCGCTTTGAAAATATACACAGGCTTGATTGAGCCCCACTTTAATTATTGTAATTCAGTGTGGGATGGCCTGAGTAAGCAATTAACAGATTAACTCCAAACGTTGCAAAACTGAGCAGCCAGAGTGATTACTAAATATAATTATGAAATAAGATCTGTCGCGATCTTAAATATGCTCAACTGGGACAACTTGTCCATTATCCGCAAGAAACACAAAGCAACACTGATATACAAAACTATCAACAAGCTTACTCCTGAGTATTTACAAGAATTATTTAGTTTACGTACAACCAATTATAATCTAAGGGATTCTGAAAATAAATTAGAGTTACCTAAACCTAGAACGGATTATTTAAAACACAGTTTCAGCTACAGTGGAGCATTTCTGTGGAATCATCTCCCTAACGATTTGAGATCAGTCAAGTCCCTTAACGCATTCAAAAGGGGTGTAGATAAATTTTTCTCAGCGTCGGACTCCCATACGGCAATCATGTAAAACAGTACATAGTAATTTCTTTCTTTCTTTTATTATTCTGTATTTTATTTGTATCATATTGCGTAAATATTATTTAATTGTATATATATATATTTGGTTTAAAAAGGATAAAAATACAGTTTTAAAAGTTCGGTTACTCGAGTTTCACGCTCAAGGCGATCATCAGACTAAAGCTTTTTAAAAATATGAATATGCCTATAAATATTTAAAATCTAAATATATTTACATAAAAATTTGTTTTAGTGTCTACATTTAGACACGAACTCAGATCTTTTGTTCAATAAAAATCGTTTGTCAGCGTAAAGAATGCACAGTTTTTCTGTTAAACACAAGCTGCATGTTTCGCTGCCACTTTGGAATGCGTTTGCACGCCTCAAGATTGACCAATTAATCTCATACTCCTGCTGCTTTTCCTTCAATAGCGGGTTTTAAATTCGTTCTCTGTCATGCCGATATATGTTTTCTTGTCTGTTTGGTTGGGTTTTGTAGTGACCGTTGCTTGGTGTTGCTTGGTGTACTAAGCAACAGTCACTACAAAACCCAACCAAACAGACAAGAAAACATATATCGGCATGACAGAGAACGAATTTAAAACCCGCGACAGCAACCACAAGGCCTCTTTCAAGCACAGAAAACACTCGACAATGGCAGCTCTTTCAAAATACGTATGGGAATTGAAGGAAAAGCAGCAGGAGTATGAGATTAATTGGTCAATCTTGAGGCGTGAAAAATGCTGAGAAGTGGGCAAATTACTTTGAAGACCTTCACAAGATGATCAATCTGATGATGTAAAACTTAAAGTAGAATCCATCGTTACTAGACAAAATGATCACATCCTTGATTCGAAAATCTCGATGGCCGAATTAAAACAAGTGGTTTACAGCCTACCAAACGGCAAAGCGCCTGGTTTAGACGGGATATGCTATGAGCATGTCAAAATGGGATGTGACATTCTGCTAAAACATCTTGAGCTGTTGTTCATTGCCATTGTAACACGAGAGTACATTCCAGCTAGCACGCTCCAAATTAGTAATCAAGATACCAACACCAAAAGGTGGTAATATAAACAATCCCGAACTTTGATGATAACCGCTGTATAAGTCTTCTACCAGTCCTTGACAAGATTCTGCAAAGAATAATCCTTAACAGAATATCTAACGACCTAAATCAGTTATTCACTGCCTTCAAGGAACCTATCAAAAGCAACAAGACTTATCAGATGGAAATGGAAAAAAACACGGATCAGGATTTATTCCAGATAATATTAAAATCAGACAGAAGTCGGTATTACAACTATACGTGGCTGCTCATTCTTCGATGGAACTTAGCCAGTGGCACGATTTATGGAATTACTCACCCTCAAAATAAAAAATAATAACTGGCGCGATACGGCTTATCTGCGGTTCTCAGAAACAATAGATTGGGGAGTGATGGTACATTGTCGGGTGTTTGTTCCGCCTGTAATCGACATTTCACCAATCCAGTGCCCAATGTCGCCTTATATTGCGACAGAACAGAAGAAGCTAGAGAGAACTGGTGGGCACATGGGTTGCCGATAATTTGCCTATTACGGTCCGCTATACAGTTAATTTATTGAACGAAGATAGATTTATTCAAACATTATTAGGGGACATATCTGTGTTTAGTTCGGATGATATGTAAAACTCACTAACTCATTAATTCAATAACTCAATAACTAACTAACTTACCAACCAACCAACCAACCAACCAACCAACCGACCGACCGACCGACCAACCAACCAACCAACCAACCAACCCACCAACCCACACACACACTCACTCACTCACTCACTCACTCACTCACTCACTAACTAACTAACTAACTAACTAACTAACTAACTAACTAACTAACTAACTAACTAACTAACTAACTAACTAACTAACTAACTAACTAACTAACTAACTAACTAAATAGTGATATAAAAAAAGACTTGGGAGTCGGTTGCCGTCCAGAAAGAATTAAATGAGTTGTATAAATTAAGAGGTAAGTATTTTCTATAATTGTTATTTTATGTTTTCTTGTAGAATTGGTTGGCATTTGAAGTTCTTGAACGGCCTGTGTTTGCTCAGCATGGCTCAACTAATTTTGTGGAATCGACCGAAAATCCTTTAGCTAGCTCCAACTATGGACAATGCCAGGTAAAATACGTACTATAGTTGTTGCAATAAGATATTTTTGAAATTTTAATACATCCTTTTGGGTGGTATACATTTTATACCTTACTACGAGTATCGTTAGTATACATGCATGTGTTAAGCGGTTACCGCGTATATAAGCTATGAGCCGGCAATACGCTAGTGGGTTAGGCCGATTAGCTTCAAGCTAGGCGGTAAACATAGGTTAGAGTGTAAGCTAGGCGGTAAATACGCTAGTGGATCAGGTTAGTATACATAAACTAGGTGGTAAACACGTTTGTTGATCAGGTTAGTGCATGCATGTATAAACCAGGAGGTAGCCACGCTGGTGGGTCAGGTTGGTGTATATCTAGTTCATTTCAGGTTACGTTAGTGCAAGCTAAACGGTAAACATACTAGTGGGTCAGGTTAGTTTATAAGCTAGGGAGTAAACTCGCTAATTGGTCAGGTTAGTTTATTTTCTAGTAAGTATAAACACGCTTTAGCGGGTCAAGTTAGTGTATTAGGTAGGCGATAGACTCGCGGTTACTGATTAAGATTTTTGTTTGGGTAAGTTCGCCTATTTCTTGACGGTTAAAGTGATACCGCTTGTTGACGTACGAATTGCTGGGTTACTCGGGTACGCGGTCAGTAAAATAAGTCCATACTTTTTTTCCATTCTTTTTCCAGGATGTCTACCTGTCCGCAAACTATTCGTCTCCTCCTACAGTCTTCGTTTTCCCAAAACACACTTCTTCTGGCGGAAATTTAGAGCCTCAGTACAATAGCATTACTGCATGGATTGAGGTATACACTATAACATGTAAAAGACTCTAATCTAAAAAGAAAATTAAACGATAAAGACATTTTTGTTAAAAATAGATTGGTATAGCAGTTGTTGACGTGCCTTACGCCATTTTCAAGACAATATTGTTCAAATTGAAAATTCTAAACTATAATTCGTAAGCTAGCTGTAAAAAATCATCATAATTATGTACAAATACAAAAAAGAAAATAACCGGTTGACAGGTAAATATGCATGATGCTGTGCTGATACGTAATACCCGAATAGACTCGGCATATGAACGCTATGTGGAATACGTTAAATACAGGCAATCGCGTGTTTTGTGTATTGCAAATCGTGTTTTCTATCGGAGATTTAGATTATGTTTTGACTTTTGTCTGTGACCAATGTGTTGCGCTTTAGATCTTAGCACTGCATGTGATAACCTGCGTTTGCATGTAATTTCAGCTTCTATAACACTTTATTACCTTTCACCCAAAACACCTCCACGTACTCACTGCGATTTTGCAGTAGCCCAAGTGAACGCCTGACCATGGAGTCGTCTTGTTTTTAATAAAGATGTTTTTGTCGTTTAGCTATCTTCTTAAATGTTTTAAGAACCCGTTATATTAAGCTTTTGTATTTATTTATAAAATTACACTGGAATATACCACAGACTTGTTAGATCCAATCTATAAATTTCATTATTTGTTAGTCTGTTACAACGTCAAGTTTTAAAACGTGTTTCAAGGAATTCTCCATTAACAGCCGTTATGATGCAGTTGAAATCGATTATGTTGTTCTGGGAGGTAAGTGTCTTTTCTACCTGAACAAAACTAGGTCATAAGGGCAAATTTGTAAGCACAAAAGAATTATAATTTAGCGGCCATTTTTTAATAAGGTCAATAGACTTTAAATATGTATAGAATAAGTAATTTTCACCCTAGCTATGACGTCAATTTCTTTACAATATATTTTTTTTAAATTCCTTTCAATTTCGTTTATTGTCTAAGCTTTTGTATATTTTCAATATAATTCAAAAAGCTGAAAATGACGTGTAGAAGTTCTCTGGGCTATTTTACTCAGAAAACATTTCTGAGGAATTCAAGCGGAAATCGTGCAATGCCACAACTTCCTGCTAATCTGATTATCGCATGGATATCCAACCTAGTGGTACATATATAAACTAAACTAGAAGTTACTATCGCAAGTAAAGTGCAACCTCAAATGCAATAACAACGTTAATCAGCCTCTGTGCAGTTTGTGTCCAACGCACCCCCCCCCCCCCCCCCCCCTTGACCACTCGATCCAAGTTTGCCCACTCCACCCAAATTTGCTAACTCCACCCAAGTCTGCCCACTCTACCCAAATTTCCCGTCTCCATCCGAGTTTGCCCACTCCACCCAAATTTGCCCACTCCACCCAAGTTTGCACACTCCACCCAAGTTTTCCCACTCCCCACAAGTTCCACATTCCACCCAAATTTGCCCACACCAACCAAGTTTGCCCACTGCCCACACCACCCAATAAGAGCCCGCAGAGTCCATCCTGGAATCTAGACGCTGTACGCTGGACATGTCCGTTGTACAGCCATAAATTTTGTACACTAAATGGTGTACGATTCTTGTTAAAAGATGCTGGCGTACACTTTGATCTATGTTGTTTGAGATATTTGCTTAGATAAACACCGTGTTTGGACTGGCGTGCAATCTCCAGGACTCTGATTGGCGTACAACCGCACGCTTGTTATTATGGTCCAGCGTACGAAAAAACAACTTTCCAGACTTGCCTGTGAAGAAAGCTGGAAAGTACAAAAATCAAATATTAATTACAATGTACACAGAGTATCTACACATAACTCAAATTACTATAATTACTGCCTCCTCCGCAGGCGTCTCTTCAGGATTTATTATATAAACGCATTTATACAGGCAAATATATTGGTTAAAACGCATCAAACGACGCGCGCGCGCGAAAGACTAGGAGCACTGGAAACTAATGCAAGGAAAAGGGCGCAGGGGATTGTGGGAAGGAGAAAGAAAGGGGGAGAGACGCCTGCGAGATCTTGTGTCGATTTCTTGGCATTCTAGGCGATTTCTAGGCAGCTTAAATTTAACGCTTCTAAACCTGAAATTTACCCGCCAAAGATGGCGACCATGGAGGAAGACGATTCGTTGGATTTAATAGAAGACCTGGAAGAATCGTTTGATGAGTTAACTTTGTCGGGTAAGTGCATCATTAACGCCTTCATTGTATTCTATTATATGAGTCTGCTCGCAGGCTATCTATTATACGACCTGAAGTTAAAAACTCTTGTGTACAGAATTTTGTTTATTTGCAATTGTATTAACAGGCAAGGAAAAGTTTACCAGCACTCCTTTGAAGAAAGAACGTCCTTCTTGAGCACGAAATATTTTAGAAAAAAGCACCTTTTCAGCGTCTATAGTGAATCCAAAAAGCATGAGCTAACTCCAGAATCGAAGAAATCAGGCTTGCCAACTTCGAAACGAAGGCAGATCGGTAAGTTATATACACGTACTGTATCTACTGATTCATAATGGAACGAATAATTTTTGGTATAATAATTACTGTATAAATTAGATTTCTTAATTTCCTCTATTCTCAGGACGATCCCTTAATGCTAGAGAGGTCAGCACTAGACAAGAAGATATATATATTCACAGCTTCGCGAAGGGTATCGAAGAGAGTAAAGGCTCCATCACTGACCAGTCCATCCTATTAGAGTACCTCCGTCTTGATGAGGGAGACAAGAGTTTGCTGACTAGAGCAGTAAAGACATTGTTCCTAAGATCAGAGCTCAAGAGAATAAGGAGAAAAGATCATCCTGAAACGTATCTTTTATTTAGTTTGTTTACAGGTTTTATAAATAATTGAACTATTAAGCCTAGGCTATTTTATCCTGTCTGAATATAGTTTCCCTTTCATTGTTTGTTCTATAAATATTTGGTGCTTTTTCCTTAAATTATTGAAAGATATCAATATCTTAATGTTGCTACAAAGACTAACTTTAACACTTTACACTCCGAATTTGATGGTGATCCAGGTTAGTTTCATTGTTTATTATTTTTTAAGCTAATAAGTTACAAACATTTCTCCCTTTTGTGCACTTTTGATAGTTATATTTTGTCTCTGATTTTTGTAGATGGAATCAGATCTATAAAACTGCAGATTGAAGCAAGTGAAGAGACAATGCAGCAAATATGGGTTCAACTCACAGCCAGTCTTCAGGAAAGTCCAGACATGAATTCCCTAGCTGCAAAGTATACAAGAGAATCATTGGAACATGATAAATATGTGGCAGGCCTGATAAAGTTATATGAAAAAGAGATCCAAACAATGAATGCTCAAAAGACTGATGTTTTAAGTGCTGCACAAAAAAAGTTGTTGAGTAAAGAGGTGCACTATTTAAGTTCACTTGATGGAGATAGTGGGTTAAGAAATGATAACATTAGTGCACGCCTTGATCTCATCACAGGTGATATTTTTAATGCTTTTGCATCACAAATCAAGGAAAAGTGCCCATTAATTGACAGCATACTGGATACTTTGGTTGTTGCTAAATCAGATAGGAATGTCCACAAAACTAATGCATTCAAATTCAAATGTGCATCCCATGTATTAGCTGCCTTGATACACATCAGGTCTTCAAAAACCTCTACTGACTTTCCACTTCTATTTGGACTGTTATGCATCAGTTATGGCGCAGGCAAGCAATTCATTTCAATTATTAAAATATTTCAATTATTGATGTCTGTTTCACTGCACCTGGCCCCTCCTCAAGTGGTGTGATGATATTGCCAATTTCCTTTAAATAAAATTACCAGTGAAATAGATTTATGAATAAATATAAACAAAAAATTTGGATGTAATATAAAATAATAATTTTGTTTGCTGTTCTCGTATCATTATTAGCTGACACGAATTCTACTGAATAACCAAACACAATACATCCACCACAGACATGATGCATCAATCCATTATAAATCAACCATGCACAGTTTTGGTCAAAACGAGGCAATATATTATTCTCATTTTGTATTTCAGATGCAATAACTTCCTATATCATACCATCAAACACGCCACAGAGACTGTACGTGCAGTTGTTCAAAATAGAACCAAACATGCAACCTGAGTTGGAAATAATTCACTATTGAAGTTCAAAATAAAGCGGAATATAGAGTGGGATAAAGTAAATAGAATTACTTCTTACCTTCTTCATGAAGCACGGTTCCACTACAATGACAGTACCATTAACTATGGAACGCCAAAACTGCCATAAGTAAAAAATGTATTATTAGTTGGGTACAAATGTTGCTATATTGTGTTTATTTCATATTGTTGTTGGTGCTTTCCTTTTGATGTTCCGTGCCAACAGCATGTTATGCGGCACTTAGCAAGCAATGCTTGGTACTTACATCGTATTATCATGTACTTTACACACTATACTGAATGCGATTTCAATCAAACGCAGTGAATATGATGTGTACCTGTGGTAGTTTATTCAATGTGTTTGGTGCTTAATCCCGTTGTGTTTGTGATTTTTATTTTGAGTGAGGTGCTTTCGGTCTTTCTCGCGGTACTTTTAATATCTCTCTGCGGGGTAGTTTCGTTACTTCCCGATGTCGATACGTTGTTTTGCGATGTGCATTTCGTTCCATTGCGGGGTAGTTGCAACCTCGTTCGGTGGTAGTTACAACTTCGTTCGGTGGTAGTCATCTCGGTCGATATTCGGAAACCTCCGGAATTGTATCGGGAAATAGCCGAACCGGAAATAAGGCCGTGATCCTGTTTGACAAAATGAACATAAAGTACTACCCTAATATTTCCTTTCCGAACCGCTGATAAATTCCGGGCGCTTATAAAGCATCTTCGTTGTCATGCACCTATCAATGTTAAGGCCCATGGTGGGGGGGGGGGGGGGGGGTATTGACTGATCGACATATCCCAACACAGGGAAATTTGACTTCCTTGACAAGCTCGAGGGACGGGATTTTTGACACATAAAATTATCTTAATATTATATTTTAGCACTTGATATTACCTAGGGAGGGGTATTTTGACCAACAAGGCTATTCTACTGCGGGGGAATTTGACAATTTTTCCATGCGTTGCCCACACCGCCCCCCCCCCCCCCCCCCCCACCCCACCCTGGGGCTTAACATTGATAGGTGCATTGGGGAAAAAGTCTTAGAAGAAATAAACTTACGAACCCTTATTGAAAGATTTAAAGAAGAAAGGATTGATCCAGAGTCTGTGGCCGCACTTACTTAATCTTAATACTAACCCCACCCACCATACTATACTTGAATTTTGAGGTTTTAAGGGTATGGTTTACTTTTACTTTTATTTTACATTTTACAAAACATAGCAAAATCTTTTTAATCGTAAAGTCTTCTTCAACGAGATTTTTGAGTAAGTCTTTGGGAATATCAAATACTGGAGCTCCAATACTGTGAACAACTTTAGTAGGTTTCCCACTTCGATACTTGCTACATATTTCCATACGTAAAGTCATGATTAGCCATCATGTTTTTGCAAACAATCACACCTAAAGCCTTCATTTCCACTGATGACAAGTGCCCAACTATGTCAGGTGTGATTTTCTCCATTTCAAATTTGGTGTAAAGGTTCCCGAGGTTCATTTTCTCTAATATTGAATGTCTTGAATGATATCTGAACGTCGATCTGATCCGAACGTCGCCATTTTGCTTATGGCTCGGCTCCGGTTCGGCTATTTCCCGATACAATTCCGGAGGATTCCGAATATCGACCGAGATGACTACCACCGAACGAAGTTGTAACTACCACCGAACGAGGTTGCAACTACCCCGCAATGGAACGAAATACACATCGCAAAACAACGTATCGACATCGGGAAGTAACGAAACTACCCCGCAGAGAGATATTAAAAGTACCGCGAGAAAGAGCGAAAGCACCTCACTCAAAATAAAAATCACAAACACAACGGGATTAAGCACCAAACACATTGAATAAACTACCACAGGTACACATCATATTCACTGCGTTTGATTGAAATCGCATTCAGTATAGTGTGTAAAGTACATGATAATACGATGTAAGTACCAAGCATTGCTTGCTAAGTGCCGCATAACATGCTGTTGGCACGGAACATCAAAAGGAAAGCACCAACAACAATATGAAATGCACACAATATAGCAACATTTGTACCCAACTAATAATACATTTTTTACTTAAGGCAGTTTTGGCGTTCCATAATTAATTCCCAAATCTGAAAAGTCCCTTGAACGGTGCCATGCCTTGAACTTCACAAGCATACTGGACGTAGTCACTGTTATTATCACTTGTTTGTTACCCTTTGAGTAATCGAACAAACGACCCGCGTGAAACAAATACATACCAAACGTCTTGGCTGCTTCGTTTGGTCGTTTCGACACGGTTTGCAACTTGTCGTCGCCAACACAAACAGAGAAGAAATTAACATATTGTAAATAATTCCCTAATTATTTTAATTAAACGAATATTTTAATAATAAATATGTAAATATAAATACCTGTTGAGATCTTGTCTCGAACATATTTCTTATGAGCTGTCTCGTTTCCTGGCCGTGTAAATGTCTCATTTTGACGCTGCAGCATCTTCGATCTTTGGCAGGAACTGAACCTCGGGATGGCGAAGCCGATAATGGTGCCGAAGTCCGTTTTTTTTTTAAAAATCAGATTTTTCTTTGTATGATATGTGTGGACAAGGGATTTTGTCTTCCTAATTGGCCACATGCACCGGTCTTTTCTCATTTTCGAATATTGCGTAATCTTCCGCCATTGAACAATCCGCCATCTTGAAACATAATCTGCCAGACGTCTCCTCTTCCTTCCCCTTCCCTCCTTCCTTTGCGCGCTCACTCGTAAACCACGTGCGTAGGCCTGGGACTCCAAAGTAAAATATAACGGAGACGTCTGGATACGAGGCAGCTATAATTATCTATTGACATGATTGACAAGGGTTTTGACAGGATATACACACAATTAATGTACAAATAGTAAATAATCATGCCTCTTGTTCTAATGCTGTGGGAAAACTGTCAATGCAATTCAAAGTGTTTCATGTTATGACAAACTTAGAGCTTAAAAATAAAATATAAAACAATGTACCATACATATAAATTATTTGAGTCCTTATAAAGAATATTTTTAGAATTTATAGAAGTAAAATATGTTCTTAGCCGACGAAGTTTCAATGCCTAGAACAGCAGTTGGTATAAATGGTTCAGCAAGAGAAATTTCTCACGCGTAATATCATTCTCAAAAGCATTTTATATGTACATATTGCCTACTTGCAATAAGATACTGTCAACTCTAGCTTGTCGAGTTCCACTTGAATATACTGGGATGGCTTGTGGGGTTAATAGCGGCGCCGATGCACTCAACTCAAGAATGACCACTGAATCAATGATGGATTGCTGGTCTTGATGAATACTTCCGAAAGCAAATAAAGGCATGATGTATCGTTCTTACCGTAAAACTTTCCTTCGAGGAAGAAGGTAAACTGCTCATGATCATGGCATTTCCAGTACAAAAATCCATCGCCGTCGTGGTGTTAACCAACATCAGATTATATATGATGCAATTTATGATTGACTCCTAACCTCGTCCCCAGGGCCATTTGTGGGGACTGGGCCAAGATGGTGGCCAAGAACAAATGGCCCTGGCACAGGCTGAGCTATCACCACATCTGATTGGTCGAGATATAACATTGGCTATTTTAGGTATTCTGGTTGGTGGAAACAAGGTGAGCGGCAGGCTAACTCGCGGGCATTTGTTTATAGGCTCAAATTATATTAAATAAGTGATACCAGAATTGCCGGCTGTTAAAAACAACTTCAAAATGAATGAAAATGTGAGGAAAGCTGGCGAAACACCCGTAAAAACTTCGGAAGAATATGTAATGATGGGTCGTGTCGTCTCTGCGCCCTGGCTGCCATACAACGAAGTCCATGGGACGGCAATTTAGAGTGTTTTCTAACGCGGGTGAACGAAAGACCTGGTGAACAAAGTCAAAAAGTATTTTGGCTGCGAAAGGAAAGTACACCACAGGGCAGAATTTACGTGTTTGGCCATTGAGAAGCAGGCTTTTTTCAACAAGAATTCTCGACTAAACGAAGCCTAAATGTTTTTCAAAACACTGAATTGAATCCACCGAAAACTCACGAAAACAAGGCAGCCCAGCCAGACAACGGCAATCCAGTTTCTTGCGAATTTGGTACAACGGTGAAGCAAATGATAAATAATAAGCATTTACAGATATTTATTAAAAGTGTATTTATTTTAGTAATTCGACAATGTATATGGAAATGAATGTTTTGATTATTTTCAGTTTGGGTCAGTCAGACTAGGCGCGATAAACTCTTTTTTGCAGCCTGTGCCAGAGCCATTTGTTCCCGCCATTTTGTTTTTGACCGCCATCCGGCAGAGCAATCCTTCTAGTGTATATGATGTAAGTGTAGGAAAACTTCCTACGTCACAAAACGTCATAAAACAGTCAACATCCCTCGCAAATTCTCGATTTCGTTGACTATATACGTAGCTCGGTAAAGAGGTCTGGGCATGAGACACAGAGAACCCAAGATTATGATATAAAAATTAATATGTATAAACAGAGTATTAATAAAAGAGCTATAAAACAAACATGTATAAGATTAATCATTCTGTGCAAGTTTCAGCTTTCCAATTATTCTCCAACAAATTATTGATATGTAGTTTACATATTGCCTTCCCAAATATGTTTGACTAGAGGAGTTCCTAATTTCATTGTTCAACCTTTACCGTAGCACAGGTCCAATGTATCGTAGAGAGTACGTGTTTTCCATAGTTAACGGTGTTAAGTCTATTTACACTACAATAACTACTTTTTAATGAATAACACACTTTCTATGTAACTATTATTCACTAAAGTGGAGGTGAATAGTGCTGGATATCTACCGAGCCGCGAAGCGGAAATTAAGCATACATGTATACCCCATAAATAAAATAACAAGTTTAACCTTCTTATACTTTTTTGTTGTATTTTCATGCAAGCCAGGGCCGCTAGCAACTGGCCGGCGTACTGAATATATTTGTGGACGAAACAGTCTTTACAACATTTGGATATATTAATGGCTAGAAAAATTTATAGAAACATACCTGTGGACATTTTTCTGCCTAATTTTGTTGACTTTTCTAGTGATTCTACTACATCAGTCTTGTTTGTCAACAAAATGCGCTGCTTCTGCAATAAACAAAGCAAAACTCGCCGCCATTTGGTTTTGCTTCTAGGCGAATAGTGCAAGATATCCCAAGAATCAGGAACCAATCACATTGCGTAAAAAGAACTTTTCACCTGCAAGGTTTATGCTAAAACTAAATATTTCAACGACATAGCTGGAAGCAAGTTTAAGTTTTACTCTGTACACGTAGTTTGCAACATCCTGTAACCTTCTATGATATGCTTTCTGGCTTATCAACATGTGATGTCTAAAATATTTTTTTTTAGATATTTGCAAACCAGGCTGGATATATTACAGAGGGTATTGCTACCAAAGAGTGGAATCTTGCCTATCGTGGACCAATGCCTCGACTGCATGTTTGGCGGCCAGTTCCAACCTGGTAGGTATCAACAGTGCTGAAGAAGACGTCTTTGTTCAACATCTTCATCGAGGAAAGCCTTCTTGGATTGGACTCTATTACCAAGCAAATGAAAGTGTCTATTTATGGACAGACGGAGGATCAGTGAACTATACACACTGGGGTCCAGGAATTTCTTCTCCTCCCGCCAATGAAGCTGTCAATTGCATTAACAGTACGGGAAGGGAAAACAATTATCGCTGGGAAGTATCGTCTTGCGATTACTGTCAAAATTTTACATGCAAAAAAGGTATCACAATATTAAACAAGCCAAACAATAAGATCCTAAACTATAAAATTCCGTTTGTTTTTGCTGTACAGGGTGTCGTAAGTTGTTAAATTCTGAAAACTCTGAGCTCCAAACGAGACTCGAACTCACATCGATTGATCATAAGCCACTATAATTCATATGGCAGACCAAAATAATATTGTTTCTGATATTTATATCTAGGAACGAGTTAAGATGGCTCCATACAGTTTCTTGAAAAATGGAAAATACAAGTTTGAGAGTCCAAAACACGTACATAAACAATTCGGAAAAAGAATAAAACTAAATGTTATGCATAATTAAAAACAGTCTGACAATCAAAAACTGTTACCAAATAAATACCAACAGTTGCTGCTATGGCAACAATGACGTTTCAAAATGGCTGCCAATTACCCTTCAAACTAATTTAATTCGAAAATAACTTTGGTGACCCCCAATTTTTTTTTCATTAAAACTTTTCTTGAAGTATGAGTAATCAATAGGCCGATTTAAAAAAAATTCTGTAGAACGAATAATTTTTTTTTCGGAAAAATCATGTTTGTTAATTTTTTAAAAATTTCGTTCTACAGAATTTTTTTTAAATCGGCCTATTGATTACGCATACTTCAAGGAAAGTTTTAATGAAAAAAATATTGGGGGTCACCAAAGTTATTTTCGAATTAAATTAGTTTGAAGGGTAATTGGCAGCCATTTTGAAACGTCATTATCGCCATAGCAACAACTGTTGCTATTTATTTGGTAGCAGTTTTTGATTGTCAGACTGTTTAACTATGCACAACATTTAGTTTTATTCTTTTTCGAATTGTTTAATCACGTGTTTTGGAAACTCAAACTTGTATTTTCCATTTTTCAAGAAACTGTATGGAGCCACTTAAACCGTACGCGAATACACTTTCTAACGTAGAAAAAAACATTTAACTTTGCGACTCATAGCCCAACAAGTTCTTGTGACACATTTACGGTTCAACTCGTTCCCTGGTATAAATACCGTAAACAACCCGTCTGCTATCTGAGTTCCAGTGGCTCAATAGTTTAATAGAGCGGCTTTGAGTCCCGATTGGTGCTCAGAGTTTACTGAGTTTAACTACCTACATACGACAGCTTGCACGGCAAAACAAACCCAAAACTTTAATTAAGTTTTTGTGTTTTAATAAAATTAAATTAAACTAAGTTGAACAAAAAGCAATCGTGACTTTTGAATGAAGTTGGTGTTGATGTATTAATTATTTTTATGGATTTGATTTAAATAATTATATTTCTTGTAAAATTACTTTCACAAGATAAAGGAATTAGTATTTTCTTTACTCCACCTTTTCCTTTTCTGGAATTAATATGCGAAAAACTCTTTTTCGAACGTTCATGCATGAAGCAGGACATCTCAAGCACGTTAGTGTCATGAGATTGATGGCTAATTTCCAAGCATATTACGTACGCTTGATTCATACTATATGTGTTTGATTTTCTATACTATATTTGTCAAAAACAAAGGCAGAGTTCTAAAAGAAACGCAATGTTTTCTATATTTGTTACAGACTATGACGAGTGTGTAAAGGGTACACACGAATGCGATCTAAATGCTAGGTGTAGTAATACAATTGGTTCTTACACCTGTCAATGCCATGATAGATTTACGGGAAATGGAAAGACTTGCACTGGTACGTATATTGTGTTCCATGCTTTTGTAGTCATTAGATAGACTGAAAGCCAGCCGCCGATCTCATAAAAAAAATCTATAATTCTGTTTAACACTTGTAAGAAGTAATTTCCTGTCTATTTGTGATATTATTTCAAACAACGGTTCGCACATTTTTGACATTTAAACAAGTTTCACATAACGGAGCAACTTGAACTATACATGAAATGAAAGCTTATTCAACATCTAATAACATACGTACACAACATATTTTAACAATGAGTAGTTCTGAAATTACTATAGCTATCTTGTTCCATAACTGACAAGATGCCGCGCGCAATATGCAATGCCACTTAATTGATATACTCACCGCTTTTCCCCTCGGAACCATTCAAAAGGCGTGAGCATGAAAGTCCATAGGCATCGGAGTCCAAAATATCACAGCCCTGCATGAAATAGCTACCAAGTTGAGATTGTAACATCGTTGAGCTGATGTTTCGAGGCGCTGACTAGCCTGAATTCGACGCCATGATTGTTTTCGTGTCTGGCATACTCTGAAAAGGCACTAATTTCGGCACGGGTTTTTCTCCGAAGCACTGTTTAAAAAATAGAACAAAATAACCATTAATCATTGCCGACTGCGCTTAATATTTCAATGGCGCTTTGGCAGAGATTTCAACGTCTATCGGATGCTTGCGAACTCATTTATTCATCTAAAAGTTTTATTGTTAGTTTCGAAATAAGTTTCAATGCATTTCAGATGTTTTTCTAAGTATTTTGAAGGATTTCAGAAGGGGGGCATCCGCAGGGGCGGATTTAGCATACATCAGACCGGTCACGCGACTGACGTAAAAAATAACCAGAATAATTGCGCAATCACACAATATTTTAATCTCAACAGTCTTCTAGAAAATGTAATGCCGTGACTCCAAAGTTTGGCATACTGATTAGGTTTCAAATTCACTTTTATCGTAATTTGCGAGTCAGCAAACACCGGGCAGGGATGACCGGTGGTCAGCGTTCGCTTTGAGAGTTTTGACCGGTTTGCGGAGAGATCTTATTGGTGTTTGGTCGATTTGACCGATCTGCACCATGGCAACCACTTTTTTGACCGATTTGCCTCAAACCTGATTGGCTGTCGCGTTGATTTTGGGCTTTTTGACCGATCTGCACCATGGCAACCATCGATTGCTGAGTCAGCTGAGATGCCGAGTAATTTATTCATTGAAGCCTGAAGGTTTCTCACTGTGTTCGTGGTTTCAGTCATACGAGTTCTGTATAAGCGTTTTCGAACGGGTTTTAGCTGCTTTTAACAGCAACGATGAAGAAATACTGTTATACTGTGAACAATCTACGATGATTTGCCATCTAGATTACCGACAGTCATCGATTTATTTCAAGCGAGGAACATTTTAATAGACGCGATTGAAAGCGTCTGAATTTTGGCGCCGCGCGGAGTCAATTTATTCCCCTACTGCTGTAAGGTAAGACTGGTAAGTTAAGGTCGTCTTAGTTTCATTTCAAATATACAAACAATCTAGTGTCGAATATATTTGTTTTTGTCCAGTCTCAATATCGTATTATTTATCATTTTGCGTCCTAGTAGTGAAGTCTGAGTTCAGAGTTCAGACATATATTTAATTATTCAGCAAGGCGGCATTAGCCTATTTCACGCTTGCCAGGAGCTCTTATATATGAATTTGAAAGGATCAATTGATCCTTAAGCCAAAGTTTAGTTCAACGTTAAATTGGATCTTTCTTTTCATGATTTTGAAATGAATAACTGTTTTCAAATTATGGTTAGTCTCGCTATCTTGCTCTGATAAGATATATTTTAACGGCGCGTTCGTGAAATATGACCCCAGGTTTATCTAATTAGCTTATATCACAAGCATTGCCCCTATAAATCTCGATGTAATGTTACGGTAGTCGGGACTCGGTAAATAACATATAATTTATTAAATTAGAGAAAATTACAGACTACAAGGTCCTTGAGACAATGAATATTTAGTTAATTTTGGAAGGCATGCATGGGTGTTTGCGCCTTTCTCGTTTGGCTAATATTTTAGTTAGCTTTGTAAAAATATAAATGCTGAACATCCAATTTGGACAAATGTTTTGTAAACATAATAAAATGTGCCATTAAAAATATGTTTTAAAAGTTTCAAAATTTTGCACAAATGTGCTGTCAAATCGTGGGAAATGCCGTTTTAGAGACCCCAATTTCAAAAATTTTCAGGGGGGCATGCCCCCGGACCCCCCTAGAACCGTGGACCACAACTTTGACTGACGTTTTCAAAATCCTAAATCCGCCCCTGATCCGGTCCTGTTACACGGGCTTTTGGTGTATTCTCGCGATTGGATTTGTATGACTGCTCAGTACTTTCTCTTTTCGAATGTCTTCTGATCGCGTCACAAAATTTGCTTTTGACTCCTCGGTCGATATCAATTAACTTAGCTTGAAATTGTGTTATTTCGCCGGCTTTCAATATCTCGATGCATTTGTTCAAGTCCACGTTACGCTTCCCTAACAGCTTCTCCCAAACATGGTCGTCTCTCATTCCATGTACGAGTCTACCTCTAACAAGAGACTCTGTAAGAAACCAAAGGGACACGTTTCTGATAGTTTTAATGAGGTGGTTATGTATGTGTCAAGCGACCCGCCCGAATCTTGGTTCTGCTTGAAAAAGTTGTATCTCTCGAACGTGTCGTTTCTCGCTGGGACACAACGTTCTTCAAATTTCTCCAACACCTTCGCTATCATAAAGTTGTCCCCTTCTTCTCCCCATGTCTCATACATGTCCAGGGCATCTCTTCCGATTACATTTAGCAATGCGGCGACTCGAACTTTTTCAGATTTCGTGGCTATTCCAGCAGCAGTTTCATAATATGACCAATGGGCTCGGTCTTCTTAATTTAGAGGCTCCGGTGCGGGTTTGGCTGTGCTTTCCGAAACCATTCCACGTTTCTTTTCCTCCCTCTTTCTAGGTTCTGAACTCCTGACACCATGTAACGCGACTTGCCGACGTGCCAACAAAAACATAATCCGTTTAATAATCTGAACTCCACACTTATATATATGTAAACGTTGTTATGAATTAATTAAGACACCTGCATTAATGTACTTATATGTTTGTAATATTCATTAATTCGAAACAACACGGCCGAGGTCCTATTCATCGGTCATCGATTAACAGCAAATGGGCTTATCGCAGATCCAGTAAATGTATTTATTATATAAGTACTGAGATTTAATCATTAAAATGTCATTGCGTAATAATCGTACGGAATTTAGCCACAGCCAATCAGCGACGTGAACGATGAAATTTCACTAGTGAAACAATATCGTTCGTACCGTCTGATTGTTTTTTCACTAGTGAAAAATGATCGAACGGTTTCCCGTTCCTTTTCCACCACAAAAAACAAAAAAAAACTAAAAAAACAACAAAAAAAACATTAAAAAAAAATATTTAAAAAAACAAAAAACAAAAAACAAACCAATAAATAAACAAAAGAGCACTCCCAGTCTTTCGCCGTCGTGCGAAATCCTACGTCAGTTAGAGTACAAAGATGTAGAGTCATGAAGAGGCATGGCACTAGTTGAAGAAAGGTATAATGGGAGATCCAGCCCTGACATTGTTCGATCCTGAAAAAGAAGTCACCATCCCGTGTGATGCATCGCAGTCTAGTCTTGGAGCAGTTTTAACCCAGCAAGGAAAGCCAGCACACTACGCTTCCAGACAATTAACGCAAGCTGAGAAAAAATTCGCTCAAGTGGAGAAAGAATTATTGGCTATCGTTTTATATATATATATGTACATATATACACATTAATGTAGGTGTTTTAATTAATTCATAACAACGTGTTTATAAGTGGGAGTTCAGATTATTAAACGGATTATGTTTTTGGTTGGCACGGCGGCAAGTCGCGTTACATGGTTGATAGTTTTAATTTAATATTGATTTTTTCTTCTTCTAGACATTAATGAATGTTCTCAGTCGACATACCAGTGTGACTCTAACGCCTATTGTGTTAATACAATTGGTTCATACACTTGTCAATGTCGTAATGGTTATACCGGAAATGGAAAAAATTGCACGGGTTTGTATGCATGTTGATATTTTGTAAAAAACATAAAAATAGTTAAAAACACAGAAATAGCTATAAGTTATAGAAATCAGTCTACTTATGTGCACCTCATTAACTTCTTATGTTTCTACAACACATTTTAGTAAAAAGTTTTTTTTTGTTTTTTTTTAAAAAACTTGAAAAAAGTTTACCAAGTAATACAAACTGAAAACACTACTAACATAGATGTTTGATGTGTTTTTAAAGTAATAGAATATTTTAATATTTAATCAACGTAGCTCAGTTTGAAGCAACTGCTACACAAAAACGTTAACTTTTCGTTCATAATTATCTATTTTTAGCATATACCTCGCAGGTGTATAGTGTTTTTCACGCAATCTGTTTGGTTCCTCTAGCTCGGAATATCCGGCACTATACTCACCTGCGGGCAAGACAAAATTGCGGCCAGTTTTGCTTTGTTTAACCGAAGCAGGAGATTTTGTTGATAAACAAGGCTGATGTAGTCGAATAACGAGAAAAATCGTTTCTTTACAATGTTCTAGCCATTAATATATTCAAAAGTTGTAAAAACTGCTTTGTCGACAAATATCGAGTACGCCAAGTTGCTAGAAGCCGTGTCTTGTATGAAAATACCGAAAAATATAAGAATGTTAAACTTGTTATTTCATTTATGAGGTATACGCTGAAACAATTATTCACCTCAGTGTCGGTGAGTAGTGTAGATATTCACCTCCACTTCGGTAAATAATTGTTAATTTTTTTTTTCTTATCAAAAAAAAATCCATTGCGACAATTAAAGGGGAAAATAGACTTTATAACTCGTTTATCCCCGAACCCGGGCGTAGGGCCAAAGGCCCGGAGTCCGGCGAGGGTAGTAATCTCGACATGCGTGGTGGGGTCCAGTTTACACGCGTGTTGAAATGCGAATCACTTTGACTGTTTGAGCGATCTGAGTATTTGAATATATGTGTGGACGTACCATACACGGTGAAGATTGTGGGGTACTGGGGTAAATATAGGACTTGAATCTTAACAAAAAGGAAAGATCTCTGAGAAAAAGACTTGAGAAAAAGAGTTTTGGGGATACGGATATCCCTTTCAAACGAACAGATTGAAACGAATTAACGGTTATGTATAAAGCACAACAACGTCTTTAGTAGAAGGAAACCCGTCAAAGCGAAACTCGAAAGTAGGAAAAAGCAAAAGTAAAACTCGTCAGGAAAACCTAAGGCCGAAAAGTTTAAGCTTACTATAAAGATATAGAGCCGCCGCTCTCAGTAATAACGAACATTTAGTAGCCGAATACACTGTTCGAGTTTCTCTGTTTACATCCTGTCACTGTTAAGTTTGTTTTCTATTTTAACCTTTGCTCTAACCTGTCTTGGAGAGCACATATTTTTAATATTTTCATAAAGCCTCAACAAAACTTAGGGGGCAATTACATGGACCGGGCTAAGTTTACGAAACGATTATACACGGAGTGGGCTAGCTAGCCCTTTTGAATTGACGTGGACGATTCCTGGCCGATACAGCGAAACTTACAACCATCAAACAAACAATGGCAAAGTGTTATGCCAAACTGACCTATTATTTCTAATAGATTAATTATGTCAACAGTGTGAATCCGACTAGGCGTTCCCAATTACGTAACCGCAATCCTCCGCAATACATCAAAGACTATGTCCTATAGAGGATAGTAGAAAAAAACCCCAAAAAAAACAACATCTGACCAGCAGTTAATAATGAATGTTAATTATAGGCAACAGTGCCAATTAACGTGTTAACACTTTACAGTAGCTAATTAGTTCTTAACCTGCAACTTCAGCCAGAGATGCGGTTTTATTTATTTATTTATTAAGCTTCGCCAGAACAATTAACAAGTACATACACAAAAACAATAAGTACATAAATACATACATACATACATACATACATACATACATACATACATACATACATACATACATACATACATACATACATACATACATACAAATAGGCTGGGATACCACAACAGCTTTCGCCAATTACTGTGGACCCTTTGGTTAAGAGTTTTAAAAGTTATGAGAGTTCTAAAGGTTCTAAAAGCAGCAAGATATATGAAGAAGACCGCGAGCAACATTACACTTCCGGCACATGGACTTCCATGTCCGCGGGTCGTTTTGGTCAAATGTATTATTTAGAGCACAATGATAATATTCTAAAAGGGACTTCTTAAAAGATTTCAATTTAATAGATTTGTATCTAAGTTATTTTGGGAGGACATTCCACGTTCTACATGTTCGTACAAAAAAGAAGCGCTGATAAGTGACTTTTACATTTCCTTGAAATAAAAGTATATACATCGTTGTTACTGGATGATCGTGTTGTCCTGTCTGTATTTCTGATAAGCGGTAAAGCGTCGCTGTTTATATCAATTAGACCATTAACAGCCTTGAAAAAGAAAATTAGGTCAAGAAACTCGTGCCAGTATGAGATCGGTAGCAAATTGGTTAACTTCAGTCTCTCTTATATGAAGTTTCACATTGGAAGGGTAGCTTCAGGATAAATTTAGAAGCCCTTCTTTGCACTCGTTCCACACGCTTGAGGAGCTCGATAGTTAAGCCTTTACTGTCCGTTACGTTTGTTTATATAATTTGTTTTAAGATCTTCGCTGAGAGAGAGGAAGAAAAGAAGAAAAGAACTCTCACTATACTCTCAATTAAATTCGTCTGAGTTAAATTAGTCTATTGTGCGACGTTAAGCGCAGGCCTTAAACTTTAACACGCATAATCAAGATCCTTTTCCTGAAGATAATATATTTAAATGTCCTCTATTTCAAATAAAGGTTAGGTATTGGTGGTTTGCAATCAATCCCATGAGATTTAGGAGACAAAGATACCAGTGGCGTGCGGTGACCAAAATCGATAGGCAAGCGAACCCCTCTAGGGGGGTCTGGGGGCATGCTCAATTTTTGAATTTGAAACTAAATTCAGTACTATAAAAACACACTTGATTGATTACGGCAATATTTTTATTGACTATAGTCAAGATTTTACAGCCATTTCTTTTAGCAAAACGTAGCTACTTATGCGTGTTATAACTACGAAATGTGTTAACTGTGACACTGTTCAAATGAAATAAACACAACACGAAGAATAATTTAACCACAAGCTTGTTTTTCATTTGAAAAAAGCAACAAATAGTTTCAGGAAAGGGCTTCAAAAGAGCGCTTGATAACTGAACTAAAAGCAGAAGTTTCTCAGCTCTGTGCTGCTGTAAAAAATCACCTAAAAAGCTCGCAAAAACAACTTTTCACTTCTGTTATACATAATACGTCAGTGATCTAAACCATGAACAAATTATGTTCTCCAATTTTAATCTTGCTTACGCCATAATTTGGGGACACTTTTTTGACTCAGAACTTACGTGACCCCGCCGTCCAGGTAATTACTCGGGCTACCTGTCTTAACCGAGTCTAGGTTTCAGCTCTGTTCTGTGTTATTTTTTTGTCTACGCCGAAGATTGACAATTTTTGCATCATCCGACCCCGATAGGCTTTGCGAAACTGAGATCATGAGGCGTATTTGTGATTTCTTTGGTCGCCTTTCCTCGCGTTGTTGTTCAAAAAGTTGAACTCTGAAATATACTTAACAGGGGTTCTGCCCACGGTGGGCGGTCCAGGGCGGCAGCGCCCGGCACTCAGCAGTGCCGCCCGGCACTCACGTCAAAACGGATCCTTCCTCCCAGCACTCGAAATATGCAATGAGAAAACCTCATGTGTTGTATTTTTTATATATCTTTTAATTAATATACAGTACTACATCATTTTGTATTGTCTTCGGTGAATTTTTTTTTATTTAAACAATATTATTTGGTGAAATTCAGCACCACAACGCACACAATATTAGCTACCAGACTTGTGATTCAGTGAAATACGAACCGTGTTCAAAGCCAGATTGGATTGTCTGATACTTGGGTAAGGCGCTAATCACTTCGCACTTTGTTTATTAATGCCTGTAAGATGATACACCGGCGTTGGTAGTTGTAGGAAACCTTGCCCTAGCTTTACATGTACGTTGATAATTCGTCATACTGTATATTCTAGCATGCCCTAGCATGTATATAAATATAGCTTAAATTGTTCATTGTTTAAGTAGAGTGTGGTTGTGTGTTGTAATCAAGCATTTATTTGTACGTGTCAGCGTGAGTCATTCGACAAAGAAATTTCCCAAGGGAATTCCAACAAGTGCTCTGTCTGGGTGCAAAAGCCAGTAAACAGACAGAGGCTATAGTTACTTCAAAAACTCATTAATAATTCACGAGGAAAACACAAAGGAAATCAGTACCATGTCCGTGGTTTTATACCTGATAAAAATTCTTGACGTCAGAAAGAATACTAATGAACATACAATTTTATATAAAGAATACTAATGAACATACAATTTTATATAAAGGATACTAATGAACATAACATCCAATAACGAATCGTTTTTGAAGCCATTCAAAACACCCGCATCACGTGTTTTATCAGAACTAAAGCACTCGGGCTGCGCCCTCGTGGTTTTAAATCTGATAAAACACTCCTGCTCGTGTTTTAAATAGACTAGATTTTCCCAATATATCCAACAAGTGTTCCACCAGGTCCTATCATTAAACATGTAGTATTCTCAAACATGTCTCTCCTTTCAGTTACTGCATTGCAGTTTTATTAATATTTATATTATCCACATAAAAATTTAATAGTAATATTGAGACACATGATGTAAAGGATTATGAATTTCACTTGCCCACAATTTTGAAAATATCATTTTCAGATTACTAATTTTCACATATTCTCAGGGGGGGGGGTGAGCCCCCGGGCCTGTAGGTACCCGGCACTCACACGCTCCTGGGCAGAACCCTGACTTAATTATTGATCAGTAATTAATTTTCATCTTGCGTTTACACGAGAACCGAGGCAGCCCGCTTAGCCGAGATCTCGCTTTTTGCAACCGGGATCTCGGTTAGACTGGGCTAGCTCACGTAACGGGCTGGAATCTCAGAGCTCCGTATACGCGACAATGTTTGTCTTTACAAATTCGTGCACGCTGTTTGGTAGATTTCGAAACTGACTGGCTGACTTTGTAGTTTAATAGCGATCAGATGTGGCTGACAACTGTGAATGGGGTTGACAACTGTCCTGATCATCGTAAATATGTTCACCATTGTGAAGTATGCACCACATTCTGACTTCTATCTGATCTTCCTCGGCCCACTCTCACTCTGCGGAGGAGACCTCCACACTTTGCCAGTAGCCCAAGTGAACGCTTGCCCCAGGCCTCTTGTTTATATTCAGGTCAGTGGTTCAAACCGTGGATGCGACGTGGAATTTTATTCATGACAACATTTTTTACGAAATATTATCCTTAAATTCTACTTTGTTTCTCGTTGAACTGGGTTTTCCCCCAATATTCTATTTCTATTAGAACTAAAACTCAATCTCGTACCCAGAACCTGCGATCCTTTTGGACAGTACCAAGGAACGGAGCCTCTGGGGAACTGTTTCCAGTTCTGTGGTTCCCAGTTCTCTATAATATGTTACTGTCATCAACGATTTTTAGCTTGTTCGAAGACCAGGGAAAATATTTGTTTACCGATAAAGAATGCCCCAGTATGTTTTACAATTTTATATGTCCGCGTCGCCGTCGGCACTCGGCAGTGATCGGCTCAGTCGTTCAGGTTAGGAATTATACTTTCTGTCAAGAATTTTAGCTAAACTACATCGACCTTGTATTCTCTAATATAATTTTAATGTAAAACAAAACTGCGAAGAATTACGAGACGAATCAGACGATGGATGTTTGTTTGGCGACGAAGCAACAATAATAATAGTTTTAACTTTTAAATTGTCGGGATTTTTGCTGTTTTGTATTATTTCATGCGTTCAATTGTAATTTGAGTCAGTCGTGTATAATTATGTGTTACAGAACGTCGAGAAATCAATTAAACAAATTAGCAATGTGCACATTATTTGAAAGTTTACTGTTTTTAAACTAATCAATCAGATGACAAGTTTCATCGGAGTTCCACAGAGCATCCTTCCTAGGTACTGAACAAAATGATCGCAGGATGTGGGTACGAGATTGAATTAAAACTATATTTTGATCGTTCCGACAGGAGTAGCTATTTCCAGGGCACCACTGACGAGGACCAGAAGGGGCTGTATTAAAGTTTTTCAATCAGGGGGTATATTTACACACATTGATCTAAAAGCGGACGAGGGGTAATTCGTTTGTGTATTTCTAGTCAACCACTTTTGTATTCCTGGTAAAATGAATTTACCAAGAATTGTGTGCACGTAGATTTCTCTCTTTGTCTGTGTGTGTGTGTGTGGAGTGTGTGTGTGTGTGTGTGTGTGTGGGGGGGGGGGGGGGGGGGGGGGGGAGCGGTTTGGTGTACAAGTATGAGTGTTTGTTTGCGTAGATATAAGTATGTACGGATTGCTAGTGTTTTACATTAAATATTTTTTGTAGACATTAATGAATGTTCCCAGTCGACATACCAGTGCGACTCTAACGCCTATTGTGTTAATACAATTGGTTCATACACTTGTCAATGTCGTAATGGCTATACTGGAAATGGAAAGTCGTGCACAGGTTTGCATGAAGGTTGATGTATTCTAAATATAAAGAAATAGATATACGTTATAAAAATAAGCACCTAACTATAACTTCTTATGTTTCTACAACACATTTCAGTGTGATAAAGTAACAGAATATATTAATATTTAATAAATTTGACTTTGAAGCATCTGCAACACATGAAACATTAACTTTCTTTATATACTATTTATATTTACCTTTTTTTCTTCTTTAAAACCTATGCATTGCGACAATTAAAAAAGCTGTATGTATTTTTTATTCACCATTTCTGTATCCTTAGAAAAGTAATTCACCAGGCATTTTTGTGTATGTATTTGTTTCTTTTTGTCCGTGTTCGTGTGTGTGTGTGTATGCGTCTGGGAGTGTAAGTATGAGTGTTTCTTTGTGTAGATATTTGTATGTCCGTATCTACAGGTTGATAGCGTTCAATATTGAATTTTTTTGTAGACATTAATGAATGTTCTTTGTCGACATACCAGTGTGACTCTAACGCCTATTGTGTTAATACAATTGGTTCATACACTTGTGAATGTCGTAATGGTCATACCGGAAATGGAAAGAATTGTACAGGTTTGCATACATTTTAATTTTTCTAAAAATTCAGTTAGAAATTACTATGAGTTATAGAAATCAGTATACCTAATGTGAATTTAACTAACATCTCATGTTTTAGTGTGTTAAAGTATTAGAATATTTAATTTATTAGATTCGATTACAAAAGACGTTAACTCATAACTCATATCTGTTTTATCTATCTTTTCTCCTTTAAATATTCATTGTGACAAGGGGGGGGGGGGGGGGGGGGGGGCTTGGCTTGTACCTTTTTTATCGATCACATTCCAAGAAAATGAATTTACAAGACATTTTTTGTGTCTGTATTTTGTTCTTCTTTTTTGTCTTTGTGGTTGCAATTGGTGGTTTGATGAGTAAGTATGAGTGTGTGTTTGTGTGGTAATAATCTTTTCATATTGAATAATTTATTTGTAGACATTAATGAATGTTCTCTGTCGACATACCAGTGCGACTCTAACGCCTATTGTGTTAATACAGTTGGTTCATACACTTGTAAATGTCGTAATGCCTATACCGGAAATGGAAAGTCTTGCGCAGGTTTGCATGCATGTTGATCTCTTTTTAGAATATAAGTTGAAAAAGTTATTGTAGTTGTGTACACCTAACTACAAATTCTTATGTTTCTACGCCGACACCTTTCAGTGTGTTATAATTAAAGTAATAGAATATTTTAATATTTAATTAACTGGCATGGTTTTAAAGCATCTGCAACACAAAAATCGTTAACTTTTATTTTAAATCTATTTTCCTTTTTTTTAGTTTATATCTATTTATATTTATTTTCTATTTTTTTTTCAAATTTACATTGCGACAATTAAGGGTAAAGAAAGATTTATACATTTCTATCGACTATTTTTATATCCCAAGAAGAGTAAATTAGGAGGCAATTTATCGTAGATCGTAGGTGTGTTCGTGTTCGTGTGTCCGTGTTCGTGTTCGTGTTCGTGTTCGCGTGTGTTCCTGTGTTCATTCGCTTTCGCGTGTGTTCGTGTGTTCGAGTTTGAGTTTATGTTTGTATGTGTGTGTCTGTGCGTCTGGGAGTGTAAGTATATGAGTGTTTCTTTGTGTAGATATTTGTATGTGCGTATCTACAGGTTGATAGCATTCAATATTGATTTTTTTAGACATTAATGAATGTTCTTTGTCGACATACCAGTGTGACTCTAACGCCTATTGTGTTAATACAATTGGTTCATACACTTGTGAATGTCGTAATGGTCATACCGGAAATGGAAAGTATTGTACAGGTTTGCATACATTTTGATATTTCTAAAAATTCAGTTAGAAATAACTATGAGTTATAGAAATCAGTATACCAAATGTGAATTCAACTAACTTCTCATGTTTTAGTGTGTTAAAGTATTAGAATATTTAATTTATTAGATTCGAAGCATTTGCAACACAAAAGACGTTAACTCATAACTCATATCTGTTTTATCTATCTTTTCTCCTTTAAATATTCATTGTGACAAGGGGGGGGGGATGTTTTAGTGTGTTAAAGTATTAGAATATTTAATTTATTAGATTCGAAGCATTTGCAACACAAAAGACGTTAACTCATAACTCATATCTGTTTTATCTATCTTTTCTCCTTTAAATATTCATTGTGACTAGGGGGGGGGGGGGGGGGGGCTTGTACCTTTCTTATCGATCACATCTGTATTCCAAGAAAATGAATTTACCAGACATTTTTTGTGTATGTATTTTGTTCTTCTTTTTTTCCTTTGTGGTTGCAATTGGTGGTTTGATGAGTAAGTTTTATTTTGAAGAGAATATTCGTACGATCCGAGGTCATACGTGCAGTGAATATTCTGGTCAGGGGGAGTCTACTGGACTGCTAACTGATGCTGAGGTCGTGAACCTCACCCCCGGAAAAATTCTTAATTCTAAAAAGGAAAAAGAAAGGGAAAAAAGGAATAGGAAAAGCAGCTCGACCCCGACAACAGAAGTAACACCAATTAAGGAGACCGCTGAAGCCACAGCCAAAACTGCGAGTAAAAAGGTTAAAAAGAGAAGACCAGCTTCTCATGGACTAAACAGCCCAAAGTGTCACCGGCGAGCCACTCCTTGGAAAACAGCTCACGCTGTTTATCCGTGCGGCACCTTCGCGCCTGGAGGGCGAGCACAAACTTGATGCGGACAATAGCACCCTGCAAACACCGATTCACGTCGGGTGGCTGGCCGCGAAAACGAAAGTCGCATCGCGCGAGCCAGAGCCGATGTTTGATGACATGTAGCATCCAAATGAAAATCTTGGGAATAAGTCTGCGACGCGTCGTGGAAAGACCGAACAAGAGCTCTTGAACGCTAAAGGGACGCGCAGTCGGAACAGCAGACTTAAGGTGGTCGAAGACCCAAGAAATCAGACGCTGTGCAAACAAACAGTGGAAGAAAAGGTGTTCCAAGGACTCTTCTTCCGAACGACAGTGACACATTACGTCGATGTCCCGGTAATGGAAGCTGTGGACTAATCGCGACGCAGTGTATAGAATACCGTGCGCGATCTTCCAATTCAGATCGGTAATTGTCCGATCGAGGGACACGATGTGTAGTTGGTGCCAGGTTTCATCCCAATGGAGGGGACCATAAGTTGGGAAAAATTTGGAGATACAATGAGGCGGATTATGACTAATGGCCAGACCTGTAGAATAAGCCAAGGCAGTAGACATATTATCAATTTGGACGGGAGAATCACGACGGACTCCCAAGACCAGTTGACCAGCTGACGACCCACCATCAAATTGCCTCCAGGCTGCCAAAAGATGCTGATAGAAAGGCGTTAGACGCCTACGCTGGGCCTGAGACCACGCTGGCATAGCAAACATGGAGGAAGGGTCAGCATCAAATACGCGCTGTAACATAAAGCGGAAAAGACCTTTCCATTTAGCACAAGAATCGCTCCGGAACCGACGAAGCCACTGAAGGGCCAAGGCAGAAGCTTTAAGACGGAAATCGACAATTCCGAAGCCACCAGCAAATTTGGACTGATGCATTGTCCTGCGGGCAACGAGATCACGTTTCCCAGACCAAAAGAAAGGCCAGATGGCGCGGTTCAAACGTAAAGCCACCCAAGATGGCATAACAAAGACAGCACACAAGTGCCAAATTTGTGAAAGGGCCAGAGCATTAATGATGGTGGATTTGCCCTGATAGGAGAGAGAGCGACCTTTCCATGCCGCCAACCGCTTCTCCACCTTAGCTACTCTAGGTTCCCAGGTGTCCTTTGAGTAGTCAGAGGCACTGAAAACCGCCCCCAATAAGGGGAGCTCCTTGACCCAATTGAGACCAAAAGGGCGGTCGGAGCGATTCTTCCACGCGCCGAGCCACAGCCCTTTAGATTTCCCACGGTTCAGCTTTGCCCCAGAGCCCTGCTCGTACAAATCATAACAGGCAAAAACTTCACCAATGGAGGCATCCGAAGTGACAAAAACTGAGGTATCATCAGCGTACCCAGAGCATCTCAGTTCCTCAAGAGAACCGGGCAATTGGACGCCAGAGATGCCAGGAGCCGACCTCAAATTACAGGCTAACACTTCCGCGCACAAAACATACAATAAGGGCGACAGAGGACAGCCCTGACGCACACCGCGCGAAAGAGAAAAAAAGGAAGAAGTCCACCCATTGATGACTACAGCCGATTCGGTATTGGAGTAGAAAAGGTCAATCCATCGACGGAAACCCGGGCCGAAACCCATGGTCTCGAGAGTACGCGATAGAAAGCCCCAGTCCACACGATCGAAGGCCTTCTCCTGATCCAAAGAGAGCAAGGCGAGTGGGAGGTCTTCCATCTCGGCGAAATCGATCAGGTCGCGGACAACACTGAGATTTTCGCCAATGGTGCGACCAGGAACCCCACATGTCTGGTCAGGAGAGACCACCGAACCGACAACATGGAGAAGGTGACCCGCAATAGCGCGAGTAGCGATCTTGTAATCGACGTTGAGCAGGCTAATAGGGCGCCATTTCTTCGTCTCCAGGCGCTCACCTTTCTTAAAAAGGACGATAATCAGCCCCCGACGCTGGGACGTAGATAATTGCCCACCCTCGTAAGCTACGTTGAGGATGCGCACTAGGTCAGAGCCAATGACCTCCCAGAAACTTTGGTAAAATTCCATGGGAAATCCGTCCGAACCAGGAGTCTTACCAGCAGACATCCCCTTGAGCGCGGCATGACATTCGTCCATGGTCAGAGAACCTTCACCCAAATCCCGCTCAATAGGAGAAAGAGTGCGGACTAACTTGGAAAGGAGACGGTCCTGAACGGACTGGTCACAAGCCTCGGCGGTGAAAAGCTCTTGGTAATATGCCCTCCACACCTCCAAGACCTCAAAAGGATCGTGGTTAACTTTCCCCGTATGAGGGTCTTTGATGCCACCCATTGTCTGTTTGGAACGATGCTTGTGCTCCAAAGAAAAGAAGAAGGCCGAAGACACTTCTCCTTCCTCCGCCCAACGACACCGAGAGCGAACCTGAGCAGCCTTGGCTTCTCGAAGCTCATGTTCCCGCAACTCCTCTTGAATTGCGCAGAGTTCTCCAAACACAGAAGAATCTCCGGCGTCAGAAAGCCGCTGCAGAGACTGCAAACGACACAACAGGAGGCGTTTAGTGGAAGAAGAGGACAGAGCTTTGGTGCGAGCAAAACAACGGGTGAGCTCACGCAGGTAAAACTTCCCCAAATCCCACCAATCAAACGGGTTGGAAAAGTCACCTTCAGCTTCATATGATTGCCAGAATGACCAAAAAGCGTGGACAAGATCACAGTACTCTGGATCCTGCAAGAGCGAGGTATTGAACTTCCAAAACCCGGGCCCCCTGGCCTCAAACGAGTCCAGAGTAAAGGACAGCAACAGGTAGCGGTGGTCGGTAAAGAAGGAAGGGTAATATTCACACTCCGTGATCTGTCCTTGCATTCCGACGGGCGCCCAGATCATGTCGATACGGGAAGAAACTTCACCGGATCCATGATCCCAGGAATAAGTGCGAACACCTGGATGTCGCGTGCGCCACACCGGATAGGTCTGAGTGTATGACAGCAAGGATTGAAGTGCTGACACAGTCTCGGCAGCTGGACAAGGTGCTTGACGCTGATACGACGGCGGGTGTCGTCGATCAAGGTCAGGGTCAAGCACTGCGTTAAAGTCACCGCACAAAAAGGTGGGGACAGACAAATCCATGAAATCCGGAAGGGAAACGAAAAAACGGTTCCGCTCCGGGTTACGGTTAGGAGCGTAGAGAGAAGCAAAACGCAAGCGCTGCTCCCCTACGCTCACCTCAACTTGTACAAAGCGACCCGCCTCATCTCGCCACTCGCCAGAATATAAGTTGAAAAAGTTATTGTAGTTGTGTACACCTAACTACAAATTCTTATGTTTCTACGCCTACACCTTTCAGTGTGTTATAATTAAAGTAATAGAATATTTTAATATTTAATTAACTTGCATGGTTTTAAAGCATCTGCAACACAAAAATCGTTAACTTTTATTTTAAATCTATTTTCTTTTTCTTTTTTTTTAGTTTATATCTGTTTATATTTATTTTCTATTTTTTTTTAAATTTACATTGCGACAATTAAGGGTAAAGAAAGATTTATACATTTCTATCGACTACTTTCATATCCCCGGAAGAGTAAATTACGAGGTAATTTTCGTATGTATTTCTTTCTCTCTCTGTTTGTGTGTAGGAGGCTGGTGAGTGGGTGTGGGTTGGGCGTGTGAGTATTAGTTTATGTAGATGTAGTGTGTGTGTGTGTGTACAGGTTGATATTTTCTATTTTAATATTAAATAATTTTGTTCTAGACATTAATGAATGTTCTCAGTTGACATACCAGTGTGACTCTAACGCCAATTGTGTTAATACAATTGGTTCATACACCTGTCTATGCCGTAATGGTTATATGGGAAATGGAAAGTCTTGCGCAGGTTTGCATGCATGTTTATTTTTTAGAAATAACTTGCGTGCATGTTGTTATTCTTTAAATATATAGAAATAGCTGTAAGTTATATAAATTAATGCACTCGTGTGCACCTAACTAACTTGTTATGTTTCTGCAAGTACAACACATTTTAATGTGTTAAAGTATTACAGTATGTAATTAAGTTAGCTTTGAAGTATATACACAAAAGTGACAAAACACAGATAACTTTAACTTTTAGTTCATATATGTTTGTACCTTTTTATTTTTATTTTTTTTAAAAGATCAGCATTGTCACAATTAAGAGGCAAAAGGTTTATACCTCTTTTATCCACTACTTTTGTACCCCTATGTGAACGTATTTCTCTCTTTTTGTCTGCATGTGTGTGTGGGAGTGGTTGGGTGTCTAAGTGTGAGTGTGTTTGTGTAATGTACGTATGGGCTTGTACACAGGTTGATAGCTTTTAATATTGAACACAATTTTTTTAGACACTAATGAATGTTCCCAGTCAACACACCAGTGTAACTCTAACGCTGATTGTGTTAATACAATTGGTTCATACACTTGTCAATGTCGTAATGGTTACACCGGAGATGGAAAGACTTGTACAGGTTTGTGTGTATGTTGGCTTTTTCAAAAATTAAGAAATAGCACTACGTTTCAGAAATCAGTGCACCTAATGTACACCTAATGTGCACTCATGTGCACTTAACTAACTACTTATGTTTCTATACCACATTTTAGTGTGTCAAAGTAATAGAATATTTCAGTATTTAATTAACTGGCCTCGAGCATTTGCGACACCAAAAACGTTAACTTTTAGTTAATATTTATTTTTTCTATTTTTTTCGTCTTTTAAAAAATTAAAATGGTGACCATTAGTATTAAGAAGAAAAAAAGGGTTTAATACATTGCGTATTGACAAATTTTGTATTCGTAGAAGATAAATTTGTCAGGGATATGTTTTTGGGTGTAAATACTAGCATTTATGTTGATGAGAAAATTTTCAACGATTTAAATGAAGATTTTATTTTTATTGTTATTGTATATAAAAACATATGATAGCTGGATGTTCGTCTAGATATCAACCTGCATCCCGCAGCCTCAGGTATCTAGGGCCATTCTAATTATTCTTGCTGTTCCCAGCAAGCATCCCTTCTGTAAGAGTTTGATCGGAATTATTATTATTATTATTACTATCTTTTCCCTCTGTTTTGAGAAACACGTTTGTATGTAAGCATAGTTAATAGAAAAGATAAACATGGTTGGAACACGGGAAAGTGGTTAACAATGGTTAACAATGGTTAAAGTGGTTAACAATGTTGAAAGGTACCTGAGGGTGCACAAATTCTTTCTTTTATATTTGTGTGTATTTAAAAAGTACGGTTGAGTGATTGAACCCAAACGTTGCTTTTGGATGATTCCTTCATTGTACAGAAAACACTATATGTTCAGTAACCGTTAAAGTGCACATACTTCTATAAACCTGAACAAAAACATAAAACAATGATTTTGTCGAGCTTAATTCGAAACCATGTTTATTTTCTATCGCAACGACAAACAGCAACAAACTTTATTTACAAGAAAGCAAAAGGTTACAATTTTTTCCCACCCGCAGGATAGTTAATAGTTAACCTATGCGAGGCGGGGGGGGGGGGATGTAATATGCTATAAGACAATTGAACGTAGCCTAGTTTCAAGGTCTTTCTTTTTCCATCATGAGCTTGGCCGCGTAGTCGGTTTCGGTTCGTGGGAAGACTGGAGAGAGGCTGCAAACGAGAAGGCCTGGCAAAAGTCGCAAAAAGGTCCTGCCCAGAATCGTTTTGGCCCTTTGAGTGTTTCTGGGATTTAGTACATCTACAGTAGTAGAATAGGGAAGAGGGGTTCTGGCGCGGGTGGTGCACCACCCATGACGTCACCATTTTAGTCTTAAATTAATTTATCCGTTAATTAGCAGCCCTTCCCCCTAACCCCAGCTTTTATCCAACCCCCCTGGCTTTCACTACGTCATAATCGACTTATTATTTATACATACGTCATTATTTCTCAGGCTCCTTTGGGACCGTCTAACCCTAACGTTTATCCAACCCCCAAACCCTAGTTGTTACTCAACCCCCCGTGTAATACGTCATAACCGATAGCTCTCCGACTAATTCCCGAAGTTCACCATAATCAAAAGACACTAGACTTATATCCTTATAAGTATTAGTAATTACCTTTTCATTTATACACTTTACCCTACTGATAGTCGAAAGTTGTGGGACACATAGACGTACAGAGCATGCGTACAATAAACTCTAACAAAATAGACGTTCTTTACAAGGAACTAAAGAGAAATTGATAGAGACACTTTATATTTTTTTATATTAAACATTGTCTGGAGGAATAGAGAGAGTTTTGAACAGTCTAAAGTGCCTGAAATGGCAGCGATAACGTATAGACTTGAATTAATAGTATATGATGAATATTATATTAGTTTAGAACCTAAATATTCAAACAGAGTAAGTCATCCTAGAATCATTACTAACTAAACCCTCGTTTATAAGCGAGGAAATCGTAGGAAGATAGAATGAGGATTCACTTGTCGAAATATTAACTAAAGGCAAAGCGATTTATTACTTTGAAAGCGTTGCTACGCTTTCTGTTACTAAGTGTGATATTTGCTTATTTATCCTCAGTGCACGTGCGGAAGACAAAAGAGAAACTCATTAGGGGTCATTAAGAGGATTAAGCGCTTGGGCAAGTCTAGGCGAGAAGGTCATTAGCAGTGTTACCATAGCGAAACCGCGTCGCGTCCTTCTTTCGTCTCAGGCTCCTTTGGGACCCTCTACTGTTACTCAACCCCCCGTGTAATACGTCATAACCGATAGCTCTCCGACTAATTCCCGAAGATCGTCATTATCAAAAGATGCTCGACCTATATAAGTAATATAGGAACCAAATTTCATTTATGCACTTTGCTTTACTGATCGACAGTCAGCAGTTGTGGGCATGTTATAATATTCAAACAGAATAAGTCATCCTAGAATCATTGCGTGTTAACCCTTGTTTATAAGTGAAGAATTCGTGAGAAGATAGAATGAGGAATCACTTTAAGCCGTATATAAGAAGAACTTAAGATAGTGTGAGGAATCAATTCGAAAAGCCGCGAGCTAAGGGCTTTAAAACGTATTAACACTGGCACATAGCAACGTAAAGCTTGTATGTGTATATTATATTAGATATTTGGTTCGCTTTTGTGGTGTTTATACGTTTAAGAACTGTGCAAAGTTCATCAAGGTTCGCTTTGGATGATAACTCTTAGCGAGTTAGTCTAAATATATTTTATTGTCGGAGTCTACTTCGGAATATTACAGAGCTTTGTTAAATAATTCGATGCTATTGTTTGGTAGTTTAGGGCATGAGGAGGTATTAATGCGGGGGCATGTTCGGGCGAGAAGGTCATTAGCAGTGTTATCATAGCGAAACCGCGTTGCCGGCTTTAAGCTGCTCCGAGCCCTCGGCTCTTTGCTCCGAGGAGCTCCGATTCCCATAGGAGGAAGAGAAAGAGGAGGAGGAGGAGGAGGAGGAGGAGAAAGAGGAAGAGGAGGAGAAAGAGGAGAAGGAGGAGAAAGAGGAGGAGGATGAGCAGGAGGAGGAAGAGAAAGAATAGGAGGAGGAGGAGAAAGAGGAGGGGAAAGAGGAGGAGGAGGAGAAAGAGGAGGAGAAAGAGGAGGAGGAGAAAGAGGAGGAGGAGGAGAAAGAGGAGGAGGAGGAGGAGGAGAAAGAGGAGAAAGGAGGAGGAGAAAGAGGAGGACGAGAAGGAGAAAGAGGAGGAGAAGGAGGAGGAGAAAGAGGAGGAGGAGAAAGAGGAGGAGAAGAAAGAGGAGGAGGAGAAAGAGGAGGAGGAGAAAGATCAGGATGATGAGCAGGAGTAGGAAGAGAAAGAATAGGAGGAGGAGGAGAAAGAGGAGGGAAAAGAGGAGGAGGAGGAGAAAGAGGAGGAGAAAGAGGAGGAGGAGAAAGAGGAGGAGGAGAAAGAGGAGAAGGAGGAGGAGTAGAAAGAGGAGGAGAAAGAGGAGAAAGGAGGAGGAGAAAGAGGAGGACGAGAAGGAGAAAGAGGAGGAGGAGGAGGAGGAGAAAGAGGAGGAGGAGAAAGAGGAGGAGAAGAAAGAGGAGGAGGAGAAAGAGGAGGAGGAAGAGGAGGAGGAGAAAGAGGAGGAGGAGAAAGAGGAGGAGGAGGAGAAAGATCAGGATGATGAGCAGGAGTAGGAAGAGAAAGAATAGGAGAAGGAGGAGAAAGAGAAGGGGAAAGAGGAGGAGGAGGAGAAAAAGGAGGAGAAAGAGGAGGAGGAGAAATAGGAGGAGTAGGAGGAGGAGTAGAAAGAGGAGGAGGAGGAGGAGAAAGAGGAGGAGGAGAAAGAGAAGGATCGGAGGAGAAAGAGGAGGAGGAGAAAGAGGAGGAGGAAGAGGAGGAGGAGAAAGAGGAGGAGGAGAAAGAGGAGGAGGAGGAGAAAGATCAGGATGATGAGCAGGAGTAGGAAGAGAAAGAATAGGAGAAGGAGGAGAAAGAGAAGGGGAAAGAGGAGGAGGAGGAGAAAAAGGAGGAGAAAGAGGAGGAGGAGAAATAGGAGGAGTAGGAGGAGGAGTAGAAAGAGGAGGAGGAGGAGGAGAAAGAGGAGGAGGAGAAAGAGAAGGATCGGAGGAGAAAGAGGAGGAGGAGTAAAGAGGAGAAAGAGGAGGAGAAAGAAGAGGAGGAGAAATAGGAGGAGGAGGAGGAGAAAGAGGAGGAGGAGGAGAAAGATCAGGATGATGAGCAGGAGTAGGAAGAGAAAGAATAGGAGAAGGAGGAGAAAGAGAAGGGGAAAGAGGAGGAGGAGGAGAAAAAGGAGGAGAAAGAGGAGGATGAGAAATAGGAGGAGTAGGAGGAGGAGTAGAAAGAGGAGGAGGAGGAGGAGAAAGAGGAGGAGGAGAAAGAGAAGGATCGGAGGAGAAAGAGGAGGAGGAGAAAAGAGGAGAAAGAGGAGGAGAAAGAGGAAGAGGAGAAATAGGAGGAGTAGGAGGAGGAGTAGAAAGAGGAGGAGGAGGAGGAGAAAGAGGAGGAGGAGAAAGAGGAGGATCGGAGGAGAAAGAGGAGGATGAGGAGAAAGAGGAGGAGGAGGAGGAGAAAGAGGAGGAGGAGGAGGAGAAAGAGGAGGAGGACCCCAATCACCCCTAGGCCTGACGTAACTCCCAAACACGCCGGGGGTAACCCACAATAACCCCGTGGTACCCCCTATCACCCCTGGGGTAACCGCCAATCACCCCTGGGGTAACCCCCAAACACCCCGGGGTAACCCACAATCACCCCTGGGGCAACCCACAATCACCCCTCGGGTAACCCCCAATCACCCCTGGGGTAACCCTTAATCACCCCTGGGGTAATCCCAAACACCCCGGGGGTAACCCACAATCACCCCTGGGGTAACCCACAATCAACCCTGGGGTAACCCCCAAAAAAACCTTGGTACCACCAAACACACCTGAGGTACCCCAAACACCCCTGGGATTCCTTATCTTCCTTTTATCTTCCTTTTATCTTCCTTTATCTTGCTCTTATCTCCCTTTTATCTTCCTTTTATCTTCCTCGTATCTTCCTTATCTTTCTTATCTTCCCAGGAAGATAATGAAGATAAGAGGAAGATAAGAGGAAGATAAAAGGAAGATAAGGGGAAGATGAGGGGAAGATGAGGGGAAGATAAGGAAGATAAGAGGAAGATAAGGGGAAGATAACGGAAGATAAAAGGAAGATAAAGAAGATAAGAGGAAGATAATGGAAGATAAAAGGGGTGATTAGTGTATACCAGGGGTGATTGGGGTTACACCGGGGTGATTGGGTTGTTCCAGGGGTGTTTGGGGTTTTCCATGGGTGTTTGGGGGTACCCCAGGGGTGTTTGGGGTTACCCCAGGGATGATTGGGGTTACCCCAGGGGTGATTGGGGTTTACCCCAGGGGTGATTGTGAGTTATCCGGGGTGTTTGGGGGTTACCCCAGGGGTGATTGTGGGTTACCACAGAGGTGATTGTGGGTTACCCCCGGGGAGTTTGGGGGTTACCCCAGGCCTAGGGTTGATTGGAGTCTTCCTCCTCTTTCTCCTCCTCCTCCTCTTTCTCCTCCTCCTCCTCCTCTTTCTCCGCATCCTCCTCCTCTTTCTCCTCCTCCTCTTTCTCCTCCTCCTCTTTCTCCTCCTCCTCTTTCTCCTCTTCCTCTTTCTCCTCCTCCTCTTTCTCCTCCTCCTCTTTCTCCTCCTCCTCTTTCTCCTCCTCCTCCTCTTTCTCCTCCTCTTTCTTCTCCTCTTTCTCCTCCTCCTCCTCTTTCCCCTCCTCTTTCTCCTCCTCCTCCTTTTCTTTCTCTTCCTCCTCCTGCTCATCCTCCTCCTCTTTCTCCTCCTTCTCCTCTTTCTCCTCCTCCTCCTCCTCCTCCTCTTTCTCCTCCTCCTCCTCCTCTTTCTCCTCCTCCTCCTCCTCCTCCTCGAATTGATTCCTCACACTATCTTAAGTTCTTCTTATATACGGCTTAAAGTGATTCCTCATTCTATCTTCTCACGAATTCTTCACTTATAAACAAGGGTTAGCACGCAATGATTCTAGGATGACTTATTCTGTTTGAATATTATAACGTGCCCCACAACTGCTGACTGTCGATCAGTAAGGTAAAGTGCATAAATGAAATTTGGTTCCTATTACTTATATAAGTCGAGCATCTTTTGATAATGACGATCTTACGCGACGCGTTTTCGCTATGGTAACACTGCTAATGACCTTCTCGCCTAGACTTGCCCAAGTGCTTAATCCTCTTAATGACCCCTAATGAGTTTCTCTTTTGTCTCCTGCACGTGCACTGAGGATAAATATGCAAATATCACACTTAGTAACAGAAAGCGTAGCAACGCTTTCAAATTAATAAATCGCTTTGCCTTTAGTTAATGTTTCGACATTTAAAATCGTTCTTTTCATGACTTCTCGAAGTGAATCCTCATTCTATCTTCCTACGATTTCCTCGCTTATAAACGAGGGTTTAGTTAGTAATGATTCTAGGATGAGTTACTCTGTTTGAATATTTAGGTTCTAAACCAATATAATATTCATCATATACTATTAATTCAAGTCTTTACGTTATCGCTGCCATTTCAGGCACTTTAGACTGTTCAAAACTCTCTCTATTCCTCCAGACAATGTTTAAGATAAAAAATATAAAGTGTCTCTATCAATTTTTTTTTAGTTATTTTGTTAGAGTTTATTGTACGCATGCTCTGTACGTCTATGTGTCCCACAACTGTCGACTGTCAGTAGGGTAAAGTGTATAAATGAAAAGGTAATTACTAATACTTATAAGGATATAAGTATAGTGTCTTTTGATTATGGCGAACTTCGGGAATTAGTCGGAGAGCTATCGGTTATGACGTATTACACGGGGGGTTGAGTAACAACTAGGGTTTGGGGGTTGGATAAACGTTAGGGTTAGACGGTCCCAAAGGAAACTGAGAAATAATGACGCTTGCATAAATAATAAGTCGATTATGACGTAGTGAAAACCAGGGGGGGTGGACAAAAGCTGGGGTTAGGGGGAAGCGCTGATAATTAACGAATAAATTAATTTAAGACTAAAATGGTGAAGTCATGGGTGGTGCTGCGCACCACCCGCGCCAGAAACAACACTGAGCGACAGTATAAAAGGACAACGTTGTCTGGGAAGATTTTACCAAAGATCATGGCGATCGAAAGAAGGAAATTAGGGAACCTATTCCAATTGGAGCTCGGAATGAAAATTTAACTGTGATACTTTCAACTTTTGGCGGTTGCAGAAGAAAAGCTATAGTGATATAGTGAAAGCTAAAGTAGTGAAACTTCGTCGATCCGAGATAAGCAGGCTTGTATTATTACAATTAGTAAAATGTCGGGAAACACTTAGAACATCACAATATCACAATTCTATCTCAATAAACAAGCCAGCTGTAAAGTGAAAATGTTTGCGAATTTTTCTAGGCCTTCCCCAGCGGGTCCGTTCGGATCAGAGACTAGGCTAAATTGAACGTAGCAATAGCAATATAAACATGGTGAACTTGGTGAAAAACATCGTGCATCGTCAGGCAAACTGGTTAAAATACAAAAATGTTATAGAGACAAAGATTTAGTTTGAATAAATAAAGGATTACATGGTCTCAAGGTTTCGCGAAAAATATCAGTCTAAGTGCTCTTTTTTGAAAAATGTTTGGAAATGTATTCAGTGTGATATTTCCACGATCGATAAATTAGAGTTTATGAGAGTCTTAAATATTTCACGCATTCCTTCATCTCAAGAGGTATATACGTAGTTGTAACATTATCTTAGACATCTAAACGGGGATTAAATGTTAGAGACTTTTGCCGTTGGCGAAATATTAGTTAACTAGATTTCTTATTATTAAACGATAGTTTATTGGCTTTTAGCCACTCACAGAGTTTTACAAGTTCTAAATTTACTTTAATTTCTGATTGGTTGCGATTTTTATTAGCATATCATATACTACTATCATCAGCAAAGAGGTAAAAGGTAAACAAATCTGTGAAGTTATGAATACATTATTATAAGGAAGGAATAATAGTGGTCCTAATACAGAGCCTTGTGTTGATCAGATATAGTCAATGACTAATGATTAGCGATTAGTTAAGTATGATTTGAACCAGTCATGAACGACGCATCTGATAAAATAATTATAGAGTTTACTCAAAAGAATAGTGTGGTTAACTGTGTCAAATGCTTTTTTGAGATACATAAATATTCCATTAACTATGGTGAAAGCTTATTCTATTTTTTAAATTTTTTTAAGCTTACTGTGGAAATCCTGGGGCTCCTTCTCGAGGTTTAACAAGAGGTTCAGCATTTATCTACGGATCCACAGTTACCTTTCACTGCAACAATCCAGGAGAAGTACTAAGTGGTCCAACATCAGCAACGTGTCGAGCAAACTCCACATGGAGCAACCCAACTCTAAGATGTATGTTTTAACACTGTTAGTGACCATCAATTGATAAGTTTTGATGATTTGTAGACACATGTAATTAAAGAAGGTGAATTACGAATTTTAGGTGCTTTCTCACTCTTTTCTTGATTAGAATCGAAGGGAAGAAAGCTGATAAGTGCCCACACTGACATATTAAATGCTTACATCTTAACAAGAATTACAATAATAGCTATAAAACTTGATGACTTTTTCTTGGTTTTAATAGTGAAAAATTAAAAAAAAAAAAAGATAGGCTTTTTCTGAAGAAGTTAAATAGTCTATTGGACTTGCAATTACAACATATAAGATGAAGGCTATTACAGATGCATCGAGTAAAGCACCTGGTTCGAAACTCGTGTCCGACATAACCCTGATTTTGTATACTAAATTAAGTTGTTAAATAAAATTACCTGGCAAGAGTTTGACAAAATAGAATACAAATAAAAAGCTAAATTTGGAGCACAAATCATACTTTTCAACTGTTATGTAACAAAGTTAATTATTGAAGATAAAAGATGCATAATTTGAGAATACTGGTTACGGTTCCTTTATATCTATAATAGTGCATTTGTTAATTTTTTTTTATAATTCTTTGGAAATGTGATAGGTGGATCATATGGCATTAGGTTGCAAGGTACTGGCAATAGCCGTCAGGGACGAGTGGAAATCTATCATCCATCGCATGGGTGGGGCACAGTTTGTGATGATTTATTTGACATAAATGAAGGTAACGTAGTGTGTCGTCAGTTGGGCTACAGTGGAGCAAGTGCTGCGCGCCAAAGTGCCTACTATGGTCAAGGGACAGGTACCATACTACTTGATTCTCTTGGTTGCTCTGGCTCAGAATCTCGTTTGTGGGACTGTTCCAATCAAGGATGGGCATCGCACGACTGCAGCCATGGTGAAGATGCCAGTGTTGATTGCTACTGATGTATACCAACAAAATCTGCATGGTGTAACTTGAATACTGTAGTACACCTGATCAATGAGTTTGATTAAAATATAGAAAAATTACTTGCATTTTTGTTTTTGTATATTGTCTCGCCCGAAAAACAAAGAACCACATGCCTACTTTTTACTTTTACTAAATTATTCCACAATTTAAAGGCTTAGCCATCAAGTGGTTATAACAAAAACAACAACAAAAATACTACCATCTGCAGCCTACACCGCGCCGCATCACAGTCCACACGCACTCTCGTATTCCAAAGTGCAAGCAGCAAGCTTAAGAGAAAGATTCGGACATCTGCAAATATCGGAATAGCCTAACCAATCACTTGCCAAAAATGAGTCTGTAAATCAATTAATGAGTAGCAAATCAATTGATTGGAACATTGTAACTTTTACCGCATAAAAATGTCCTCACTATTGCATTTATAATGGGCCAAAAACATATTTATAGCTTGAAAGATGAGGTCACCACTTAACGCGAAATTAAATAATAGTAAGTAATTATAAAAATATGTGGTCACCACTTAACGTGGGTATCTGCCCAAAGTTGAATCAGAAAAGAAAACTAAAGACATTATTTTAAAGCGAACAATATAAAGCAATCTTACAGTAGGCTTACAACACTGCTTATGAGTAACATCGGCAAGGCAACATGAGATTTTAGAGTCAAAATGGCCACCTGCGGTGCGACTGATTTCCCAACGGTTCCCACAACGGTTCCCACTACGATTTCCACTAAAAAACACGTGTTGACTATTGTTGACTAAAATGACATTTTCTATACACCAGCTTTGTTGTATGATGGTTTTCAATATGGAAATGATGCATTTTTACAATTGATGCTTTTAAAATACGTTTTTCACAACGATTCCCACTAAACATCTATAAATAACTTGATCATTATATTGGCTTTTAAACTGCGGAAGTGGGAGCCGTGTCCGCTTTACCTGTAAATACCTTTATTTTGTTCGTCGAATTCTAGTTAAGATCTTCAATCGAGAAGTATACAATGCAAGTGGTACTTGCTGAATAAGCTGCACTGTCAATTTTTTGTAAAAGAAGCCTGAATTGACGAAATAACTTCAACAGTATTAAGGAACCGTAGTGGGAACAGCTGTGAGCACCGTGACATTTGTCATCACAACTGTTGTTTAAAGTTAAATTTCATGTAAGTTGCCGAAATCTTTCGCGTTTTATCGCAGTGTATACTGGTAGTACCGTGCTTATTACGATTGGTAATAAAACCCGAAACAATAATAATAAGTTTTAATTAATACGTTTTCTCAATTACTTGTCCTCGATGAACGTCTATAAACGTTTAGAATTTCCGACTTTTTAACCGAATATCATTTCTTCAATATTGGTTTCTTGCGATTAAATTAAGCATCACGCATATTATACAGAGCTTGTTAGAAGAATAAAATACTTGCTACCTATAATAGCTTTATCGCTAACACGCGCAGAATGCCATGAAAGTGTTCGCAGCTGATTAACATAAACATGCTTAAATTCCTGCTTGACGTGAAGTCCGTTAATTGAAGTAAATTATTGCACAAGTTTTACTCTACATATACTAAAGAAACGCGCAATTGTTTCGTTGTTAGTATATGTAAACATTGTTTGGGATAAATGGAATAATTTCGTTTCAACTTCTAATAGTTATAAAAACTTGCTATGAGGTATAACAAATTATTTGGTGAAAAATGGTGCAATTTGGGCAATATCTTGAGGTGCCCCCATAATGTTGAATATGTGCTGCGCATAAATCGATAAAATGCAGAAAAAAATTGCTAGAATGGTACCGATAATTATTTTTAATTCCAAAATGATATATATATATATATATACGTAATATTTAAAAACCGCGCCGGAGGGCTTTATCGGATATAAAACACGAGGGGATAGCCGAGTGTTCTAGAGCCGATAAAGCCCGTACTGCAAGGTTTTTAAATGACTTCTAAAATTCATCACTTCATGCGTTCATTGGCGTAGTAATTTTGAAAATTAAGCTTATCTCAGCTGTTAAAAACGAGCGAAAAACTTAGAGCGAGTCTATATCCGATACGCTTGTGATTTTTTTTGTGTGTTCTTCATGAATTATTAACGAATTTTATATATATATATATATATATATATATATATATATATATTTCTAAAAAAAACTGTGTTAAAAATTTCTGTTAAAAACGAGCGAAAAACTTAGAGCGAGTCTATATCCGATACGCTTGTGATTTTTTTTGTGTGTTCTTCATGAATTATTAACGAATTTTATATATATATATATATATATATATATATATATATAGTAAAATAAAGACAAAGTTGGTTTACTTCATAAGAACTTTATTCACGACAAATTTGTTTCGTATATATATATATATATATATATTATATATATATATATATATATATATATATATATATATATATATATATATATATATATATGTATAATATGTTGAGCTACATGTTGAGCTATTTTTCAGTATAACAAAAGAACCATTGTCCAGATTTTAACAACACTACCATCATGAATAAGTCAGACAATAACCATCAACGTCTGTTTCTTGAAGCGTGTTATTCCATTAGGGACCCTAACGCTCACAATGACCATATAGAAATACCTGATGTTTATAAGTCACTTTTTTTAACACTATATACTCATTAGCATAACTTGGACCTATTTAAGTCTGTTTTGACTTTTAATATATTTTAATATATTTTTAACCGATGAAGACCGTAGTTGTTCTGTCGAAACGTCTTAATAAGGTTTTATAAACGTTGTATATACGTTTTTAACTAGTCAGTGACAAACCAGTTTCAACTCTTTTTAAATTATGACAAATCCTGGCTACAATTTTAGTATTTTTCGTTTAATATATATAATATATAATAATATATATATATATATATATATACAATCTGCAGACGTACGTTTCGCTGCACCACAGCTCATCAGTGCAGCTCGGAACGAACATGGATATTTTATTATAGAACAGAGTGCTCAAACAACTGCTAGAGTGGTGGGCTATGCGTAATGCTACTCACTACCCTTGTGGAAGTTTGAGCATTCTGGGCCCATGCGCACTTCACGCTATCTGAATGTACTTCATCGATGCTGTCCCACATTCGGTTGTCACCGACGATCGCATGTGTATAAGTAATTGATGAAATTCATTCAGATTGTTCCAAGCTACACTGATGAGCTGTTGTACAGCGAAACACCGTGTCTGTAGATTGAACTATATATATATATATATATATATATATATATTTAACAAATAGATTCCATTTTGCCGTTGTCTGTTCAGTTATAGAGGCACAGATGACGTCACAACGTGGTAAGAACAAAAAAGTGGCCCACGAGACGCAGTCGAGTGGGTCACTGATGTTCTTACCACATTGTGACGTCTTCTGTACATCTCTATAACTGAACAGACAACAAAAAAATGGAATCTATTTGTTTTATACGATAAAAATTTAAAAGGTTTTTGTCAAAACTCTTGCCGGATTTTGGGGCATGAAGAAGGAAAAAAGCAAGTCAGCTGACGTGATCTGACGTGACCATGTCATGGCCAACAACCAATGAAAACACGCATAGCAACCAGGGTATTGTATAAATATATATATTACCTCAAAACAACACTTAACATTTTGAGGTAAGCCCACTTGAACTATATATATATATATATATATATATATATATATATTATATTGGTCAAGGGGTAAAGCACCCCTAAATATCGTCCGATTTCACGCAAAACAGCCCAAAATGCTACAATTTTAGCTAATTTGGCGTAATTGGGTGGGGGCACCTCAAGATGTTGCCTAAATCGTGCCATTTTACACCAAATAATTTGTTAGACTTCACAGCAACTTTTTATATCTATTAGAAGTTAACATTAACAAAAAAAATTTTTTCACTCCACCCTATTTTTCATTTGCATCGCACTTACTTCGCACTTATGTGCCTTGACGAATAAATTGACTTTTAAAGAACCAAAACCGATCATTTAATGGCTTGAAAGTTCTCTTAATAATTCTCTAAACAATTATTTGTAAACATTTCCGTCAAATTTTACTATTTTTTAAATAAAAGTCTACTAGGTAACAACTTTTATTCTATAAACTAAAACGGCTTCCGCAGACAATCGGTGACAAAAGAGTTTTGAAACTTCAACTAAAAAAGCATCAATTTCCGTTTTATGTTCCCCCAGCCCCCCTGTTCAATGTTGGTGACTATTTAAGCGCTCATATTCACGTTCACCGCGTCCCTTATTTCCTAGTCAATATTGTAAAGGGAGGTTGGGGGAGGGATAAACTCTGTCACGAGAAAAAATGTAAAATATATTAAGTTAAGTGTTCCAAGGTATTTTGTCACTGATTGTAGTTCTATAATGTAATCGCCGGCGATCGCCCCGGATCACTGGATCGCTGTGTGAGCGATCGCTGTGGGTCGCTAGCAATCGCTAGGATTGTTTCCATATGATCGCTAATGTTCACATTTGTTGCTGTCCGCCGATGTTTACATGCGTTTTTGCAGCCAATCTTAATTTACCGGACAGGAGATATGATTCTTTCGTTCTTCTTAAATTTGGTTTCACCCAAAGGCGGATCCAATTCAAATTTTTCGCAGATTGCTTTCCAGGCATTCATTTTCCTATACATACTTTTCTTTGTAATGCTTAGAATATTTATTATACAAGCATTTAAATTTATGAATTTCTTCTACAATTTTTTCGGTATCCGCATGTTCGAACCTCATGTTCAAGACCCGGTGCCCGGTGAGGGTGCTAATCTCGACATGCGTGGAGTCCATTATCCACGCTTGTAGAAAAATCTAATTGAAAAAATCTAATTTATTTAGCTTTAAACAGAGAAGGATGTGACGATTATAATAATTAATTAATGTTTAATACAAAGACGATTAAGGTAAGCCGGGATGAGTTTTGAATTTACGTAGACGATTCCAGGCCGAAAATTGCAACCATCAAGCAAACAATGGCAAAGTGTTAAAGTGGCAAAGTGTTATGCCGAACTGACCTATTATTTCTAATAGATGTATCAATGCACTGTTGGCTCAATTCCCGACATTGAAGAATGAAAATTGTTTTGAGGCCAGTGGAAGGTTTGTTTTTTAGCATGCTAAGTAACTGCCGTTTTGCGATACAGATTTATCACTTCAGTTTTCATGTTATATACCGGCTGGGAGGTCGGTATAGAAAAATATTTGCCCGAGGTCTTAAAAAAGAGAGAGCGAGGACAAATATTTTTCTGTAGGGACCGACCAAAACGGTAAATTACTTATAATTTTTTTTTTAATCGTGCAATTTATAATTTACATAATTCGGTAAATTAGCATAATTTAATTAAGTTGCGTAATCCAGATGACGTTCACGTCATATTCAAAAGTCCAAAGTTTATCGTTCGACAGTAAACAACTGCCGACATGTAGTCTGACAGGGAAGCTTGGAACCTTTTTTGTGATAATAAAAAACCCCACAAAACAGTCAAAACGTGAAGATCGAGTTACGAAGGCAAGTCAGAATGCAGTCCAAGTGTTTTTAAAATGTAGTTGATAAAGATTCATCGTCGTCCTTTTTCGTCGCTTGCTCGTTTTTGGCTGTTCGCTTGGAAAGTCGCTTTGAATACTCGGCTGACTCCATGGAAATTGAAAGTGTGTTGTTCAAGTTTGAAGACGAAAATGCTTGTAGTAAGCCATTTATAACTTTTTTCAAAGACATATGGCACTATATATATATATATATATATATATATATATAAATACATTTAAGAGAGAGCACAGACATAAATGTACTTTAACTTATTCTTGGGCAAGACTGTGAATCCAATTTTGGATCCTTCTTCTGGAATTTCCTGCCGTTGGTTAGTAAGCCGCTTATATATATATATATATATGTATGTATATATATATATTTATTATATAGCATGCTATCGGATATGAGCTTTTGCGTAATCTGATTGGTTCCCTACTACTAGGCTATCAGCTCATATCCTATTAGTAGAGGAAAAACAAGATGGCGGCATGTTCTTTTAAACTGCCGAAAAGAGTTGAAATTGACGGATTTTTATACAGAAAAACATCAACACCCTCAAACCAACGTATAAAAAAACAATATTGTGTAAAAATACATTAACAAATACACAATTTAGCATGTCAAATGGTAAAATTCACCTAAAAATTACGTCTTTTAACTTAAAAAACACGACTAAACTAGCGGGTTGATATTAATTTGTTGCCAAACAAAGAAACTCACGGTTAAAATCAAGCTTACAATCAAGCTTACAACACACATTTCGTAGGAGATTACCAGTAAAGGGACTTTTTTTTATTTAGATAAGCATTTGGAGTAGTAAAAAGCATGTTATTTTTCTAAAACAACCAACTAAGTAATTTAGTTTCACTGCCGAAGGTGTTTCAGTTTCATTTTTGCATGAAATCAAAACCTTTTTCACGACAGCAACGCTAATATAAACAACTGACTCACCTTTTGACTTCATAAAGGTACCTTTTAATCTTTTTTGTTGATCTGCTTAACACATTTTTTCCCTCTCGAGCAACATTTATACAATATTTCGACACTGTTTACCGAACAGCTCAGCGAGAAACTCTATGCGTATGCATCATTACGCATGGCGGAAGTATTAGTTGCCTATGCCGGAAGTTTGTTGTTTCAAACATTTCGCTGTAATTTTGTCTCTTGTACAGTGCTTGGCTATATAATAAAACAGTTATACCATTCGCTCTCGTTGTATACGAACTAATAGCCAACCCGGCGAAGCGCCGCGTTGGCTATGAGCTCATATACAACTCGAGCTCATGGTATAACTGTTAAATATTCGTTATACTTTAAACTGCCATATATTGGATTTAATTCGATACTTACGCAACGCAGATTAAAACACATCATTAAACGATTTTGCACTGACCTAGAATTTAAACTGATTTTTACTTCGTACAAAATCAAAAACATTTTTAGTTTCAAAGATCCTATTCCTCGTGAACTTAAGTCTTTTGTGGTTTATCAATTTACCTGTGGGGGATGTAATTCTCGTTATATTGGCGAAACTACTCGTCATCTCACCACTAGGATATTAAGGAACACGTTTTAACGGACAAAAATTCGCATATCTTTAAACATTTAAAAAAATGCCCCACTTGTGAAAATCAATAATCTCCATCTTAATTGCTTTAACATTTTAGATTCTGCTAAGTGAGTTTTTTACCGAAAACTTAAAGAAGCTTTATACATCAAAAAAATAAAACTTCAACTCAAAAATCAAGTCCAACATTTCAACACTATATTCAGCTTATAATTTAATATAACTTTTTTTATATTTATTTCTTAGCTCATTTTATTAACATACCCTTGTATCCATTTGTAACTTAGTTAACCGTTTATCTGTACTATATATATATATATACAATATCTTGAGGTGCCCCCATAATGTTGAATATATGCTGCGCATAAATCGATAAAATGCAGAAAAAAATTGCTAGAATGGTACCGATAATTATTTTTAATTCCAAAATGATATATATATATATATATATATATATATATATACGTAATATTTAAAAACCGCGCCGGAGGGCTTTATCGGATATAAAACACGAGTTTTATTATTTCTGCTTCTTTCGATTCTCGTTGAAGTCGGTTTTGGGCATTACATTGGTAAATCGGCATTATTTTGAATTGTCCGTTGTTGCATGTCGCCAAGTGTTTGCTAACTGTTAAATGTCGGTATTCATCGTGACGGATGTTCTTTGTGTAAGGTGACTCTCTTCCTTAGATTTTCGGTTTGGCCAATATAAAAGCGTTCACATTTAGTACATAAAATTAAATATATTATATTTCTTGCCTTGCAGTTCATAGAGATCTTGATATCCCAAACTTTCCCGTTTTTTAGTTTGATTGAATTTCCGGTGATCATCAGATTACAAGTGCCGCATCTAGCTTCACCGCACTTGCTTATGGTTGGGATAGGTGCTTCTGATTTGAATACCGCTCGCGTTAATTCCTGTTTTAGTTTTTTTGGCTGGCGACGGCTTACTATTAAGTTTGTTTTGTCCATTATACCTTTCATTGGTGCTGAGTTATTTAAGAATTTTATGTCTTGTTTTATCCTTCCGATAATTTGTGGCATTACCAGAAATTTGGGACATTTTGCGGCCACGTTCGTAGCCAGTGGTTACTCCCATGATAATAATATACAGTAAATATTTTGCGAAAATGCAAAAGGCTGCTAAGAACAAAGATCGCCTCTGCTTTCAAAGTAAACAAACATGGCTGCAGGCTGCTCGAAAGAGAAGAGACCTCCGTGGCTTCGTCGTTTGTCCTTCTCGCAGCTCAACTCCACGTTTAGACATAACGGCCTCCTGCTGATAGACGAAATCGGAGTTTCGACTGGGCATACAATCTGAGTCGGGATAAAACGTAGTTCGTTTATAACATGAGGCTGAAGCAGCCGCAGTAAACATAACATTTCTGATTTCAGAAACCTTTTAATGCTTAGGTATTCTATAAGGATAAAATTTGCTTCTCAATTATCCTTGACAATAATCCTAAACGTAGTGTCTAAAAATAATGAACTCAAAACATGAAAAAATAGTCCCAGCCTATGTTATCTTCCCGTTATGCTTTAATAGACACGATGTAATTTGCACCCAAATTGAAAAGAAACTAATTTGCATGTGGGCCTAAATAAAACTATGATTTGGTGTATTGCTCAAACACACTGTAAAACCAAGAAAGTTTAAAGGCTTTGGGAACCGCAATGTTGTTAGATACGGAGATATTTACGAGTTATATTAGCAGTTCGAACATTGCTAAATACATAGCAAGCTCCACACTTTGCATCGTTCGCAAGGAAAGTGGTGTATTTGGCAGATTTCTATCGCATGTTTAGCAGGATTACTATGGCTTACATAACAGAATGAGTCAAATAAGCAGCGTAAATAAATCGATGTTGGGAACCGGCTGTGTATTTCGGTAAGCGAACATTTTTTGTTATAACGTTTCCTTACTGACTCTTAACAGGAATCGAGTCTATGTCCCTAGTAGGATAAATTTTAAAATTTACGATTTTACTGTATTATTCCTTATACGATTTGGCCGTCATGTTTAATGGCCTATATGCGCCCGCGCGACGCCATCTTGTCCCAAATTTGTGGTAATGGGGTTGTTCGGGTTGTGAGTTACAACGAGTGGAAGAACTTTCGTGTCTCCCAATTTCTCTTTTGTTGATCTTAGATCCTTCAGCGGCATTGATGTTGCCTTTTTTATTCCTTCCAATATAATAGTTTGCGGGTAATTTTGTTTTTTAGAAATTGTTCCAATTCATACAGTCGTTTTTCGCGCGTTTCTGGTTTTGAAACAATGCTACAAATTCTTCGCGCAAGTGAATACGGGATATTTTGTTTTATATGTTTTGGATGACATGATTTGAAATGCAAGTATTGGTGCGCGTCGGCTTCCTTATAAAATATGTCGGTTTGTATGTCTTTTCCTTCCTTGTATAAAAGGACGTCCAAAAATGGTAGCTTTTCTTTGCTTTTTTCCATCGTGAATTTTATTTTCTCGTGAAGACTATTTAATGAACTGTGGAATTGATCTAATTCTTCTTCAGTTTTGTTCCAGAGAATGAAACAGTCGTCCAAACCTTTTAAAATGTTCTATTAGATATTCCTTGTTTTCGCTTCCATGAAGTAACCAATAACTAACGTCGCATATCTTGGTGCCATCTTAGTACCCATGGCTGTCCCCTGAATTTGTTTGTAGAACTTCCCATCGAAGTGGAAAGTATTTTCCTTTGATACTAGAGCGATAGCCTCAAGAATAAACTCCTTTTAGAATGGTCGTACCAGAAAGGTTTTGTAATTGTCTAGCCAGTACTCGATTGTTGTTAATCCTAGATCATGTGGAATGTTAGTGTAGAGACTGATTACATCAAAAGATACAAGTAATGTCTCCTCGTTGGTCTGTTTGGGGACGTGTTTCAAAAAATCAAAATCGTCACGAATGTAACTCGGAATTTGTTTACACAACGGTTTTAAAATTAAATCTATAAAGTTACTCAGACGGTGTGTGGGTGACGAACGTCCGGCGACAATGGGTCTCATTTTTAAATCTGTAGCTAACTCGGGTGGTAATCTGATGTATTCTTTGTTTTGGTTTTTAATATATATATATATATATATATATATATATATATATATATATATATGTTCACGGAAAGTGCTCAATATACCATAAAGGTAGAGCGAATATAGTATAGTTTAAGTGGGCTTACCTCAAAATGTTGAGTGTCGCAACTGTCAGTTTCACGCGGGGCGATCTTCAGGCGTCCTAAAGATCGCCCCGCGTGAAACTGACAGTTGCGACACTCAACATTTTGAGGTATAAGCCCACTTAAACTAAACTATACTATACTATACTATATATATATGCGTACACGGGTGTCACGCGGTAAGAATAGTTGGGCGCTGGCGGCTAGCTTTGAAGAAAACTAAATATCCATATTTTGCGAAACAAAATGGTTTTGCCAACGAAACAAAACGAATCGAAGCAGGCTCTACTTAGCTTGAGAAAGAGCAACGAAGAAAAGAAGAAAACGAACAGCCTGTTTAATATATCTCGAAGAGAATCCAGAAAACCTGAAGAAATTAACCAAACGCCGTATGGTAAACAAAAACTCGATTTGAATTGCAGTGTTTGTGGTCACTGGTGACTCAGTGGTCTCAAAATCATTATAAAATTATATAACGGTAAGGGGGTTTATTTATTTTGCTGATTGGAATCAGCATTTATTTATTAAAATATTCTGTAAAGGCCCAGAACGGCAAGCCGTTTAAATAGAAATCCATTTAGACACTCGTCAGTTAAACTTAATCTAGCAACTATCCTATAAAGTTTTATACCTTGTTCTTGTGTTGTTTTTAAGTTTTCGCTTAACCTAAACAATATACAGCTTCACGTTTTCGTGCTTTCCCTTTGCTAGTGAGTGTACGTCATGTGTTTCATTGACTTAATTGCAAGCACTTTTTTATTATTAATACTCATAGGCTTTGTCCATTTTCTTGGCTGTATTTCCAAATTTTCGACTGAAAGGTTGTCTGTTTACTACTGTTTTTATCTCAGACTCCTATTATAAATGTAGTTTTTGAGCTGTTAACTAAAAGTTAACATATCCAACCTTTACGCAACATACATGCATATAGGGTAGGAAATAAGGGCTTGCTAAAAGTAATTCCTTTGGAAACTTCCTAAATGGCTAAAAACAATTTCAAAAACGTTTTAAATAAAAACATGTAAAAGTGGGTGAGGGGTTGTTGCGTTCATGTATTTCTAGTAATGTGCATAGACGCGCCAAGTTGCAATGACAATGACGAAAGCAGCGCATTGTAGTCTAGACTAGTTTTCGATCGCTCGATCGTGTTTCCAAATGATCGTTTATGATCGCTTATGACAGGCAACCCAATTTTAGGTTGTGTGCAGAACGCCCTGCGGGCGCGGTGCTTCAACGGCAATTATAAAATACATCCGCTTATAAGTCCGCTTATTCGTTCTCAATCCCCCCCGGCTGCTTACCAATCTCGTTCCCAGAGCCAAATATGCCCGGCAGCGCGGGCCAATCAAATGGCTCTGGGACAATCCATTTGAAATACAGGAGAAAGTGTGTATTTTGGGGCATGCGTAGTTAGTATTTTTTTACCCAGGCACACGAAAACCTTCAGCACGGCCGATCAATATTCTGCAAAATACATTGACATGTTGTGGCTGATTCTGGAATTTAACAGTAACAAATAGCAATAGAAATGTTGTAAGAATATATGGTTTGTGACGCGATAAAGTATTACTTGGCAGAAATTTTTGTTTCTGTTATTTATTGCCCATTTGAGTATGGCAAAAAAAATTCTATGCATAAAAAAATAACAAAGTGAGAGGTTCTTCTTTTACTTATTTTTAAACATTAACTTTTAAAGTACTTAACACCAAAGATGTGAGGGGCAGGTGGCATGTGCACATGCTCACATTTAGCAAAATGTGACCCTCCACGGGAAAACGTACGTTAACGATATTCCGTTCGAACGGTAAAAAAAAACGGATAGCAAACGGATGATGAACGGTCTTGAAAAGCGTTTAAACGGCTTTCCAAAAAAATCGAACGGTTTCAGGCGGCCGTTTGAACGCTTTTGGGCTAACGTTCGAACGATTTTGAAGAACCGTTTGAACGGAATTGGACAGCCGTTTGAACGGTTTACCATAGCCGTTTGAACGGTTTACCGTAGCCGTTTGAACGGTTTACCATAGCCGTTTGAACGGTTTATCCCAGCCGTTTGAACGGTTTTGGGGAAGCGTTCGGTTTTAACGCTTTCAAACAACCGTTTGAACGGCATAATGGACAAACGCTTATAGTTTATAATAGTTTATAAACTATTTTGGACGCATTTTACTTGTTAAGGGCGGGCACGGCGAAACTTAGTAAGCATTTAAAAACTACATCCTTAACTCTTTTGGGTAGGTGTATAGCTTCTCAGTGACCTATACCTAACAGACTTTAGTATTTTACTGTTGCTAACGCTATACGGTTTCACTTGTTATGATGAGAGTTTCCTGTTCCGAAATAGATAAGTGGTTTTGCCCAACACTTTAATAAAGGAATTTTAGCGAATTATAGGCGCGTCAAATTGAACCTACGAATTTTAGAGAACTAACCGTCATTCTAACCTTTTCCTAACCCTAAACCCTAACCCCAACCCTTACTTGCGAGACATAAATCAAAACCAACGAATGTTCGCCCCTATAGCATTTAATAGTTCGAGTGTTCGACCATTAGGTTCGACGTTTGAAACCAACGTTGAACTTTCTCGAATTTAATATAATTAGGTTCGGCACATGATAAGTTCGACGTTTGAACTAGGCCTGATATATACAAAGTGATGAAATAGCCTATATATTAAATTGGTACCTTCTATCGGGTCTCGGTCCTCCCGTGTTGAAAGCCAATTATAAGATGTTTGACCATGCACCATTTGCTTCGACTATAGACACAAATACGGGATTTGCTTTCCTTGTCATCTCCAGTAGAATAAAATAACAAAATGTCCTAAGTTTCTCCATGGTAGTAAGTCAGCTTTCCAAGTGATCGACAACAATGTACTCGATGATACACGTCCAGATTTATTTTCATCGATTCATTCTGATCGCCAGTGAGACGCTACGGAGACTATAATTTGATATCACTTGTTATGATGAGAGTGTCCTGTTCCGAAAGAGATAAGTGGTTCTGCCCAACACTTTAATAAAGGAATTTTAGGGAATTATATAGGCGCGTCAAATTGAACCTACAAGAAACAAAACCTGCAAATACATAACTGGCTTTTATAAGATCATAGCCTTAAAATCTTTAGAAAAGTATACTAAACAGACAATTAACACAATTATCGTATAGGCAAGACAATCTCAAACACCACACCGGATTGGCAAAAGTTGAGGACATAAAATCTTTCTGAATTCTTTCTTATAGTCTATACGAATTTAATAACAAGGTTTAAAGAAATACGCTTTATCCCCCTGTAACACGTATTCTGCAGGTGGTCACAATGCCCGCAATGGATAATAAAAATTCGTATTCGGGTTTAATTTTAATTTAATTTTATTAGCTTCGCCATAGACTTGACTATAAATACATGTATGGTATCACATGTATGGTTTAGATTCTTGAGTGTCTCAATTAACACTACATGACAAGCTTGAATAGTAGCATAATTATACCTTCGCACTTCTGGTACTTTTCCTGTTCGTTAAAAATGCATAGTAATTTCCGACGGGAAACAGCTTTTCCGTGGGTAAATTGACTGAACCAAATTATAGTCTCCGTAGCGTCTCACTGGCGATCAGAATGAATCGATGAAAATAAATCTGGACGTGTATCATCGAGTACATTGTTGCCGATCACTTGGATTGCTGATTTACTACCATGGAGACACTTAGGACATTTTGTTATTTTATTCTACTGGAGATGACAAGGAAAGCAAATCCCGTATTTGTGTCTGTAGTCGAGGCAAATGGTGCATGATCAAACATCTTATAATTGGATTTCAACACGGGAGGACCGAGACCCGATAGAAGGTACCAATTTAATATATAGGCTATTTCATCACTTTGCATATATCAGGCCTAGTTCAAACGTCGAACTTATCATGTGCCGAACCTAATCATATTAAATTCGAGAAAGCTCAACGTTGGTTTCAAACGTCGAACCTAATGGTCGAACACTCGAACTATTAAATGCTAGGGGCGAACATTTGTTGGTTTTGATTTATGTCTCGCAAGTAAGGGTAGGGTTTAGGGTTAGGAAAAGGTTAGAATGACGGTTAGGATAAAAGTTTGGTTTAGGTGTGGATTGGGTTCAGTTCTAGGTTGAAAAAAATTAGAATGAAATTCAATTAATAATTCAACTCATGCTTGTTTAGCGAGATATGAATAATGTGCCATGAGTCCCATGAGGTTCGTTTTTCTTGTCTACGGCTTACCTTCTCATTATTTTTTTATCGGAAAAAGGCGACGGTAATCGGAAGAGAGCGAGAAAAGTAAACAGAATAACTGTGAGTAGAAGATGATTGAACTTGAAGGCTTGTTGTCAGTTAAATGCGACGCTCATCTCTGCGCACCGTCCGATTGACTTCTTCATCTTCTTCGAACTCACCGCATCGGTCACATATATACTGTACCGGTGCGCTACAAGTTTATGCACTTATCTTTCGTAATTTGTTCGCAACATAAACAGTAATAATCTCTTCTCGTGTCCATATTTACTCGAAAAGACCTCCGTACGTATTAAGTTTCATGTTTTGAGCTCGCATTACGGCGAGAAAACTAGACAAACTAGTTGTTTTGGTCATTTGTATTAGGTTCGGCACATCAGTGGTAAGTTCGATGTTTAAAACCGCGTCGAACCAGAGTCGAACTTAACGTACCGGTCGTCGCATTTAATATTAGGGTCGACTTTAATTAATTAAAACGTTTCAAACATCGAACTCATCATGTACTTAACACCTTGTTTTAGATTCATTATAACTAAGTTCAGTGCATATATAACACAATATAACTGATTTAACGTCGGCATGAATAAAAAATCATAAAACAGGTAAAGTTCATATTATTTAATATTAAGTCTAACGTTTCGTCGCAATACTTATACAGCAACATCTTCCAGGTGTTTGTCTGCGCTTGGCCATCATATTCTTAACAAGATTACGTTGTAAACAAGATTACGTTGTAATCGTGCGTTAATTGACGTCACTATAATGCAGCTTGGTCAAACCACTCTAAACCAATAATTAGTCAGCGAAGCTGTGTGCATTTTCGCGACGGACATTTTTTTCGGCTAGATACTGGACGAAGACTAAACTAGCTTGCCTTTTGATTAGTGCAAATAATAGCTTTTTAAATCCCACCGCGAGAAAAAATGGGGTTTTTTAAGACAACAGGTAATTAGCAGAATCCCGCAGTGAGGTAGTCCGATTACGCTGATTTCCGAAGCGTTTCACAATTCACAATAAAAGTATATTACTTTAAAATAATATTCAAAACTAACGTGGCTTCGATTTACCAATGGCATTAGACCATTGGAGATAAATAGAAGCAAACACGACTAAACTTGAGGCGAGTGTGTAACGCGAGTCCATAGTCGCCGTTCCTTATATATACATTTGTATGTATATATATACACCTCGTGTTTCAACTGTTTCAAGATTTAATAAATGATCATAGTTATAATAATAAGATCATAGGGTTAAAATTAAACGATGGCAAAGCGTTAAACGGTTTAAGCAAAGTTAAGCGTCCAAACGTTTTGAGTAAAGCGTTCGAACGCTCGAACGCTTTAGACAAAACGTTTGAACGGTATAAGCCTAGCGTTCAAACGGTTTGGGCAGAGCGTTCGAACGCTTTAGACAAAACGTTTGAACGGTATAAGCTTAGCGTTCAAACGGTTTGGACAGAGCGTTTAAACGTTTTAGGCAGAGCGTTTGAACGTTTTAGACAGGCGTTTGAACGTTTCAGGCAGAGCGTTTGAACGTTTTAAGCGAAGCGTTTGAACGGCAAATGATGAATGGCTAAACGGTTACTCAATCCGTTTAAACGATAACTACAAAGCATTTGAACGGATAACAAACGCTCTACGAACGGTTTTTGCAAACCGTTTGTGAAAGCGTTAACGTACGTTTTCCCGTGGAGGGTCACAATTATATGATATATAACAGCATAACACCCCTTGATTGAAAGTCATGATCACTTAGATTTTGGTTTCATTTGTCACAGTCTTGTTCAGTTGTAAAATTTACTACAGTTTGTGGAGCCCTTTATCAAAGTGAAACCAAATATCAACTGTTGTGTTCTTCTTCACTTGTATTTCGTATGGATTCATACAGATTGAACTTCTTTGGCTCACATTATATTACTTGTATATGCAACAGTGATCTGTAGAGAGTTACGGTAGAGGCCAAAGTACTTGGTCTTATATACACATAATTTTAAACGGATATGATTAAAATCATAACACACTAGTGATCAATCTCGTTCCCAGAGCCCACGTTTCCCACCCGGTAACGAGAGACTCTGGTCTGGGATAATCCGTTTCACATCGATATTTCATTGGTTGATGAACATGATTACTCTTCTTCCGGATCACAAGAATCCTGTGATGGCGTAAACGGATTATCCCAGAGTCTCTCGTTTCCCGTGGGGAACGTGGGCTCTCAATCTCGTTCCCAGAGCCAAATATGCCCGGCCGCGCGGGCAAATCAAATGGCTCTGGGACAAGCCGTTTGAAACCCCACGAATCGTGGGGTTTTGGGGCGTGCGCAGTTGATAATTCTGTCCTAGTCCTTCTCGGCTCCTGTTTATTTCGAGTCTTCGACTCAATATTTGCATTGAAAGTTGTGTTTGGTGTTTTCAAATATATTGAGACTTTTTGACTATGGCATGTACTTTAGCGTCTGAAATTGAGCCTGGCCTACTGGATGATGCAGTAAATTATTCGCTGGAAAAGATCGGGAAAAAAGACTTATGTGCATCCTTTTGCTGAGACCTTTATAGTACTATGGAGATAGTCAATGGCCGAGATGTGTCGGCAGTCCTGCGACCGGTTTTGGTAAACGTAAATCGCTCATATTTCAACTTCTCCCATTTGTCTTCGACTTTCTCAGTGGTGAAGAATCGGTGTCTTCGGTGATTGTGATTTCTCCTTTAAATGGTTTGATCCGAGATCAAATTGAAAAAGTCACATGCTTGCGATAACGATCAAAACGCTGAACTTCCTGAACACGGAAATACCGATTAGGCTGACACGTTTTCAAAGTATAATGCTGATCAGTTATCGACGTTTCAACTTAATTGCAAACTGTATTACTTTTTATGCCGCTTTTGTATGACTGAATATAAAGACGAAGGTTCTCAATGGCAACCAGCACACTGCACGTCACGTTACACTGAACGTCATCATGCATCTTTCTTTCTGATTGTCCAGTCAACTTTTAATGCAAATGTATTATGTATCTATAAACTGCAAAATTTATGCAAGGCGCAAGGAATCGAATAAACATTTTTTATATACATCTTTTATTTTTAAGATATTATACTGTGTCTGTAAGCTACAATATTTGAGGGTCACCTCAAATAGTTTTGAGGGTCACCTCAAATAGTATTGTCCCAGATCATGTGCTTTTGTTTCATCTATATAGCACTTTATCAGCGTTTATAATCACACTTAAAAATAATTATTAAAAAATAATTTATCATGCCACAAAGACTTAAAGAGCACATCATTGCTGTTGAAGCCTGCTATTTAGGGCACTTTCCAATTGACAAGGTTAGACCGATCAGTCCGGCCAGAATGGACTTGCTTTTGATTAGGACCAAATTTTCCAGTCAGACCATCCCAGATCTCAAACGAATCGTGTTCCATTTAACCGGACTGACCGGTCTAACCGTGTGTATGGAAAGCCCCCATAGTTGAACAGTTTAACAAGGACTCCTCCATTAAAAAATTTTAATATATCAAAAAATTACAATATTTTGATAATTATTATCTGAAAACAAGAATAATATATTTGTCTAATGTGTTAAAAATACTATTGAAGTTACTACATTAATACCATATTTTTGAAGTCAGAGTCAATTATTTATGCATTTAAATTTATATTTTCTGCAGCAACTTCTTGGTAAAGATAATATGAGGTGGAAAAAAGTTGATTTCTTTTTGGAACAGCAGATTGACTATGACAACCAAAATGTTTTCTGTCACTTTTAGTACCAATACATGTGCATACCACTGATCGTGCATACTGCTAGGGGCTTAACCAGTACACTAATCTAGTATAGCAACACAAATAAAATACAAAACAATATGATTTTTTATTTTAACCTTTTTACTCATTGAAGTCATCAGAAAAAATAATGATGATAATTTAAATGAGTTAGAACATAAAAATTAACTCTCTCATTTACAACTTGCCCAGACTTCCTCAGTTGTCCCACAACAACATGCGTAAGAGTTGAAATGCTAATCTTATTTAAATTATTTATTGTTTCAATTTTAAAAAAAATACTCAATAGTAACAATAAATTCTGCTATAGTACTCCTCAGTATCAGACGTGTGACCATTAACCACATTTGTTTGTAAGTACTGTCAAGAGCAAACCTAATGTTACTAATCCCTCTGATGCCATAATGATGTGCTCTAATTTGGCTAGCACAACAGTATATACAAACATTCCATAAAAATATCATAACTGCAGTGCCAGTTCTCATTATAAAGTTTTGATTATATATTACAAAACAATATCCAAAACTAATGTTGTGTTGAGTGATAGCGGTGACATAGGTCAGTGAGGAATTCAAGTTTCGAATACCCTGGTTACATAGGCAAGTGGGGAATTTGAGTTTCAAATTCTCCGGTGGCTAGTTGAGCAGGAAATCTAAAGTCTGGTAAGGCTATTCATAAAAAAATAGCATTATCACATGGTACAAATCTAACTCTCTGATTAGACAACTTAACCGTGAAGTATTTGAGAAATAGAAAATGGCCACCTGTATTTACTGGTATATAGCCTAATATAAACATGAGTGAGTTGGGAGAGTTCAAAATGGCTCAAGTTTACATAAGTACTTTCAGATTCTCGCAAACTCACTCGAGTGTTTGCATCATGTTATATAAATGCAGGGCATTCTATCAGTATGAAAATAATAGGGCTAAGAAATGTGCTGTGACATCACAACCATGTTTGCATAGCCTGATATAAACACAGTAACTAAGCAATCACATTGTGCATAAAATATATACAACCTATTTTAAATAATAATATATTTAATTACACTAAACAATAATTATATTTGGCAGAATACTATAAAAAGCAAAATAATAAGAAAACTGAATATACATGTACTGTGTCTGTACATGAACCATTATCAAATATTGGCATGATGATTGATGATTCAATGTTGCAAGAGCACAAACAAGTCTATTGGTTTAATAAAAGTAATGGATATTAGGATATAGTACTAGTCTTTGAAAACTGGTGTAACCATTGCCAACAACTGAACTGATGTAGACTCATTTTAATATAGCTGCTGCTGTATTTATAGATTCTACTAGACTACAGTCTAAGAGTGTCAGACTCAAATTTTAATAAAACAAATGCAGTACGCTGTACTGGCCTGGCAAGTGGCAACATTTCTGGCAATATAAGAATGTTGTACTTATATTCCTTGAAGTCAAACTCAATGTCTATATGACAATATACCATAAATATTTGTAGCACGAAACTGAAATCTGAAAAAGTGAATTCCCGTCACGACCAAAGGCCTTTGTCACGACCCACAGCTACGACGAATCTGTCGTACGTTCTCCCGTAAAAGCTTAAATCAGGGATCCAAACATGTTACTAAGCCAAATAAGTATATTTCTTGTCTCTTTGGAAAGAATCTTTCATTTTGTCAGGTTTAATTCTCATAAAGATGTTTTTATTTTGCTCCGCTCCTCTTGAAAATTCAACATGGAAACATTAGAAACCGTTGGGAGAATGAGGATGAAATTATCTGCGCAGCGCAGTAGGCGTTGAAGCGTTAAACCAATCAGAGGCAAGTTTCAAAAGGCTTGTCCCAGAGCCATTTGCTTTCCGGGGGGGGGAGCTGGCTCTGGGTACGAGATTGGTGGGCTCTGGGACCGAGATTGACTAGTGATGTAACATCCCTCTTTCTTTAAGACTAAATATTCTTTTTCCGAAATTTTTTTTTGTAAGTATCCCGCTATAAATAAATTTTAAATTATACTCTAAAAAACTGACTTCTTAATGAACCATATAATGTCACCAAAAAATAATGTCAATAAATGTAAATTAATGTAAATTTTCTCTAATAATATATAACATACTAAGATGTAAATCTATCAGGTTTCTTACTTAAACGTCCCGAACGTGTTCTTATTTCTGATCCATCAGGAGGATTTACATCGTTTTGTCCGAAGCTTGAATCCTCTTTTGGAATTTGGATGGCTGTTGAAAACCGTATCTTCTGGACATCTGGTTTGATGTGGATCCGATTCGTTCTTAACTGGACACCCGATTTGTTTTCCACAACGTAAGACCTTGGTGTTTCCTCAACTTTCCTTGTCTTAGCTGGGCTCCACGTTTTCTTCACCGGATCTTGCACTTGCACAGGTTGGTCCTGGAAGAGCACTGGCATTGTCTTGGAATTTCTATCATACCAAGCGACGTGTTCCTCTTGCTGCGCTGATAAGAGTTTTCTTGTTTCTTCCTGGTCGCTCGGTGGAATTACCTTCACTGGTAGGGTCGTTTGAATCGCTCTTCCATTGATAAACTCTGCTGGAGATCTCACTCGCGTACTCAAAGGTGTAGCTGGCAATGTTAATAGAGCTAGATTTGGGTCTGCTCCAGATTCTTTGCATTTCACTAAAATCTTCTTGACAGTTTGGACCTGCCTTTCTGTGAAGCCATGTCCTCTTGGGTAGTACGGAGATGATGTCACCACTTTAAAACCATACCGCTTTGCTAGGTTTTGATTGTCGCAAATTAGTACTTCGGGAATACCTTGTTCGGAAAGGATCGTTCGAGTGACGTTGACCACAGCTGCTGTGGTAATTTTATTTAGTTTCCTAACGAATGGAAACTTGGAGTAGTAATCTGCAATTACTATATACCATGATTGATCCACCTTAAAAAGGCCTGCGCTTACGGTGTGCCAGGGTCTTGGCGGAATCTCCCTTGGAATCATCGACTCCTTCTGCTGGCAATTCTGGAATTTCTTACAGGCTGGACATGAAGCCACTGTACTCTCAATCTCTTTGTAGATACCAGGCCAATAGACACATGATTTCACACGAAGCTTGCATTTCTCCATTCCCAGATGACCGTTGTGGATTTCTTGCATTACCATCTGCCGAAGAGATTCTGGAATTATTATTCGACTTCCAAGCAATAGGACTCCTTCTTGACTGGAGATGTCATCTCTGTTGGTCCAATAAGGCTTTAAGGCTCTTGGACGACTTGTTGGGAGAGGATCTGAAGAGTTCCATCTCTAGCGGTTTCCTCTTTTATCTGATTTAGCTTGACAGGTGTGATTTCTACCAAGTGATGTATTTTATCGTGCATCCCTGGTATTTCCCGCTTGTCTTGTGGAGATAACCGTGATAACGCGTCGGCAATCATCATTTCCTTGCCTTGTTTGCACGTAATCGTGAAATCATACTGCTGTATATGCCTATAGAAGCATCCTTTGAAGTCAAGGAGGTGCCATGATGAGGTTCTTCTTGTGAATCTGATCTAAGGGACGATGATCACTTTCTACTACCAAGTTCCTTCCATACAGGTAAGAATGAAACTTTTCACAGCCGTAGACCACCGCCAATAGCTCACGTTCGCTGTCAGCATATCGACTTTCTGTCGGGGTTAGAGCTTTCGACGCAAACACGATAGGTTGACCATGTTGTATCAGGGCCGCACCCAAACCTTTGGCTTTTTTCGATGCGTCTACTTGCAAAACAACTGGTTTGCTTCTGTCGTAGTAAGCTAGTGTGGTTTCAGTGCTGATTTGCCATTTGAGCTAGTTTCAAACGCTCTTGTATGCGATGTAGTCCAATTGCATTCGACATTGGCTTTGAGAAGTTCTCTCAGTGGTACTATATAGCTGGCTAGGTTAGGCATGAACGGTGCCAAGTAATTGATAAAACCAAGGAATGTATGTTACTCTTTCTTGTCTTTGGGTTGTTCCATATTCTGTATAGCTAGGACTTTCTCTGGGCCAGGCTTTACTCCCTTGGGCCGGTGTGTACAGTATGCCAAATAAACTACACCCGACATGGACAGCCAAGGTCCCAAAATATTTTGTAAGGTCAATTGCAGCCACTTGCTGCAATCCCTTAGCTGCCAAGCTGTCTGGTTTTGAGGCGCCTTAATGCCTACCTCTATCCAGCCAGGCACTGTCTGATTAGAAGAAGCATTATGAATAGACCATATAGGACTTTTCACGGACATGGAGGCGCTTATCTCTCTACATCATCCTGGTCATCTTAATTCTTAACTACCTGGGATTATGTAGAGAGGTGAGCTCCTCTATGTCCATGCAACGTCCTATATCGTCTATAAATACTGAAACTGCTTCTAATCAGACAGTGTCTGCCTGGATAGAGGTATTAAGACAAGTATCTGGCGCCTCAAAACCAGACAGCTCAGTGTAGATAAGGGGTAAAGTATTAAGTACCTACAGTAAGATTATTTATTTAATTATAATATTCAGTGATGGATTACTTATATATATTTGTAGAAAATTTTAATTAAAGGAGATTTACTTATTGTCACCATAATTTATGAAATACTAATTATTAGGATGTGTAATGTAAGCAGAACACTAGAACTTGTTCTTTTACTGACAGACCTAACAGTAACAGATGATTACCAAGTAAAGACTGCATACTCATATTCATACTGAAATATTTACTCATTTCAAGTGTTTTGGTGCATTTAAATAATGATTGCAATGATACAAAATACATATCAAATCAAATCAAATTAATCAAATGGTTCAATTAATTAAATTAGTTCAATTATCCTACTGTCAGCAGAGAATTTATCAATAACCTGCTGAATGGAAGGTTCTATATCTTGATGGATTTCCGTCAATGCCAAGCCATTTAAGCGTTCTTCTACCATTGTGTTCCTTGTATAATCTTTCAGCCTACGCATGGCTGAAAAAGAACGTTCACACACTCACAAAATGTAACAGGCAGAGTAGCAAGAATTCTAAGAGCAACTTTGATGTTTGCGAAAGAATCAAAGCTTATAGCTTTAAGTGTGGATGCAACACTATTGGGGCATGAACCTTTATAACTTACCCAATATGTCTGCCACAATTCCAACTCACCATTTAAGGCAAGAGGATTTGAAGGTCATCTTCATAAAAATTTGAAAATTTGTCAAATGTCTTCTTCCAGCTAATAACACCAGTATTGTTTATCAAGGGTATCATTTTACTAGGAATAATACTTAACCCATACATGGCATTAACACTACTTACATCAAATCTGGTATTAAGATCAGAAATAAGGTGGTCTAAAATAGGAATTGTAAGTGTGCGCTTATAATACTCAGAAGCATCAGAAGCAGGGAGATGTCTAGAACATGTCCTAGGCAGAGACACCTCAACTTTAATTTCAGCAGCTAAAGTCAGTAAAGTGAGAGCATCACGATACCACTGGCCAAATAACTTCCAACTTCTGGATGATATTGGGAATTCACTATACCACTGGCCAAATAACTTCCAACTTCTGGATGATATTGGGAATCATCACGGTGCCCTTTAAACGTTAAACCTAGACGCCCACAAGTTATGATAGTGTCTACAATAGGAATAAGATTTTTCCTATTCTTAGAAATCTTATTTCTCCTATTTTCACTAATCAACACATCAATTGACTGAATTTTACCTGCCAACTGCTCCTGGATAGACAAAGAGGTTCCTGCTGTACTGCTATGTAAGTATGTTGATGAGGAACCAGACTTACCTGTATGATTTTTGAAATTTCGAGTAGCATCATTCCAACATTTAAAAGGTTGACAAAAAAAGTTTTTGGCAGCATTTTTTAAAGGGTTTTCTCTAGAACTTTATCCCCAAACAACACACAGGGAAGACAATAAGCACCATCTTGTCTTGGCTAGGCGAATAGCATAACCAAGGATATAATGGTTGTTGAGCTGTGTAGCAGAGCACAGAGTACGTCACAGATAATATCCTGCTGATTATCGTAATTATTTATGTACATTAGTGCTCATATTGACTACCATATATTACATACGCCACAACGACAAGGTGGTAAGCTGATTTGCATGCAGTCATAGAGCTCTGTCAGCCAGAGTGCCAGTTTGCCAGAGAAAATAATTAATTCTCTGGCGGCCAGAGCGCCAGAGTTAGGCCTCTAGTGTCCTTAGTGCCAGAGTGCCAGTTTGCCAGAGAAAATAATTAATTCCCTGGCAGCCAGAGCGCCAGAGTTTAATTGTGTCCTTAGTGCCAGAGTAACAGTTTGCCAGAGAAAATAATTAATTCTCTGGCAGCCAGAGCGCCAGAGTTTACTAGTGTCCTTAGTGCCAGAGCGCCAGTTTGCCAGAGAAAATAATGAATTCTCTGGCAGCCAGAGCGCCAGAGTTTACTAGTGTCCTTAGTGCCAGAGCGCCAGTTTGCCAGAGAAAATAATGAATTCTCTGGCAGCCAGAGCGCCAGAGTTTACTAGTGTCCTTAGTGCCAGAGCGCCAGTTTGCCAGAGAAAATAATGAATTCTCTGGCAGCCAGAGCGCCAGAGTTTACTAGTGTCCTTAGTGCCAGAGTGCCAGTTTGCCAGTGAAAATAATTAATTCTCTGGCAGCCAGAGCGCCAGAGTTTACTAGTGTCCTTAGTGCCAGAGCGCCAGTTTGCCAGAGAAAATAATGAATTCTCTGGCAGCCAGAGCGCCAGAGTTTACTAGTGTCCTTAGTGCCAGAGTGCCAGTTTGCCAGTGAAAATAATTAATTCTCTGGCAGCCAGAGCGCCAGAGTTTACTAGTGTCCTTAGTGCCAGAGTGCCAGTTTGCCAGTGAAAATAATTAATTCTCTGGCAGCCAGAGCGCCAGAGTTTACTAGTGTCCTTAGTGCCAGAGTGCCAGTTTGCCAGAGAAAATAATTAATTCCCTGGCAGCCAGAGCGCCAGAGTTTACTAGTGTCCTTCGTGCTAGAGTGCCAGTTTGCCAGAGAAAATAATTAATTATCTGGCAGCCAGAGCGCCAGAGTTTACTGGTGTCCTTAGTGCCAGAGTGCCAGCCGCCAGAGAAAATAATTAATTCCCTGGCAGCCAGAGCGCCAGAGTTTAATTGTGTCCTTAGTGCCAGAGTGCCAGTTTGCCAGAGAAAATAATTAATTATCTGGCAGCCAGAGTGCCAGAGTTTACACTTTACTGGTGTCCTTAGTGCCAGTTTGCCAGATAATTCGAAAATAATTAATTATGTGGCGGACTAATACCTATAACTTGTCTGTAGCGCATAAGAGCACTTTGAAATTTACTCGGTAAAAGGTGAGAAACAATCGCACTATAAATCAAGTTTACGCAGTTTCATGTCAAAACAATTAAAATGCATTCAAAAGTTAAAAAACAAAGATCCAATCAACAGTTTCTTTCCTATCGCAACTCTGCTAGGCTTCACTTGCTTGTAACTTCTAGTTTTAACACTATTACGTATAGTAAATAAATTTCACTCCCTCTGCGATTTGATCCGAAGCAAATGGTTCATTCCAAACAAAGCCAAACCGAGCTCATGCTGAGCATAGACAGCTGGGTGGTATTAAACTCTAATTTTTATGGGAGGCCGCACCCAAGTTGTTGAGACTCACTAGGCGTTTCTTGCATGGTCGGAGCATATGGTCGGAGCCTATGGTCGGAGTCAGTAATATATCGCCACATAGCTTATTTTAAAGTACCTCTTTTCACTAAAAATTTCAAAAAACCGCCCTAGATTTTGTGAAGATTTAAAAACGGCGGGACAATAAATAATAAATAACAATGTGTGGAACTAATTCGTTTAGGCATAAACCGGATATAAGCTAATGTGCTGCCATATGATAATTATGATTGCTCAGTACCGCCAAACAAGCAGTCCCCAAATCGTTATCCATGTACAAGAAAATTGCGCAACGGTCGCGTCTCGTTCAATCCACCCAACACAGCACAACTCAGCCCGACACGATAAAACAGAATATAGTACATATTATCCAAAATCCACGACGGAACGGAGTTGTTGAAACAGCACGTTGCCGTCACCATTAGTTTGATTATCGACGTTATGATCATGTAGAGAATGTTTTAGTACATTCCTCTTTCATGTGAATATTTATCTGGTAAGAATCAGTAAACGTCCCCACAGGGCCGTAGCGATTATAATGCTAATATTATGCTATATAAAATGTGACAAGTTTTCAAGACAATGTGACAATAGTTTTCAAGACAATGTGACAATAGTTTTCAAGAGGAACTTTATCTCAACTAATTTAACAACGTTTCGGGCTAGCCATCGCAAAAACTCATACGAAAGAAAAAACCTTCAAATGTAGTTATTGCAATGGGACATTTGATAATGCAATATTTGATAGCCATATGTTAACCCATGAACTGGAGGCCACAGAACCACCTGGAGTATATATATATCTTTACAATTACAATGTGATGCCAGATTTGACTTAGCCACTGATTTAGTAAGGTCATTAAAGAGCTACTTCGTACTGCACTGTAAAACGGAAAGGCTATTTCAACTATTAATTTAATTGGTTATAACCAAATAAGATTCGTAGGAATCACCAGAGACACTTGGTAAGGTAGGATATGAACTACGACATTCGGCGTAACACTTTCATACATACGCTTTTTTAACATATATATATAATATATACGTATATATATATTTAACAATTATTCTCCGAAGGCGAGGTGAATATTGATGTATTATAACCGAGACGAAGTCGAGGTTATTATACACCAATATTCACTGAGCCTGACGCGAATAATTGTTTTAGTATAAATACACATTTTCGTACTTTTAGCGGAGCAACATTTTCTTTAATATTGTTAATTTTCTCGTCTGTCGCATTCACAAATTTTGCTGGCGGCCATTTTGAATAAACGCTGTAGGTGATTATCGAGAATTATTAGTCCGAAGTAGCTCGACCAATCAGCGCGATATATATATATATATATATATATATATATATATATATGTATATATATCATAATAATGAGAACTTTATTCACTTAAATTTTTTTTAATGAAATAGAGATGTAAAGTAACAGAAATTTCCCACTTCGATTAATATTAGAACTAAAACATGAACTATAACAATTAAAAATAACATGAAGTATATAACTAATGTGTTGGACCCGGCATGTCTCACGGACTTTCATTCTAACCATGCCACGGGATTATTGTTCTTCCTCATCGACTACTGCGGCATTCAGAATCCGAGATGCAACTTCATTGTGAGCTACCAGCCTTTCGCGAAGTCTATTTGAGATATCCATGTTAGTCTTAAAAAATGATTTCTTGTAGTTGTCCATGGATAAGCCATACCTTTCAATCGAAGATTCCTCAACTCTGTCTGGGACCTCTTTGAGAAACGCCACTGTGTTTCCACTCTTAACAACGTAGCCCAAAGATTCGTTTTGGAGAGTTTCCATACTCTCATGAACCTCCGTTGTTGTTGGTCGAGTTGCGGAGCTGAATCTCTCTCTCAACAAGTTGGTTACCACAAGCGGCCCATCGTAGTATAGGACTTTCTGCATCATTCGCTTTGTGGTGTTTTCTACTGCCCCGGTCAAGTGATGTTAAGATAAAAAAAGAGAGCGTAAAGTTAAGTGCACGACGCCTTATGTTTTATACAGCGTGCTTTATATACTCGTAGTTCAAATAAGATTCGGTTTCTTTTGTTCTTCATAGGGATGTATCTCCAATATACATCCCCAGAAGGTTTGTATATAGATATTCCTTTTGGGTCAATATCCATATACAACTCTTGAATTTTTAATTGCTCGCACTTAAAACTCATCGGGCCATTAAAGCATGTTTTTCAGCAAAAAGGGTATAGACATGATTCAAAAAGGTTTAAATATTGTAATTCTTTAGTTTAAAAAATTGATGGATTTCACTCAAATTTTATTTTTTCGGTATAAGACCACCTTTATTACAGTTTAGCTAGAACATGAAACGTGGCACTAATATTCAATCAATACGCATGCTCACACTTGCGTGGCCTCCCATCCATTTACAATCCTCGGGCTTATGGCTCTTATAAACGTACGGAGACCATCCAATAGAGCATGCGTAGCGGACACCTTATTCTATAGTTAAACAAATGTCGTAAATTGTGTATAACATGCAGTTATATACTACAAGCACAGGTATACAAACAGGTATACAAACCTTCTCGATGATTTCCTTTTGTTTCTTGAAGTACTCGTTCAACTTGATGGCATACTTAACATACCTCTTTGGTATCTTTCGGGAGATTGGACCATAAGCTTCAAATAGAGCTCTTCTGGTGTACTGGTAAGTGACGTACAATATCACCGTCCAGCGCAGAACATGGCGGCGTTCTTTAGTCGCTCTTGTGACCAGGTTTCCTGACTGCCAATTGCAATTGAGTTGCAGACAAACTTGCTCGTCAAAATCATCAAACTCCACCAAAGCTTCATCGTCGAGATAATAATGAACAGCTATATCTTCTCCGTTGTGGTCGCAGTATATGGCGTTGAAAAGCATGTCAAGGTCTTGCAGGTTGGATTGATGAAGTACTTCCTCGTAACTGGCACTTTCTTTACGGGTTAAGGCTTCAGGTCTAACGATGCCGATGTTAAATCTTGCATCGAAGCCATCATGGCCAGCCGACATCTGAGGGTAAAGATCTGCCAGGAAATTTTTTACCTGTACCCAAAGCAATGTTTGTATATTTTAGTTTACCTTAGAATCGCAAATCATGTAGGTTTACACGGTTCATATACCGTAATACAGTTTAATATACAGTATAAAAAATTGTACACCCATGCATAGCGGCCACCTGATTAGAAAAATGTACAACAACGTTTACAGAGCAGAATGACAAAATAAACATACCTGTAAAAACCCTCCTAGCGCAATGCTTCTTTTATCAACGCCCACTGGTTTTGCGTTGGCACCAGTGGTAACAAATAAAGAATCTCCGTCATACAGGCGGCACAAAGTTCACATTTCTTTCTCGCTCAGTATTTGCCTTAAGGTCTGGTACATTTCGTCCTTCACGATGACTGCCGTACCATTGTTGTCAATTAAATGTTGCCGTAGCCCAACTTCGGTAAATTTGTCGAGTGACAACCTGACGTTATTCTCGCGTTCGACAAAGGACATTGGAATTTTACCGCCGTGATTGTTAGCTGGCGATTTGGCTGCATCAGGAGGAGCCAAACACAGAATAAAACAACCCATACTCTCTCGATGGCCTTCGGATAACTTGAGGCACGTTTGGGAGCCCAACAGACCAGCTATTCTTGGAAGGATTGCCATATACATTATGTCTTTAACGACACCATGTGCACGCGCAAACATTTCTAGCCAATTGGTGAAGTACACAGGAGCAACGTTATCCCAATCGATACCGTTGTCGCTTGCCTCTATCGCCAAAGCTTTCACTACATCGTCACTAGTGTCGTTGGCCTTTCTCTTACGCTGTGAATTCCCAAGCATCGTGAGTGTATAGCGTCACAAGTGATAATGCCGTGTTGTTCGATCGTGTGCGTATTATTAGCCTGACTGCTAGTTAATGTTTCATTGGTCGAAACTTCGCGCCAATTTTTGTCAAAAATAACTATTGGACAGATTTGATCTACAAACAAGACAGCAACCAATCACATATGACTGACCTTAGGGTGATAATAATGAGACAACTGATAATCGCACATATACAACTCACAGATCTCCAAATCTCATATCTGATCTTATCGACCATTTATGTACATTCACACTTGCGACATAAAGATATAATTTCATAACATTATAAGGGCTCTTATGTCGACATAAAATAAAGAATTTTATGTCGTTTAAAATGTTTCAGTGTGAACTATCCAACATAAGAACATGCATAACTTAGACCTAACGACATGAACACAACGACATAAAGAAAGATCGCGATCTTTTCCTAGTGTGCACCAGCCTTATATTAAAGAGATGAACGACAACAATATTTCGCTGCTTTATGCATCTGGTGACAAGGGCGTGTGACACCTACCATGCATTGTAATGTCTAATTGTCATGTGCATGATAACACTGTCAAAACATTGAAACATGTGATGTATAAAAGCTGTACGCTAAATGATTAAATTCATATCTCTTTAAACTATGGCGAAGTTCATACTGATTTTTCTACTGTGCGTGATTCTGTGCCGAGAAGCAAGGTGTGTGCATTTACGAGAGTGTCATCACCAGTACATAGCAAGTGTGATACATCAATTTCAAGATTTGCCTGCTGCTCTGTATGTTTATCCACATATCCCGATGGTACACGTATCTGATCCCCTGATTCCTGACCCTTACGATTACATGCTTCCAGTCCTGTTGTTCTGGGATCCACTCAATCAGCTTGCCTGCCTAGGTGGTGCAATCAAATGTCCTCGGTCTGAATGTCAAATCAGTTTGGATGATCGAACGCTTCGGAGTGCACATTGGAAAGACTGCCATAACCAGCGAGAGTCATGTAGATTATTATATGGGGTAAATGGACCAATTTATTTAGTCAGCCGAGTTTATCGATGCACAGGACAACATGCTGAGATGATTGCTCACGACCCAACTATATTGAACCTTGTACCGGAATCACGAAGACCGTTCATTTTATCACATATCAGAGGAGTAACACACGAGCTTCAGCAAAGCATCGTTTGTTATATAACATCTGGTTTAAAAATGGAGCACATTCATTCAATGCTGAGTCAAATATACATGGAGGCATACACTAGAAAGCGTATTTCTTTTGAAGAAGATTTTAAACTTTTCGCATCTGCAAACGACATCCCGTTTTCTGATCACGAATACGAAAGGTTCCCTCCTGACGTACCAGATGAATATAAAGCACCAAGCATAACCGTAATAAGAGATTGTTTTATTTATGATTTCGAAAAAAAGCAACAAGCGTACACACACAAGATGGCTGAACATTCCGCCGAGTGGATATCCATTGATCACACTTTTAAAGTGGCGGCAAATATTGGAGCAACTCGAAAATGTGATTCACGTTGGGAAAAGCAATACGATTCCATGTTCTGTGTCATGAATGAAATTGGATGCGTAATCGCTTGGCAATTAACTTATGGTACAGCCTTCACTAAAGTGGAGGATCTTTTGAAAGGACTAGAGAGAAGATTTAAACAACAGGGCAAAAATGTCGACTTGTGTTTTACAGACAACTGTTGCTCGTGGAGGAAAAAGCTCCAGTCTGTGTTCGGTGAAAATTTCACGGTTAAACTAGATGTCTTTCATGCGGTACAAAGAATAGTAAAAAAGATTCCTAAAAGACACCCGTTTAGTTTTCATTGTGCTCAAGCATTTTCACTTACATTTCGTCATCCAAGTGATCATGGGGAAAATCGCAAAGAACATACTCCTAGCCCTGAGACGCTAAACAAACAGATAGATAATTTCGTGCTTACGTGGAAAGACGTGCTTTTTGAAGATAAACCAGTTTTGACATTGGATGCACTGAAAGAGATTGTACACCTCAGGGAACACATCAAGAAGGGTTGCTTGTCCGATATTCCACCTGGGGGTGGTACTGAGCGTAACGAAAACCTTCATAAATGTCTGCGTAGAAGTGCAACTAAAGTACGTATCGGTGTACATCTGGCGGTAGCCCTTTTTACAACATTTCTTTACGTATGGAACGAAAAGAGAAAATTAGGAAACTCTGCCGACAAGAAAATCAAAGTGGTACCAGTCATCGATTCTTGTAATATATCATCAAGTTTCAACAAAAACAATGCAAAGGAGATTTTTGGTGTAGGAGTTTCAAGTGAAAGAAGATTTAACTCTAGTGAAGATACTATACCATTGTCTTATTGCGATTTGTTTGCAGATTGCAACTGGGATGGGGAGGGACAAGATTTAGAAGATCTTTTAAATAATTCTGACTTTAAACTGGAAAATGAAGAAGTGAAAGAAATTTTAGATAGAGCGACAAATCTTGCTTCTGTTGTGGAAAGTTTGACAAAAACTAATGGAGGAAATCGGCCGTTCAACACCAATCATGTGAATCTAATGTCAAACCCTGCACTGTTTGCTTTTGGAAGCTGCGTCAACAAGAGTGCGGAACAAGAAGAGAGTATAGAACGTTTGGAAAGTACATTGGCTTCATACAATATGGAGTTTGTGAAATCCCCTCCAGATGGCGATTGTCTCTTTACTTCCACTATATTTGGTCTGAAGCAGATCGTTTCCTGCAGAAAATACCAAAGCTACACTGCATATTTACAAACTTTAAATTTATGTTTTGATGCAGACCTTGCAACAAATGTTCTCCAGTTACGCAACCTTTTGGTGACTGAATGGCTTGAAAATGCGAGAGAATACGAAAAATTTGTTACCACTCAACAAATGTCTTTCCAAGAGCTAGCACAATCGTACAAGAAAACTGGCGTCTTTGCAGGTGAACTGGGGAACATTATGGCTACTGGCCTTGCAAATGTACTTCAAATAAATGTTGTACTTTTTACTTCCATGCGAAGAATGGAAACCTTACCAATAGTCCCAAGAGGAAAGGCCTTAATAAGCTATCCCCTCTATTTAGCCTTTAACCATTCTGGATGTGGGCATTATGACGCAGTGGTAGAATCCAGCAACCGCATCGAAACAAATGAAGTAGTGCGTGAAACAGATTCTACCAACCGTGGAAGCATTGCGCCAGTTCCTACATGCCCTGCCGAACAAGACCGTCACCAAAGAAAAGGTTGTCGCTGTGGGAGAGGTGCAGCAAAGCAGACCAAAGAAAAAGCCTTCTGCTTTCAAGTGCCAGGAGAACGTCGTTCACAGTGCCCTTGCTTTCGTGAGCTGAAGAAATGTTCGTCATTATGTTATTGTTTGAATTGCAACAACCCTCACGGCAAGAAATCAGACCAGAATACATCGCCTTCTAATAACAATCATAAAGGAAGACAACGAAAACGTGAAAAACAGTGCATGCAGGGTTTGCGAACGACGAGTCTGGATTACATGCTGCAATGCGGTGAGAAACCAAAGGATCCGAATTGGAACACCATGGAGAAGTATGTCTTGAAATCACTCGTTGACCATATGATTGGAAAAGGAAAAGTGCCAAGTGAAGATGATATTACTACATCATATAATGAGTTGGTAAAAATTGTGACTGAACTCCAAGGCATTAATCTACTTTTGAGTAAAAAGGACAGTCAAGTGATAAAACAGATGCCGAAGAAAACAATCCAGGAAGCAGAATTATTTCGTCAACTGTACCTACAACAAGTTGAAGAGAATCTAACAGAGACATGACGTTTTCGATTGTGCATATAAAAAGAGACGATGTCTTCAAAGGACCTGTATCATATATAGTCCAAAAAAACTTTTCAGTACATTAATTTTGTTTTTCTATACTATAGAAGTATGGATGTTTATAGGAACTTTATATCTCATTTTAATTAATTGTTGTAGTTCATGTTCTAGTCTTACTACTTAATAATTAATTCATTTAAACATGCAGGTGTTGTAAATGGGATAGTATAGCATTGATTAACAAACATCAATGCTCTATCCGGTTTACAGCATACTAATTAGGACCCATTGACTCAAATTGAGCTTTCTCCTTGTTTAAATAATTCGTTTTGTTTCTGCCTTTTCTACGGCTGCTAAACAAAGTATGAACATGATATAAACTCGTCGTAGCTTAGGTTTACGCTCGCCGTTGTAAATCCGATACATTTCGACCGCTGATACAATTTCTTCGCTCGTGATTGCAAGACCATAATGTTTTGCAGAACGACAGTTATGTATTGTTCTTGTATTTAGTATAGTTTTATTACAACAATTGTTTCCTCAATCATGCTTGGCGATCCGAAGAATATATATTTGAATTTCCTAGGTGCGCCACTGGCATCCTGATAAATATTATTGAATCCACTTTGGCAATTGGTAATAAAATCAGTCCAACACAACGAGACATACTGTGTTCATTTTGCTTATAGATTATAGGTGGGTACATTTACAAGTTAGAGATAAATTCTGCAGTCTCGGTCATGGCAATAACCTGTAGATTTGTTACCCAAAATGAAATCAAAGAGCGAAGTACAAAATTTAATGCCTAATTTTTATAGCCCAAAATATGGTCCAAAAAACAGTCCAGTCCATGTTTTACCCTATATGCTCCATCGGGACAGCTAAATCCGGGGAGTTAGTTACAGTGCGAAAGTTAAATCTGACTGTTAACATTTCGGAGAGTTTAACCATGCATGCAAGCCAAGATGTTAAAGCCTGATTTTCATTTGTCGCATTTCAGATCGCCGATGTTCACATTTGCGACGATCACAGGTTGTCTGTGATGATCGGCGATCATCGGGGGAAACAAATTTTTTTGTTCGCCGATATGAGCGGCGATTGTCCCCGATTGCCATGCAGTTTTCATAATCCTATCTCGTCGCAATTCATCGCAAAGCTGTACCGCCGATGAAATGCGACATATGAAAACCAGGATTGACTCTCCTCGTTTTTTGAGTATTCTATCGAACTTCATTTTAATTAAATATAAAAGATTTTTCACATCTTAAATACATAATAATAGCTTAATAATTGGGTAAAGTGTCATCCCAAACTTGCTAAGGCCCTGTGGGGACGCTAATAGTGATTCTTACCAGATAAATATTCACGTGCAAGAGGAATGTACTAAGATCATAACGTCGATAATCGGATGAATGGTGACGGCAACATGCTGTTTCAACAACGGATTTTCCGTTCCGTCGTGGATTTTGGATAATATGTACTATATTCTGTTTTATCATGTCGGGTTGAGTTGTACTGTGTTGGGTGGATTGAACGAGACGCGACCGTTGCGCAATTTTCTTGTACACGGATAACGATTTGGGGACTGCTTGTTTGGCGGTACTGAGCAATCATAATTATCATATGGCAGCACATTAGCTTATATCCGGTTTATGCCTAAACGAATTAGTTCCACACATTGTTATTTATTATTTATTGTCCCACCGTTTTTAAATCTTCACAAAATCTAGTGCGGTTTTTTGAAATTTTTAGTGAAGAGAGGTACTTTAAAATAAGCTATGTGGCGATATATTACTGACTCCGACCATAGGCTCTGACCATATGCTCCGACCATGCAAGAAACGCCTAGTGAGTCTCAACAACTTGGGTGCGGCCTCCCATAAAAATTAGAGTTTAATACCACCCAGCTGTCTATGCTCAGCATCAGCTCGGTTTGGCTTTGTTTGGAATGAACCATTTGCTTCGGATCAAATCGCAGAGGGAGTGAAATTTATTTACTGTACGTAATAGTGTTAAAACTAGAAGTTACAAGCAAGTGAAGCCTAGCAGAGTTGCGATAGGAAAGAAACTGTTGATTGGATCTTTGTTTTTTAACTTTTGAATGCATTTTAATTGTTTTGACATGAAACTGCGTAAACTTGATTTATAGTGCGATTGTTTCTCACCTTTTACCGAGTAAATTTCAAAGTGCTCTTATGCGCTACAGACAAGTTATAGGTATTAGTCCGCCACATAATTAATTATTTTCGAATTATCTGGCAAACTGGCACTAAGGACACCAGTAAAGTGTAAACTCTGGCACTCTGGCTGCCAGATAATTAATTATTTTCTCTGGCAAACTGGCACTCTGGCAATAAGGACACAATTAAGCTCTGGCGCTCTGGCAGTCTGGCTGCCAGGGAATTAATTATTTTCTCTGGCAAACTGGCACTCTGGCACTAAGGACACCAGTAATCTCTGGCGCTCTGGCTGCCAGAGAATTAATTATTTTCTCTGGCAAACTGGCACTCTAGCACGAAGGACACTAGTAAACTCTGGCGCTCTGGCTGCCAGGGAATTAATTATTTTCTCTGGCAAACTGGCACTCTAGCACGAAGGACACTAGTAAACTCTGGCGCTCTGGCTGCCAGGGAATTAATTATTTTCTCTGGCAAACTGGCACTCTGGCACTAAGGACACTAGTAAACTCTGGCGCTCTGGCTGCCAGAGAATTAATTATTTTCACTGGCAAACTGGCACTCTGGCACTAAGGACACTAGTAAACTCTGGCGCTCTGGCTGCCAGAGAATTAATTATTTTCACTGGCAAACTGGCGCTCTGGCACTAAGGACACTAGTAAACTCTGGCGCTCTGGCTGCCAGAGAATTCATTATTTTCTCTGGCAAACTGGCGCTCTGGCACTAAGGACACTAGTAAACTCTGGCGCTCTGGCTGCCAGAGAATTATTATTTTCTCTGGCAAACTGGCGCTCTGGCACTAAGGACACTAGTAAACTCTGGCGCTCTGGCTGCCAGAGAATTATTATTTTCTCTGGCAAACTGGCGCTCTGGCACTAAGGACACCAGTAAACTCTGGCACTCTGGCTGCCAGAGAATTAATTATTTTCACTGGCAAACTGGCACTCTGGCACTAAGGACACTAGTAAACTCTGGCGCTCTGGCTGCCAGAGAATTAATTATTTTCACTGGCAAACTGGCGCTCTGGCACTAAGGACACTAGTAAACTCTGGCGCTCTGGCTGCCAGAGAATTCATTATTTTCTCTGGCAAACTGGCACTCTGGCACTAAGGACACTAGAGGCCTAACTCTGGCGCTCTGGCCGCCAGAGAATTAATTATTTTCGCTGGCAAACTGGCACTCTGGCTGACAGAGCTCTATGACTGCATGCAAATCAGCTTACCACCTTGTCGTTGTGGCGTATGTAATATATGGTAGTCAATATGAGCACAATGTACATAAATAATTACGATAATCAGCAGGATATTATCTGTGACGTACTCTGTGCTCTGCTACACAGCTCAACAACCGATATAATTCCAACCATTCTAAACGAAAACTTCTACCATTTGTTGTTGTGAAAGAGTATGTTTTATCTGGTTTGAACACATTTTTTATTAGAACACCAATTTCTGAATCAGACATAGTTTTAGCTTTCTCTCTATAAGTAGCAATATCATACTCGTGCATAAAATGAATTTGGGAAGTAGTTATAGTTGAACTTGTAGATGGTAAATTGGTTGCAGAAGCAGCTGTTTTGCCATGCACTTAACTCTGCCAACGGATCAGGAGCAATAGGTACCTTTATGTCAGTAGGACAAGGTTTGGGGTCTGGTGCACTGCCAAAAGAAGGAAATGTAATCTTAGACTGAACCAAATTTACACTGGAAGTTTTTTTAGACTTGGACTTTTGCAGGTTTGGGAAGACTTTTTGTGCAGGTAACTTTCTCTTTTCTCCTCCTGCTGGCTTATCATCAAAAACGAGAGGGACAAAATGATTTGGTTGAAATACTTTACCTGATTCAACAATGCCGTGAAAACAAAATAGGACATGTAGATCTGATATAGCTCTCAAAGGTGGGCAAGGTTCCACTTTACAATTAGCAATAAATATTTCTGTTTGTAACAGAAGCCAAACCAAGAATACATAAGAAGCCAGACCATGTCTTATCACAACAATTTAAAATGCCTTCTTTCTTAACAAACTGATCCCCAGAAAAGCCAAAATCTAGTGCTCTGTTTGACACAAACATAGGTAAAAGGTTTTTAAGATTTTGAGAAACCTTTTCCCTGTGTTTATGATAAGCAGATGAAAAATATAGGTGCTGAGAACAAAAATCAACCTTGAGAGACAACTCAATTGATGTTAAAACCCGAAGATCACTAACAAGAGAATTATCACCTACCAGGGCCAAAGAAACAGAGCTGTATAGGCAATATCCAGATGCTTGAGATCTATATTGAGGCAGATACCAAAACACCAATTCAGATTTAACACAAAAGTCAAAACTCAATCCAAACCAATCGAATAAGAAAGAAATTAACACTAGAGTAGAGTAGACTGTTCGAGTAAAAGTATTGGAATTCAATATTTAACGTTGTTCATCAGATTATTAAGTAAAAGTATGGTGAGTAAAATGGTTGGCGAGGAAACCACACGAGTGGAGTTTCTTTTTCAAGTCGCAACATATCGTTCAATAAGTCATCGTTTTCACTCTCTAGAGCGTTCTCTACAAGTTCCGTGACATCCGTAGTCGCCACAATCGAAACCGAACTCATTCTCAAGCAGAAGTTTGAAGTCGAGTCAGTCACTGCCGGCTCAGGCAGCTTAGTTATGCCGTAGTCTTGCACTCTGGCAGTGGTCCGTGTACGTCGAAATATCCTTTGCTAGCCAATCAAAAACCAAGAACGTCGCATCTACTTCCGACTGCCCTCTATTGTCTCTGTCCAATCAGTGCTCGTTATTTCGACGTAGACGGCCATTTTGACGTAGTCTAATTATCCACATTTGTAAATGGAGTGAATGACGTCCCTCTCTATCCCTACCTTACGAACAGTTTCGTTCAGGCTACGTGAAGTAGACTAAGTGTCCTCCAGCCGAGGAGTGGGGCTGAGTCAGACAATTATTCAATTTTCCTCGATATAGCGCAAAATACGTGCGAAAATTAAATTTTTTTAAATTTCAAAAATTTAAAAATTCATATAATTTTTTTTTAAATTTTAATATTTTTAAAATTGGAAATTTTCAAATTTCAAATAATTTTTGAAATTTTTTCCCACTAATTAATTCATGAACTAGAAATACATAAACGCAACAACCCCTCGCCCGCTTTTAATACGTTAAATATACATAATTATTATATGGCAAGCATTTGTTTTGGTGAATCGCGCAATTTGATTGGCTACTGACGTGGCAGGAGTTTCCCGTATCGCCCGTGGGCAATACGGAATTTTTATTGCCCTGCGAGGAAAACAATAGCAAAAACTTTAAAATTCAATAAATTGTATTTACAAGAAGTAGAAAATTAATAAAATGAGCGACGAGGTGCATTCTGAGAGCGAGTTTTATTATCCAGAAGTTGAAAATGAAGAATACGAAAGTAATTTTTATCAGTTTCACGAAGTACAGAGCGACGACGTCTACGAGCAGCGAAACAGCCAGGAAGAAATTGACAGTTTTATAAGAGAGCAGAAAAGCGTAAACACGGTGAAAAAAACAGCAAGCGACATGAATGCATTCAACCGATACCTAGCTGAAATAAACAAACAATATCTAAACATTTTGCACTTACCAGCACAGGAACTTGACCACTTGTTGTCCAAATTTTTCAAAGATATCCGTAAAATAAATGGCGAAGAGTACGAACCGGACACGATTTCAAGTTTCCAAAGGAGTATTCAGCGGTTCCTTTCCGACAACAAATCCCAGTTTAACATCCTGATAGACAAAGAGTTTAAGATGTCCCGCGAAGTCCTTGCAGCGAAACGAAAAAGTTTGGTAAACAAAGCCGGCAAGGGAAACAAGCCAAATGCTACTCGCGTTCTCACGCAAGAAGAAGAGGACAAACTGTTTGAATGCGGACAGTTTGGTATGTCTGGACCAGAAGTCCTCCAGAGAACCATGTGGTGGTTTGTGGCACTCCACTTTGGCTTCAGGGCGAGAAACGAAAGCCGTAAGTTGCGTTGGGGCGATATTCAGCTCCAAACCAATATTGATGGTCGCGAAATGCTCGTCTGGCTATGTGAGCGTGGCACGAAAACACGTAGAGGTCAAGAAAACGGTCACCAAAGATCATTTCAACCGAAGATTTATGCCACCGGATCAGAAAGATGCCCTGTTGAATACTATAAAATCTTCAAGAGCCATCGTCCAGTCGAAATGAATACAGCAGACGCGCCGTTTTTCCTTGCTGTCAGACATGGGAACCGCCGGTCAAAACAACAACATTTGGTATATGAAATCTCCTCTGGGCAAGAATGAAATTGGCAAGTTCGTCAGCAAAGCAGCAGAAAATGCTGGTCTTCAGCGAGCCGGGGGGAAATTAAGTAACCATTCTGTTAGAAAAACCAGTATCTCGAGGCTGTTAGACGCCAACACTCCCGAAATCTTTGTGGCACAGCTGAGTGGACACAAGAACCTGCAAAGTCTACAGTCGTATAAATCGGCAAGCGAACAACATCAGCTTCAGATGTCCAGTATACTCAGCGGAACTCAACCATCAGCACAAAACCGAACAAGAAGAGCACTTAATCCTCTTGAAAATTTACAACCAGCGATACGTGAGCCAGTTGATACGTCCCAGTCGGAAACCCAGCTCGGCCAGCTGCAGCCTTTCGAAGCAACACATTCATACCAGGAAGATTCAAACAGCCAAGCAGTTTTCGCTGGTGCAAGTATAAGCAGCATCTCAGGGTGTCAATTCCAGATCTTCAATGGTCCAGTGAAGATATTCCAAGAGAAAAAGCGACGAAGACTTGTGATTGAAAGCGATGAAGAAGGCTAAGTTTTGTTGAACTTTGATCGAACAGCCGTAATATATTTTTCAAATAACTTTGAGTTTTATACGAATGTTTTAAGTCAGTTACGACAATAAGTTTTCTTGATTTGTTAATCTTTTCTTTCATCGTTATTTAAATTTAATCTTGCGATTATATTTCCCAGATAAAGATATTTAAAACAAACTTGACTTGTTTGCTTGTTTCCGTGTGTGTTTTGTTGAATTCGCCACGCCGCCTCAAGCACAAATTGTCGCATTACTCGCATATTCAGTCGCGTGACCATGGCGCGTGACCGGATGTAATGGATAAACTAATTATCCATCGATATTAATTTTTGCACTGATTTATGCCATATAATAAACAACTTACTAACCTCGTCTGTTCGGTCTGTACGGTAAAATATCAAACCTCGATTTTGCTGTATTGACCTCGCTATCACTCGGTCAATACAGAAAAACCTCGGTTTGATATTTTACCGTACAGACCTCACTCTCAGTTAGTAAGTAGTTAATAACCCACTCCCCGATTAAACTGTTTTTGTTTACAAATATAAACCCCTGGCCTCCTTTACATCCTGTTTTATCACTTTTATGAATGTAGTTTTTCTATTATTGACCAATTTCCAAAGCAATGTTTTATTCCAAAATAATAAAGCAGTGGCTGAGGAAAAACTTGTGTCACGACCTAATAGCACCAGAAACTGATAGCAAAAACAAACAATAATTACAGACGCTTATATCAAGGTGCCTATTAAACTGTTTGAATATGATTCCTCATGTTCCAAATATAATGTTGAACCTCAAAGAAAAACATCAGAACAGAAAAAAACGTAGGTAACAGCCTGGAAACTATAGGTATAATAAGAGATGAAAAACTAACCAGGGAAGAACTATAATGCAAAGTTTCACTCGAACCATGGAAAAAACGCCTGAGAAAATGTATATTATTTGACAAGATTTTTGCTGTTTTAACTGAGTTTAATACTGAGAAGGTTTGGATATATACCGATTCTAATCAGCTAAAGAAAGCTGGTAAGTTAAATACGAATCACTGCTTACCGATAAATTTTCTTTTGGCTCTTCTCAGATGCTGCAAACACTCCCATACCGGCTACGGCGTTTGGTTTCCGTGGTTTTCTCGTTCGGTTCTTAGCAAAAAGCAATCAATTCTCTTCAAAATGTGAAAAGCTGTTTGTGTTGATGTTCCTTTCAATTCACTGTTCTCTCTCGAGCCAAGACATATCAGTGCATAAGTCGTTTGCTGGCTTTGAACAGACACACGAAGAAACATCTTTTTGTTTTTTCAGTCACATTTGGAGGCATCTTTTCCCATCTTTATAGCAATTTTTCATTCTTTTTCAATGGTTTCTAGTCGTGTTTAATATTGTTTGGTTCACCCCACTCCAACATCTCTTCTTAGCTTTCCTTTATCGGTCATTTGTAAACCAATTTTTCTGAAAAAGATTTTGTTTCGCTTGAGCCGCGAAAGTTGGCGATTTGAAGGATATATATATATATATATATATATACATATAAACATCTCGCAGAATTTCTTTCCCCTTCGCGTGTAATTTCGCGTGTAAGTGTACTCCACGCACGTCGAGATTAGCACCCTCACCCGTGCTCCGGGCCTCCGGCCTTCGCCTGGGCTCAGGGATAAATTAGTCTGGGATTTTTGTGTACGTCGCATGACGTGCTTGACGTACCCTAAATCCGCCCCTGTTTTATACCACCCCAACGAGGCTACCGATCACGTGAGTAAAAACGATCCATAGGGATAACCCTTAGCGTGATTGGTACAAAACGAACGAAACATTGGCTAAAGGATCAAATTGGATTCTGAAATACTGAACTTTTCACTAAATTGACGAAGGTGCACACAAAGAATGAGAAAGCTGTAGTATAAAGTACGGATAATCATAGGATAGTTCTGATAATGTATAAAAATAGAAAATATAACAATTAAGGTTGATTAATGAATATAAATAACATTTAGCTTCTTATCACAAGTAACTCAACGTCCATAAACCAAAAATAAACCGAATTCTTCCTAAGTTTTATAGTTTTATCTTCTTTCTACTTGCTCTAACTACAGTAATTATAAAAAAAATGATTTGAGAGTTTTTCTTGTCTATTATTTGGCTGTATTTCACTTTGTTGTACTTTCTATCTGACGTCACCAATGACGTCATAGATACGTAACATCTGGAGTGACACCTATAAGGATTAAAATATTTTTGAAAGTTCTATTAGCATACCAAGTTTCACTTCGATAGGCTAGCGTAAATACTTTATGAGATATTAACCTCCGGCAAAAGACAAAAAAAACCCAGTCTAGATAGGGTTAAAGAGAAATTAAACACTGCACAAAATTGCACAAATTTATCTCATTTATCAGTGCACACATTTGTTATCACTTACCACTGCAATATATAATAACTTGAACTATCTTGGTGTAGTTTTCTGATTAAAATCGCAGCTAGCTCAGAGGTATGATACAATTTAACAAAAATTCTACACCTTTAAAAACTGCAGTTGCTACGAGGTGCTTTCTCATAATAGCGGCCTTTGCGCCATGAGATAATGGCGGTTGTACATGGTTTCACTCAGAAGCTTCCAAAATGTCATATTTCTCATCTCAAATGATAATAATAATAATAATAATAATAATAATAAAAACTTTATTTATACTGTTAATAATCCCATCAGCATAGCTGCTGCTATGAACGGGAGAACAGTGCTTATGAATATTATAACTAAATTATCTACCTAATAATAACCTAAAAACAATTACTAACTACAAATTATATATATACTGCAGATATGAGACTTATTGTCGATTTCTGAAAGATACGTATAATTAGAACGTTTAAAGCTGGTGATAGATGTAATTTCTCTGAAATTCAAAGGCAAATAATTCCAGTCCTTTGCACCAGCATACTTAAACATGGATTGTCCAATTGCACTTTTAACCTTAGGGAGATTAAGCAACGTTTTATCTCTCAAGTCTCTGTCATGCATATTACATCTAAATTTGAAAGTATCTCTTAACTGGTCAGGGCAGTCCAAATTGTGCAATATTTTTAAAATACTTATAAACCGTAAAAAACGTCTCCTACTCTTTAATGTCAACAACTTTAACTCATTGCGCATTGCTTGTGTGCAATTTCGCCTTCCTCGGTGTAGAATTATTCTCATTGCACAGTTCTGCAGTTTTTCGACCCGTTTTGATTGAATTGACCCACACTCATGCCATACGATAGAACCATAGTCCAAAATGGGCAGTATTGTTTGTTTGTAAATTCGGAGCAAAATTCCCGTAGGTAAAAATGAAGATGTGCGATTAAGTATACCAAATTTTGGGTACATGCGTTGGCATATTTTGTTTACGTGATGTTCCCATGAAAGTATATTACAAATGCGAACACCAAGATAGTCGAATGTAGTAACTTCGTCGAGCATCTCACTATCCAAGTAAATTCCAATATTGTTCGCCCTTTTCATAGTTTGACGTGATCCTATGACCATAGATTTTGTCCTTTTGACGTTTGGTATCATCCTGTTCTTAGCCAACCATTGGTCCACTCGTTTAAGGTCGTGATTCATTTTTAACTGAGCTACGTCAAGATCTGAATGGGAACAATGCGCTTCAATATCGTCAGCATAAAGTGATGGTGTAGCGTCGATGAAGCTGTGTGCTATTGGATTAAATAGTAGACAAAACAGCGAAGGACCCAACACTGAGCCTTGTGGGACACCATAATCAAGCGGTAATAGTTCGGATTGGACATCGTCAGTATACACTACATATTGTTGTCTATCAGTAAGATATGAACAGAACCAATCTGTTTCAATTTGACTAAACCCGTATTTCTTCAATCTGTCCAGAAGAACACAATGATCGATAACATCGAACGCCTTTCGTAGATCGATAAAGGTTGCCACTGAATATTGTTTTTGGTCCACGACTAATTTTAAGGAGTCGATAACTTGTGGTCGAGCTAAACTCTGTCGTGGTCCTGCACTTGGTTGTTAACGCATTAAAACTGTGTTTGCATTTTTTGACAGGTATTGTAGTTGCTTTGATATTAAGCAGGCAAGTTGACTCATCTTGACTTGGTAAAAACGGTAGAAGAGATGCATACACTGTAAATTTCAAGTAGTAAAATTTGCTCTCTTGAGGGTTAAAACTTACTCTCGATGATGGAGTATGCGATTTTCGGATAAAAGTTACCCCATTTCGGTGTGTAATAATTACCCGGAACGTGAAATATCGGAGAGTAATCTGTACCGTGGCCTACAAGTGCAACACCGAAAATTAAAAGAAATCCTAATTAAATTTACTTACATCAAATTAAAATTAACAACATCAAATTAAAATTCACAACACCGAATTCAAATTTACAACACCGAATTCAAATTCACAACACCGAATTCAAATTCACAACACCGAATTCAAATTAACCACACCGAATTCAAATTCACAACACCGAATTCAAATTAACCACACCGAATTCAAATTAGCAACACCGAATTCAAATTAACAACACCGAAACACCGAATTCAAATTCAGCTTGTTGCACTGCAAAAAATGCATTTTTACGTTTGAGTAGATTTAACACATTTTGTGAGTAAACCTGCCAGTTTACTCAATATTTTGAGTTTATTTTACACTTCATGTGAGTTAAAAAGTGTTTACTCAATCTCTTGAGTAAAATTAACACTTGGTGTTGAGTAAAATGTTAGTCGAGTAATTACTACTCAGAATGCTGAGTAAACTTTACTCATATGGGAGCAAGTGCTCACTTTTGATTTATTCATGTATTGAGTAAACTTCAATCGTTCAACTTTACTCATTTTTTTGAGTAAACGCAACGTTTTACTCAGGGTTTGAGTAGTTTTCCAATCTACTCAAGCCATGAGTAAACTCGTCGAAGAAGACTTACTCAAATTTTAGAGTAAAGTAAGATGCTTTGAGCGGTATATAAAGGCATTTTCATTAATGATAAACGCACTCTATTCATTCACGAGACGGCGTAAACCTTATATTAGTTAATCCTTATCAGCTTTTTGTAGACGTTGCGTGTAAACAGCTAGTTAACTTGACATGCACAGTGAGTGACACTATAGTATGAATCACTGATAGCCAGTCCGATATAAATATGTATCGCCAACCGCAATAAAAGTGTTCAGGCAAATATTTAAACCAACAAGGAAAATATATACTTAACAATATCTATAATGTGATTTATAATTAATCAGGTACAATATATATTGGAGCGCGTCCACGTACCATACGGCAGAAAATAAGCCGCGGATAATATATAAGACGCGCAGCTCGTATAAACGGTCAACTCATTAATAAGCTGCGGCTTATTTTCGACCAGCTTCAACCCTGTGCTTACTGAATTAACCGTTTATACGAGTTGTTCGCGAGTTGTAAGCCGCGATTTGTATTATCCGCGGCTTATTTTCTGCAGTAAACGTTCCTAATATGCAAATTGTAAGTACCAGTAAACCCCTTCAAGCCGAGCGTGCATGGTTTCGTATTTATCAAATAAGAACGCATGATATGTCATTCCTGATATGTCATGATCATGTAGCACCATTGGAATTGCACCTACTCCTTCATCACCCTAATGCTTTAAGACTAGTGACAACTGAAATATAAGTGTGTCTATAACATGTAATCCACTCTGTATCTCAAAACAACAAAAAGCTTATTAGCATATTGGCATGATAAAAGCACAATGGATACCAAAGGGGATGAAAATCTTGAAGGTGTTCGTGCTTTTATGACCTGGACATCATTACGTCTCTCCACCTGGTACTGTAAGCATTTAGATTTTAGATGCTGTGAATATTCCAGAATATGCAGTGACTTATACTGGAATATAATAGTTGTAATAAATAGTTATTGCAGTTTTCTTGTCTCTACAAGAAAGCTCATATTTCCCCGAGAATGGTATAGTGAGTTATTAACTTGTCGCACAGATATAAAATTGCTTGACACCGTCGCTATAGCCAATCAAAACTCATGAAATCCACGCGGTGGCGACAAGGTGCGACTCAAAACCTCTGGCTTCACTTGTCACATTCTCTTTTAGCGAAGGCTCTCGTAGACGACTAGACGTAGTGCGCGTTTATCTAACGAAGCTGGTGGATTGTTTCGCGTTATTTTATATTGAATGATGGCAGCAAACTTAATGTCGTTGGAAGATGTTAAATCTTGGTTAACCGAAGTAGGATTCGAGCGGTACCAACAGACATTTGAAGGTATGTTATTTAGTTCTATCACGACAGCTAGCATATTGAAACAGCTGTATAGGAATCAGTATGTTCCAGACTAAAATCTAGTCTGTCGAGCATGTTTACAAATGCCCATAATTATCCCAGTTCAGACTACGATTAAGATTTAACCTTTAGCGAAGCTCTGTATCGTAATAAGTTGCGTTGAATACCCTGGTTTAACGCGCCATTTGCGCTCTACGATGTAGGACAAACATGACACTGATGACAAGCCGTGAAACTCATAAAAAATATTCTATTTACTAATCTACAGTGATTTACCCTTTAACTTCCAAAAAATCTTTTGCGTATATGGATGTAAAATAGAAACACAACGAACGCTTTCTTAACAGGGTATTGTTTCTCTGCGTATAACTGATCGGTTTGATTTTGGAACTTGCGGCTAAATACAGGAATCGCACATTCCACTTTATAACTGATTACACGAAGTCTTCAAGAACAACAGTGGAAGACCGCTGGCGACTGACCAAAAATCAGTAAAATTGGTGAAAATATTGGTATTAAAGTACTGAAAAGTAAATTGGTAAGCTTCTTATATATTATATTTATAATTTTAATTACATTTTATAACAAAATCAACCAACACTTTAAGCTTTCATATGTTATCAAGTTCTTTGTCTCAAAGTAAAGTAACTATTTACAGGGTCAGGGACATATCTGATGCATAATTCACTACAGGCTACAGCTGCATGTCAGACAGTGCATAACATTAACCTAAGTAAAATTACATAAAGTTTTTGACAACAATTGCTATAAATTTAGCACATTACCGTATTTCTTCTATAAGGCCCCTCAATTGGTCTCAAGGGTTTTATTAACTTTAGGCTATCAGGATCAGGGGGGGGGGGGCTTTTGCAACCAATTTTCTAAGTAAGTAATAGAGTTTATATTGTATACAGAAAACCATGTTTTTGTGGAGAGGGGAGTAGGTGGTGGTGGGTTAATTGAGGAAGGGGGCTTAAATAGAGGAAATACAGTAAGTAATCTATATATATTTGTGACAAGAACCAGTAACAACAGTACAAGTACAGTACATATATTGAACTATATATATTCATGGTTAGTAACAGTGATTATATACATGTCATGTACATATCTTCACCTCACTGTGAAGACCCAGGAACCTAGGAAAAAGAAGAAAAAAATACTACTTAAATTATTCCATTCTTCCCAGGATGGCCTCTTTTTGGTGAATTGTTTTAAGTAATTTATTTATGCTAATAAGTAATTAAAGACTAGTGCCTGAAATGTTAAACATGGTTAAACTCTATTATTATTATTATTATTATTATTATTATTATTATTATTATTATTATTATTATTATTATTATTATTATTATTAAGTCGTACCATATTGAGTCATACCATGTTATTTAGATGCTCACACATTTGACAGTACCATTCATCTGTTTCATTTAAAATCTTTGCACAGTTCCTTCATTTAAAAAAGTAAGTACATATACATGTATTATTGTATAAGCACAAATTTTAAATGACAGTATATATGTATGTATATATATATTATCACTTCAAAATTAGCAAATTAGTTATACACCTCATATACACTGTAATTAATATAGTGTTTTTCTTGACCTTGGGTGGCAGGAAATTATTCTTATTACTGTAGTTTGTGTACAAGGGATCTTTGCCCACTGACAGATTAAGTGAACAATGACACCATGTAGAATTAATGAATATAATACTATAACACAATACTGAATAGCTTACCAGTGATGCCAGGTGGAACATGAATCACACATAATCATGTTTTCAAATTTAGCTATGTTACAAGTATGGCACATCCAGTCTTCTTTTAGAGCATTTACTGTTGAGTAGAAAAGATAATACTGTTAGTATTATGGTTGCTAAGATATAATAACAATAATAATAATAATAATAATAATAATAGTATTAATAATAATATTATTAATAATAATGGTATTTATTAATAATACATAAGTACTGTATACAGTATGTATACATCTAATAAATGTAAGTATTGTACTTATAATCTACATGTAAGTATATTAATGTCTGTAAAGTTGATAAATTGATGAATTGATAGAATAATTTATTATAATTATTGAAAAAATAAGCAAAAATATTAAATATCCCTATAATAAGTATAATAATAACAGTTCTTGCCCAGAGTTAATTACCCAGCGTGAGTATTTAGTGAAATAATTACACGAAAAAGTGTTTGTGCAATAAACATTACAATACATGTGCATACATGTCCAAGTACAGTACAAGTTAAATTACATGTTGCAAGCGAAAACAGGGGAAAACCTCTGTAATGTTTGTTAACACATTTTATATTAGGGCATACCTGAGTCACTGACTTTCTTCCAGGCCTCTAAATTTAAATATGGTTTCACTTGCATGATGTCATACTCTAGTGCTTCTGCTTGTGGGTGATCCATATCAAGAAGAATTTCCTCCTCTGAAATAAGCCCACTAGTTTTCTTGGCCTTCTCTATAGTTGCATTTGGAACTCCAAAGCACTTAAGTATCTCTTGAACTAAATTAAGATATAATAAGACAGAAGTCTATTTAGTACAGGTACATCTAGAGCAGCACCCATACATTGTACAGTAGGCACAGGGCCCATGTCTCTGGTGACTGAAATGTCTGTGACTAAACAATATTTGTTATTGCCAAGACTCGGTGTGGGTTTACGTAACTACTACAATATGAATTATATTGATTGTACTGACACAATTACATTATTTAATTCATAGTGCTCCTAACCAGTTTAGTTAGAATCATTTACATATTTTAACCACTTACTGTTGTCATGGGGCTGAGAAAAAAGTGAGCAAATATCCTCTCTACTAGGTTTCATGAATCGTACTTTGCTTGTGCGTTTCCTTTTTTTCTTTGTGGATTTGAACCTTAGCTGTGCTTCAATGTTCTTGTTTGCTGGTGTATTCTTCATCACTTTTAACGGGAGATGGGGTTTCCTTTTTTGCAACGATGTGAATAGATGTTGTGCAGCGTTAAGCTGTTTGTCAAGTTGCTGTAAGGCTTCTTTGTCGTCACAAGTCTGAAGACATTCTTCCAGAACAAGAAGCTTCCCCTTAATGGTCTGCTTAAGTGCGACAGTATCATTATGCACCTTGTTCTGCTGCGCCAAGTGAGATGCTACAAGGTGAACTTCATTTTCTGCATAGTCTTGGCTTGCGAGTGAGTTGTCTAGATCCATCTCATTGTCCAGTTGATCCTCATTGGACAAAAAACGCTGAAGGAGGTGGATGTGTTTGCAAATGGTGCTCTGGATCAGACAGTCTGGGCAGGTGCACACATACTGGTGGATGCATATGCTGCATTCAGAACACTTCAACTGACAACTGTTATCTGTGCAACTGCATGCTTGTTTAGTGACTGTGTAGGCGTTGCAACCATCTTCACCTTTCACGAGCCATTTTGAACCATCCTCAATACATTCCACATTATCAACACTCAATGCTTTGCTCTTGTTGTGACGATCATGGATGACATTCAACTTATGTGTGCTCTTCCCCTTTAACAGTTTGATCACCCTCTCAAATGACTTGTCTCGAACATACTTCAGCAAATTGATCAGGCAATTGTCAACCCTCTTGTTCACTTTACCCTTCAAATAGCTGTATTTGAACACCCGATGAAATGCTTCCACTGTCATATTGGTATTTATTCCCAATCCTATCCGATAACAGTAAGCCCACCACTCTTTTCTTCCTGACCACTCTTGTGCAAAGTATTGGCTGAATTCTTGGCTGAGGGATGGTAGGTATTCAAGTAGCTGGAATAAGTAGTCCTGGAATGATGTAACATCTGTTTCTTGTAAGACAGTCCTCAGCATCTTGTAAATTTCTGCTGCCACTGCTGTATCCTTCACCTTTGCTCGTAGTTCCTCTTGCCAAGCTTTGTCCACATGCCACGTGCATAGTAGTCGCAGTGGTGTTCCTCCCATTATCCCTATCCAGGCATTGTAGAATTGACTGGCCAAGTCAGACATTAGCCATCGTGGTGTTAATATGCCACAATTCTTCTTTACCATGTCATAAAAAATGCACATGTGGGTGAAATCCTCATGGTTTGATAAGCACCAGGCAATTGGAAAGCCACTTCCATACTCATCCAACACCACTAAAGATGTTAATGGGAAGTCATAACCATTAGTGCCATGTGTTGCATCTACACAGATCCCTTTGCTGGCAAATTTAGTGGCCATTGCTTTCTGAAATGGACTCTGGATTACAATCATAAAGTCCTCCTTTGCCAAATCAATACCTTCCGGAGCATCTTCACCCTGGAACTTGCAAAACAGCACTGGATTGTTCTCACTCTGGCTCCACTCCTCTACCCAAGCTCTAACACTCTCTTGGTCATCAGCATGTCTCTGCACATCACTGATCCCAAATGAGGCCATGATATTGGAAAGATCCTTTTTGCCAGTGAGGTGGTGCCGCTTGAATTCTCCATCCTGATGCATAGCTTCTTCTCTAATGTCTCCCAGAATCCTATCTCGTGACACTCCTTGTTGTAGTAGGGCAGCTATTTGTTGGCGTTTCCCCTTCGGCAGCCATGTATGCTGTAGTTGCCTATCATGACCATAGTGGGTGTTGCAAACATCAACTGAAACCTTTCCATTGTCATGCTTTGTAGTCTTAATGGTCGCTGTGCAGTTGTGCTGGATCTTACAAGTTCCTAAAAAACAAATGATGAACTATTGTAGATAAACATCCATATTAATAATAATAAATTATTCAATATATAATAACAAATATGATAATAAATCACTGCTTATTTATAAAATATTTGTGGATACACCCTGTAAATTATCTATTTTCTATTAGCTTGCAGCCTGTTAATACTAGCTAATACTTTTGAGATAATTAACATATGGTGTATCCACAAACCTTTCACAGTATATCTATTTAGACATTTCACAACCATATCACCAATCTTTGAACACAGGCAATTTGGTTATTCTTGTTGTACCCAAAACACGAAAGTTTGTTTTTAACACGAAAGCTAAATTCATTCACTTACAAATTTACCAATGAATTATATACGTATTGTTCTAATATTAAATTATGGCTCATGTACATGTAACAACCTTGAGATTTCATCCTCCTTTTTCCACTTCTGTTTGGCCTGGACAGACCACCTCGGTTGCACTGGTAGTATTGCACCCCATGTCCTTCTTTAGCACCTGTTGCTTTCACAAATGAACAAACAGAATCTTCTTCCTTTTTTTCCTTCCACTCTTCAAATTCTATATGTTTAGGGAAAATTAGCAATTAAGTTTAAAGTAGTGAAAAATAGTTTAATTTTATTTTATTTTATTTAATTGCTAGCTTAGTAGACGTATGGTATTGTCCTGACATTCTAGTGACTCCTGTTGAACACCCAACTACAGTAGTAACACTCGGTCCAGAGTCCGAATTAGCGCTTCGCAAATCGCAAATTGCGAAGCGATTTTAAAAATTGCAAAAATCTGCGAAGCAATTTTTCTGAAAGTTGCGAAGCTCATTTAGCGATGCTGTTCTGTTTTTTTTTTATATATTTCGCGAAATCACTGTCACGCGCGTCACCAAATCACCAGGCCAGATATACGCACAAAGTCTTGCCTTTGAGTTTCGGGAAGTTTCGGCTTTGCAGCTGTCATCTCCAATGTCAAAAAAGATCGCACTTCAAACGTGATAACACCATTTCATGGTTTGGTCAGTCGGCTCGCTGTTTAAAGCTGTATAGAAGGTGTATTTGATGGCTAAACGTGAAAAGTTGGAATGTGATTTGAACGTTACCTTAATACTGTAAGAAGGTTTATTGGAGATGGTAAAAAGGTTGAGAAATTAAGTTGTTCTGTCTGCGAGGAGTTTCGACAAGAGTTCAATCAGTCGCTGGATATTTAGACGCTTGGGGACAAGTTTAAATCGCAGGTGTGAAAAGCCATGTTCAATTGTTCATTTGAAAATGTGTGGAAGTTTCAGCAATGTCACATCTCACAACGTAAAGCCGGTTTTCCACTGGTGAATTTTGTCACGCGAGGTGACATTTCTATTAGATTGGAATAGATTTCTAATTAGTTCCACTCGAGAGCTTATAAGACAAAAGAAAAAGGTCGCTTCGCGCGACAAAATTCACCAGTGGAAAACCGGTTTAACCTAAGATCTCACAACGTAACGTAAGGTTTCACAACGTAACGCAAGATCTCACAACGTAACGCAAGGTTTGACAACGTAGCGTATAGATCTCACAACGTAACGTAATGTCTCACAACGTAACGTTTTAGGTCTAACAACGTAACGTCTCACAACGTAACGTCATGAGGTCTCACAATGTAACGCAAGGTCCCATAACGTAACGTAAGGTCTCACAATGTAACGTAAGGTCTCCCAACGTTAAGTCTTGCAAGCGTCGTATATCGTCTTTCAGCGTAAAGTAAGTTTTCATAGCGTAGTATAGGTTTTACGTTTTACAACTAAACGGCTAACACGTTAAAGCGAAACATAACATCTAACAACGGATATCAAGCAATACAGCTTTCTTTTCTTTTAAAAAAGGACAACACAGATGTGTAGAGAATATAAAAGTTAACTGGTCAGTTTTAACACGCGTGCGATTCGCATGCGCATGGTTATTTACGCGTTTTACGCGTCCGAATTACCGCATACGTGCAGTTTTCTTTACGAAAAGGCCTGTTAATTATCCAATCATGTTACTTACCAACCATATTTTCCATGGTGATGGATTCTGACTGAAAGATAACATTGTGCGTCCTTGTCAGATGTTTTCGTAAGTCTGTTATCCTGTGGCATTTGAACCCACAATCATGGCAGATACAATTACCAGTTAATAGGTCAGCTGTTGTACATGCAAGTGGGTGCTTCTGTTGCATATGACGTTTGAGTGAAGACTTTCTTGTAAATGATGAACTGCAACTTGAACATTTGTACTTTTTCTCTTTTTTAGAAGAATGAGATGTTTTCACATTTTTCAGTGTGCTGGCATCTTGATGACCTGGAGAAGTTGTTGTGTTGCTTCCTCCATTATCACTGGTGTTGCTTCCTTCATTATCACTGATGACAATTGTAGGCACAACATCACCTCTGTCATTACCAGTGTTGTCCTTCTTACTCTCTGTGCAGCCATGGTCGTTTTGATGAAATCCATTTGCGCCAGTTGGGTCATCTTGGCATTGCTGCCACAACAATGGGACAATGTATGTGGTGTCTACAGAATTACCAACAATCCAAGAGGCTACCACAAGGCGAAGATACTTGCCAAATCTTGATGGAGTTTGCAGAAATATGGATGGGAAGTGCTTGGTGTCATGATTGTGTACAGTGGAAATGTGATGGAAAAAGTCCAAGTTGTGGCAAGCGATTGCTGATACAACTAAAACGACTACTCCACAGATACTGCCGCATTGCTGCAATGGATAGAATTTGGCACAACTATCTCCACAGCAATGTGAGCCATTTCTAGGACATGTGCTTGCAGGGTCATGACACATTGAGAAGAAGTAATTTGACACATCATCATCATGAGAAACAGCCTTTATGAACCCATCCACTTTATTTAGGAGACCGTCTGGAGCAGGCCAAGCAAGAGAGTCACCATAGACAATCTTCTTCTTAACCATGTCCACATGACACAAACTCCAATGGCAACCTCGGATGTAATTTGTTCCAAAAAATGTTTTCCCTGTTTCACTACGACCCACATTAATCACGAAGAGGAATTTGGATGGCATTTGCTGGCCTGCACGAGCAAATCTGCGCAGTGTTTTAGGGTCTCTGTTCAACACACCATTCAAATAAACACAGTATGTATCAGTTTGGGAGTCCTGAAGTTTTTTCATCATCCAGCATATGTGATCAGAGGATAACCAGCGATTGACACATATTTTTGCCAATTCATTTGCTGACATTCCATGTGGTTGACATATTTGGTCATACCTATTGAGATACAGCATTTCTTGAAAATCTGAGATTATGGAGGCTGGTGGGTGTTGAGATACTGTTTGTGGCTTGCTATATATTCTGGAGAACCAGTTGATTTCTTGTTCTACAGCTGACTTTATGCCTTTTGCAGTATGGAACTTTAGCAAGGTATTGATGCCATTGAGGTCTAACCTGCCAAATGATGTTTCAACATATTGCAATTGTCCAACAACACGGTTATTACCAGTTAATCCATCCTTCCATAGGCTCAGCTGATTCTCAGAGGGCATTGATTTCATATCGAATGGATTCAGCACATCTTGTGGTTCAGCATGGCTTTCAAAGTTGGCTGATCTCACATACTTTGTTGCTGGAAGAGTACACTCAAATGCATCACCTCGACTAAATTTGCTGATGTTATTAGGTGCAAACTTTCTTGAATTATACCTCAGGAAGTACACCTATAGTTGTACAATCACAAATTAGAGTTAGTTATTTAAAAATTGCAATTTTGTACCTGGATTAACACACATTTTTCCCCATGTGGTAGGTGTTCCCCTGCTTTGTCCTTGGCCAGTTACTAATTCTAGGAAATCAATATTCAGCAGTGTGTAACTGTAATGATGCACTTCAATCAAGGCAGGAAATACTGTTTTATAGACCCAATTATTTTTTCAGTACACCCTGACCCCCCCCCCCCCCTCTAAAAAATGTTGTAACATTTTAACAACTTGCCCTATTCCCCCCTCCCTTCAAAAAAATCATAGCAGCACCACTGTTATTTGTCAGACTAATTGATTGCTTAAATTGATAAATAATTTTTGTATATATTATTATTACTATTTTATTATTACTGGTTGTCCTCCATGAATAAATTTTAGGCTATCAACAGGGGGTTATTAGTGGGAAGGGGTTTATTAGAGGGAGGGGGTTTATTAGAGGGAGGGGGTTTACTAGAGGGAGGGGAGTAGTGATACCCCCCCATATAGCGCCCAAAGGGATGCCGCCTCATTAAATATTCAACTTATTATTTATTCATTCTCAGGCTCCTTTGGGACCCTCTAAACCCTAATTTTTATCCAACCCCCTAACCCTAGCTGTTACTCAGCCCCCTGATTTTCACTACGTCATATCCGATAGCTCTCCGATTAATTTCCGAAGTTCTCATCAAAAGGCACTCAACTTATATAAGTATAGCAACCAACTTTCATTTATACACTTTACCCCAACGGTGCGTACGTTAAACTTTAACAAAATAGACGTTCTTTACAAGGAACTAAACAGAAATTGTTAGAGACACTTTATATTTTTTATCTTAAACTTTGTCTGGGGGAATATAGAGAGTTTTGAACAGCCTAAAAGGCAAAGCGATTTATTACTTTGAAAGCGTTGCTACGCTTTCTGTTACTAAGTGTGATATTTGCATATTTATCCTCAGTGCACGTGCAGGAGACAAAAGAGAAACTCATTAGGGATCATTAAGGAGATTAAGCGCTTAGGCAAGTCTAGGCGAGAAGGTCATTAGCAACACGCGTACATGTAATACAGAATTTAAAATATTTTATTGAGAAATATATCTTTACACAAAAAACTCTTGATTATTTAGTGATCTATCGGTAACACTAGCATATGGGCATACAGTACATCTTATAATCCGAAGGCATGGATCATGAGCCTTGAATTCTGTACCACAAACATTACATATCAGATTTCGATTAACGCATTTGTTAAAATATTTCCACAAACACTTAGGACACTCAATTACATGTGTAAAATTAACAGGATTCTGACAACGTTCGCAATCAACAGGTTCGTCAATTATAGAATTTTCTGATTTTATTTCGGTGTAATCCTTATCGTTTTCTGAATCTTCTTCGGAGGAAGTTTCTTCGTTTTCGCTCTCTGATTCTGTTTCTTCTTCTGCCTGCGCCAACATTGTTAGCACTCGAACATTTTCGATAAGGTTTTTGTCAATGTTAATGTCGGCGAGTCCTTTTACAAATACGTTTAAACCAACTGGTTCGGGAATTCCTGAGAAGTAAGGTGATACACAGTATTCTACCAATTCGGCTATTTTTGTGTTTGGTATAGTTCTTCCTTGATACACAATTTCTCCTTTGGGATTCCATGTTAAGTTGACATAGGATGCGAGTAAACTATTCAACAAAGAGGACGCATTCGCTTCATCGACTCCGTAGTCAAAATGTGACAGTATTTCTTTAACACGAAAATCGTCATGTAACCTTTCCCCCATAGTGTTCAAGGTTCGAATGATGGTCTTTAAAAAATATCGTTCTTTTTATATTAGTTCTGCGAGTCCTTCTAAAACTGGACCAAGTAGGACATCAAGAAATCCTTCACCTTTTTGAACCAGTATCTCTTTTTTTCTCATAAAACTACTTCGGGGACTAGCCAAAGTTGATATGTCGTCGCTATAAGGCCTAACGACTTCAAGCAAAGCAGGTGATAATTGATATTGCGTTGACCAAAAGTTCAACATACAATCACAAATGCATCTAATTTGCTCAGGGCTAGCAGTCTCCAACAGACCTCGCTGTTGAATAGGTTCACTTGTACATAAAAGTTCAAGAAACGGTTTGTGCTTTTTGATCAACATCTCTATTTGACAGTCAGTGTCTAAATGAGGAAAACGCTACCAAAACACATATTTTAAGAGGGGGGAGGAAGAGGAGGAGGAGAAGGAAGAGGAGGAGAAAGAGGAGGAGGAGGAGAAAGAGGAGGAGGAGGAGAAAGAGGAGGAGGAGGAGAAAGAGGAGGAGGAGGAGAAAGAGGAGGAGGAGGAGGAGCAAATAGACACACACACATACTAAAGCATCTAGCTTAAAATATTTATTTCGGTTTTCGCTCAAACATATACATATCAAAAGTTTTAGTAAGGTCTGCTTCTTAGATTATATTTAGGCGTTTTTATTTTAAAATTAGCGTGATAGTCTTTCTTGTCTTCTGGTGATAATTGTGATACATCTTCTTTTGTCATGGGTAAATATTTTGATCTAGTCATCAATAGATGATGTTCATACTCTTCTCTATCATCTGGGGTCATCTTTGCCAAGTCGCTTTCTTTCCAATCCGAAGAGCTTTCCCAGTTATGAAAGAAATTATGTTTAAGCGTTGATTGTTCAACGGTAGGAGGCGGTGTTACAAAATAGGTTTTAGGTGTAGCAGGAGCTGTAGGGAAACTCCACGGAAGATCGTCAGTTTCTTGCTTTATCTTAGGTGTCAAATTTTCTGAAGTTTTTGGTGGCTGAGTTTGAAGATTAGTCACAGGTTGAGACTGATTCTGCAGTTGGTTTTGAAACGTCAGAAAACGTCCTAACTGATTGGAGTAGAGTGTGCTCTTTTCTTCAGGTGTTAACTGTGGCGCTTGTACAATATCTTGCATATTTTGTTCTGTATTGTACATGGCATTAACGATCGGAGGTAATTGATAGGATTGCTTTTGTATGAAACTACCCAGCTGTTGCTGCAGGCTGGAGCTATTTTCTCCGGGTAGAACATTGGTCTTGAGGCGGTGATCGTCGTCCGTAGTCGGCTTTAGATCAGGCATTAAATAACCATGAGGGCGACTTGTGGCTTCCTCGTAACTCTTCATAAATTTATGGACATGACCTGGGTTCACCTGCCGTGCCAAGACAGAAATTTGTTGCTTATCCCTCGGAGACTTGAATAGTACGATATAGTGTGCGTTGAGGCTGATGTTTCTCGTTTCCTTTCCTTGGTGAAATATGTTCTGAACAATATAGATCACGGAGAGATTCCGGTGATGACTTCCCTTAGTAAATAAACTGGCAATACGTTTATCTCTTCCTGACTGATCCATGAGATCGTCAAGAACAATAAGGTTTCGCTTAGAAACGTCAAGAAAATTACCAGAGTCTATATCAGAGGGTATGCCTTCGTTAAGCTCAATGCCTGGTATTGTCTTGATCATTTCTAAATACATGGGCTGCCACTGTCCATAACACCAAATGATACGTTCGGGAGGAGGATTAATTGTAGTTTTGGCGTTTTCCAGAAGTCTCTTCACCCATACTGTTTTGCCGCTCTGAGTACACCCTGCAACAATGCATGTGAACGGATGCTGCATGACTGTTGCGTCAGTGAGAAGATGTGCTGGTCTTGAATAAGTACTGTTTTTATGGGAATGTTTTATATGACGTTGCATGTTGAATAGTGTTGAAAACGTTTTTCCACAAGTGCTGCAAACATAAGACATGTTCACTCATTGAAGAGCATGAGCAGAATAAATGCTTCTAGAGAATTACGTATTATATATTTATCTTTCTCCTCCTCCTTTTTCTCCTCCTCTTCCTCCTCTTGCTCCTCCTCCTCCTCTTTCTCCTCCTCCTCCTCCTCTTTCTCCTCCTCTTTCTCCTCCTCCTCCTCTTTCTCCTCCGAGGAAGCCACAAGTCGCCCTCATGGTTATTTAATGCTTGATCTAAAGCCGACTACGGACGACGATCACCGCCTCAAGACCAATGTTCTACCCGGAGAAAATAGCTCCAGCCTGCAGCAACAGCTGGGTAGTTTCATACAAAAGCAATCCTATCAATTACCTCCGATCGTTAATGCCATGTACAATACAGAACAAAATATGCAAGATATTGTACAAGCGCCACAGTTAACACCTGAAGAAAAGAGCACACTCTACTCCAATCAGTTAGGACGTTTTCTGACGTTTCAAAACCAACTGCAGAATCAGTCTCAACCTGTGACTAATCTTCAAACTCAGCCACCAAAAACTTCAGAAAATTTGACACCAAAGATAAAGCAAGAAACTGACGATCTTCCGTGGAGTTTCCCTACAGCTCCTGCTACACCTAAAACCTATTTTGTAACACCGCCTCCTACCGTTGAACAATCAACGCTTAAACATAATTTCTTTCATAACTGGGAAAGCTCTTCGGATTGGAAAGAAAGCGACTTGGCAAAGATGACCCCAGATGATAGAGAAGAGTATGAACATCATCTATTGATGACTAGATCAAAATATTTACCCATGACAAAAGAAGATGTATCACAATTATCACCAGAAGACAGGAAAGACTATCACGCTAATTTTAAAATAAAAACGCCTAAATATAATCTAAGAAGCAGACCTTACTAAAACTTTTGATATGTATATGTTTGAGCGAAAACCGAAATAAATATTTTAAGCTAGATGCTTTAGTATGTGTGTGTGTCTATTTGCTCCTCTTTCTCCTCCTCCTCCTCCTCCTCCTCCTCTTTCTCCTCCTCCTCCTCTTTCTCCTCCTCCTCCTCTTTCTCCTCCTCCTCCTCTTTCTCCTCCTCCTCCTCTTTCTCCTCCTCTTCCTTCTCCTCCTCCTCTTCCTCCCCCCTCTTAAAATATGTGTTTTGGTAGCGTTTTCCTCATTTAGACACTGACTGTCAAATAGAGATGTTGATCAAAAAGCACAAACCGTTTCTTGAACTTTTATGTACAAGTGAACCTATTCAACAGCGAGGTCTGTTGGAGACTGCTAGCCCTGAGCAAATTAGATGCATTTGTGATTGTATGTTGAACTTTTGGTCAACGCAATATCAATTATCACCTGCTTTGCTTGAAGTCGTTAGGCCTTATAGCGACGACATATCAACTTTGGCTAGTCCCCGAAGTAGTTTTATGAGAAAAAAAGAGATACTGGTTCAAAAAGGTGAAGGATTTCTTGATGTCCTACTTGGTCCAGTTTTAGAAGGACTCGCAGAACTAATATAAAAAGAACGATATTTTTTAAAGACCATCATTCGAACCTTGAACACTATGGGGGAAAGGTTACATGACGATTTTCGTGTTAAAGAAATACTGTCACATTTTGACTACGGAGTCGATGAAGCGAATGCGTCCTCTTTGTTGAATAGTTTACTCGCATCCTATGTCAACTTAACATGGAATCCCAAAGGAGAAATTGTGTATCAAGGAAGAACTATACCAAACACAAAAATAGCCGAATTGGTAGAATACTGTGTATCACCTTACTTCTCAGGAATTCCCGAACCAGTTGGTTTAAACGTATTTGTAAAAGGACTCGCCGACATTAACATTGACAAAAACCTTATCGAAAATGTTCGAGTGCTAACAATGTTGGCGCAGGCAGAAGAAGAAACAGAATCAGAGAGCGAAAACGAAGAAACTTCCTCCGAAGAAGATTCAGAAAACGATAAGGATTACACCGAAATAAAATCAGAAAATTCTATAATTGACGAACCTGTTGATTGCGAACGTTGTCAGAATCCTGTTAATTTTACACATGTAATTGAGTGTCCTAAGTGTTTGTGGAAATATTTTAACAAATGCGTTAATCGAAATCTGATATGTAATGTTTGTGGTACAGAATTCAAGGCTCATGATCCATGCCTTCGGATTATAAGATGTACTGTATGCCCATATGCTAGTGTTACCGATAGATCACTAAATAATCAAGAGTTTTTTGTGTAAAGATATATTTCTCAATAAAATATTTTAAATTCTGTATTACATGTACGCGTGTTGCTAATGACCTTCTCGCCTAGACTTGCCTAAGCGCTTAATCTCCTTAATGATCCCTAATGAGTTTCTCTTTTGTCTCCTGCACGTGCACTGAGGATAAATATGCAAATATCACACTTAGTAACAGAAAGCGTAGCAACGCTTTCAAAGTAATAAATCGCTTTGCCTTTTAGGCTGTTCAAAACTCTCTATATTCCCCCAGACAAAGTTTAAGATAAAAAATATAAAGTGTCTCTAACAATTTCTGTTTAGTTCCTTGTAAAGAACGTCTATTTTGTTAAAGTTTAACGTACGCACCGTTGGGGTAAAGTGTATAAATGAAAGTTGGTTGCTATACTTATATAAGTTGAGTGCCTTTTGATGAGAACTTCGGAAATTAATCGGAGAGCTATCGGATATGACGTAGTGAAAATCAGGGGGCTGAGTAACAGCTAGGGTTAGGGGGTTGGATAAAAATTAGGGTTTAGAGGGTCCCAAAGGAGCCTGAGAATGAATAAATAATAAGTTGAATATTTAATGAGGCGGCATCCCTTTGGGCGCTATATGGGGGGGTATCACTACTGAGGGGGTTTATTAGAGGGAGGGGGTTTATTAGAGGGAGGGGGTTTACTAGAGGGAGGGGGTTTATTAGAGGGAGGGGGGTTTATTAGAGGGAGGGGGTTTATTAGAGGGAGGGGGTTTACTAGAGGGAGGGGGCTGACTCATTATATCTAACTGATAGTAAGAAGAAAAACTGAACTACATGTAACTGTAGATAACTGGTGCCAGAGATTTTATAGTGGTTCAGTGGGTGGGGTGATTTCTATAACCCACCAGATTTTCTATGCTTTCAAATTACGTTCAAATATTATTGTCAGGGGGGGGGGGGGGGGCAAGTGTCAGGAGGGACTCCCTGTTTCTAATGTGTATTGACCTAGAGCTGTAATTAATAGAGGGTACTTTCTCTTGTTGTAACCCCATTTAAATAGTTTCAACTTTATACAGGTCGCGCGCGCAACAGCGATTTCTTTAATAAAATTTAAACAAAAAACTCGTGTACGCGTATCTAAATACTTCTGACAAAAGTACATGTAGATTCAAAAAAATATGTTAAGAAAAGCTTACCTCTGCTTGGCTACCTGCCATTCCGTCTGTGGGACTCGACTTCTATACTACCAGGGGCGGATCTAGGGGTAGTCAAACCGATCACGCGACTAAGGTAAAAATTGCGCAGTTAATTAATTAAGTTAATTAATTCAAACTGCGGTCCATAGCAGACATTAATATTCGTTAAAAAAACATTAATATTCACAATTTGTAGTCCAGTTATCAAGTTTCATACAGCGGCAAGGCCTTCGATAAAGTAATATATCAAGTCACAGAACAGCGGTCTTGCGCGTGAGTTTTGATCGCTCTGTAGTCTGATTCCAGCCATCCGATTGGCCAATTTGCTTTTTGATCGATCTGTGGGGAGTTCTGATCGGTTTGTGGACCAGGGGCTCGTATACAAACTATCCGATTGGCTAATTAAAAAAATATCTGAATTCTCATTGGCTACATTTTTTGATCGATCATATGCATCAGCCTTCAGTGTATACGGCATGATTCTATAGCCTTTCTGATCGCAGCAGAAATATAAAAGCGAAATAGCGAATATACTGCAATGTCTTGTAGTATTTACGAGGCTGTGCAGTCCGCGTTTGAGAGAAACGATTGGCCATATCTTCAAGATGTTTACGCTGATCAGATGAAGCAAATCGACGCTTTGCCGAAGAGTTCTGTTGAAGAGCTGTTGAGTGCTATCAACAACACGAGCTTCTGCTTCAGTAGAAATTTTGGTGCCGAATCTTTCATCCCGAAGTATGTTCGAGAAAGGAAAAACAAGTCTTGTACAGCCATAAAGTAAATATATTCTATTTTAACTAAATTCGACTCGCATTATAATAGTTTTGGACTTGTATTAACCGAACAATCTGTGCGCCATGACCGGCTGGCATGATCGTTTATGAAATTAGCATATGCGGTCAAAAGTTTATTAATATTAAATATTTCACTTATATACCGCGAACCCAGCCGAACCAATATATATACTGTAGTGTAGGCATTTTGTTTATACTTTTTGTCGCCTGATATTAGTTTAAGATTTTGATTTGGATATCTATTATCCGTATAATGTATATGGACTGTGTCAGTGTGTCTTGTTGACTTGTTAGACACATGGCTTGGTGTAATACGATCTCTAGTTCAGATGTGATAAATTGTGATTTGTGATATAGACATCAATTGATGAAATGCATATTTTAATCAACAGCCTTTGGCTTTCCAGGACAAAAAGTATTTTTAAAAGTATTATTAGTGTGGGTATTAATAACTAATCATACCCCCCTGGGGAAATTTCCGTCCCCCCCCCCCGAATGTTCACAAACGAAAATTTTGACTAACGTACGAAAAATCCTGGATCCGCCCCTGTATACTACATACTACATTACATTTATCGATTCAGTGACACAAAGAGTTTATATTAAAATATATTTGAATATCACATGAAATCAATTTAATTTTCCCGCAAAATAATATATTCATTAAAACAATGTTTCCTAGTCAGCGGTAAAACACTGATTACATCATTTGTGTTATGACTTCATGGAATTTCGAATTTGCCAGCGGTCTTCCACTGTTGTTCTTGAAGACTTCATGTAATCAGTTATAAAGTGGAATGTGCGATTCCTGTATTTAGCCGCAAGTCATTTGGAAATAAGCGCCATTTGGCTATGGCTATATTTGGTCATGGCTATATTTGGGCACTTGACAATCCTTTTCTTAATTCAAGTAATAATCTTGTGCTATATTTTCTTTTAGAAAACATGATAGATGGAACGACCCTTTTATGTTTAACGGAAAGGGCATTCCAATAATATGGCATCGAATGAAATTTCTGAAGGTGTTTAATAGAAGAATTGAAAGAGGCTAATAATAGAGCCCTGCAGGAAGTTCATGTTGACGAACCAGTTGCAGTTGATGAAGCTATAAAGTGGTTTCACTTATAGAAGTAGGGGATGAACCTGAGGCTAGTGTTGTGGTTGATTGCACATTTGCCAATGTCACACACAAAGAAAGTGATGAGACTATGAACAACACTGCTGAATAAAGGTAATCTATTTAGATGCGCTCTTTCTTTTTGAGTTGGATTTTTTTACGAATTATGTTCAGTATAATGAGTATATTAACATAAAAAATATTCTTCTTTATTTAATAACTATGCTAGAGCCAGTTAGAGCAATTGCAGAATACCCGTTTTATTTGTAACGTAAATTTAAAACTCAACTACCGGTAATAACTAAAAATGCAGTTGATAACATTTTTATTTGGCACTTTAAGAATTACTAGTGTCTCCTTTGACCTTTGACACTAAACAAAGACATTTTTTTTATAAAATTTTATTTTATAAAAATTACATAGCCACAGTTGTCTCCTACACTGTGAATTCAGACTATAGGCACTTAACATGTAAGTCCAAACCAACACTAAAAATAGTTGATAAAAATACTATTTATTCCTCTCAATCAGAGTTTAATATTTCAATGCAGTATATATTTTAATATAATATCTAAATATGGTTTGCACTGTACTAAAGGAAAGTTTTAGATACTGTACAGGTGTAGGACTTTCCTGTTGGGGTTTTCATTAATTGCCAGAAATGGATAATAATGAGTTGATCTGCATTTGAAATTTGGTAATTTTAATAGTTTGTCATGAAAACAGGAAAAAAACAAAAAAACGTGTCTTGACTATGCATTGGCAGTGCTATTTGTTAGCTTTTGTGTATGGTGGCCTCTGCCATTACCTCTGCCACTATTGACTATTACCTCTGCCACTATTGACTATTACAGTACCTCACTCATGTGGCCACATGTTAGTGAGAAATGTAAGGCATAGTTTAAGACCTAATTTCAGTTGAAGTATACATTTATGCTGCAGTTGCTGCTGCTGTGTAATGTGGTCATGAGCACTGCCTTTTGTGTATGTATGTGTGTATATGCCCATGCATGTGTATATGAGTTACCTATTAATAATAAAGTAATTGCAAAAGCAATTGTGATGATTTAAGACTTAATTACAAGTATAAGTATACATTTATGTTGCTGTAGCTGCTGCTGCTGCTGTGTAAGGTGGTCATGCCGCCTTTTACCAGTAACTCTTTTGAGTGGCATGGTAATTCAAGCCGCTCATGAAAGAGGAGACACATAAATTTATACCTATACAGTGTATGTGTGTGTACATGTATGTATAATATGCATGTGTGTACATGCCAATGCATGTGTACATGAGTTGCTATATTAATAATAAAGTAATTGCAAAAGCAATTGTGATGATTTACAGTAAGACGTAATTACAAGTATACATTTATGTTGCTGCAGCTGCTGCTGCTGCTGTGTAAGGTGGTCATGCCACCTTTTACCAGTAACTCTTTTGAGTGGCATGGTAATTCAAGCCGCTCATGAAAGAGGAGACACATAAATTTATACCTATACAGTGTATGTGTGTGTACATGTATGTATAATATGCATGTGTGTACAGTCATGCCCATGCATGTGTATATTTAACAATAAAGTAATTGCAAAAGCAATTGTGATGATTTAAGACTTAATTACAAGTATACATTTATGTTGCTGCAGCTGCTGCTGCTGCTGTGTAAGGTGGTCATGCCGCCTTTTACCAGTAACTCTTTTGAGTGGCATGGTAATTCAAGCCGCTCATGAAAGAGGAGACACATAAATTTATACTTATAATAAACATGTCAATATCAGGAGATACTGTACAGTTAGTATTATGTGTGTATGTTTGTATGTATTGTATTTATTGCATGTAGTGAGATTGGCCAGTGTTATATATATATATATACATTTACCCATAATAAAAACCTATTGTTAATTTTACTGATCTATGGCACTAAAGATGGGCTTTTTCAAAGTAATTGTCTGGGCTTTGATATTTTTAACAAAATTACATTTTCCACCTGGAATCTGTGTCTCTTTAATTGCTTTTCACTGTACAATGTACATTACTTGTTTGCCACTGACCACCCACATTAAATTGAAGGGGGGGAAACACACTGACTTAAATTTATGCATAATTAATATCAATTTTTCCAGGAGCAAGAGGCAATGTAAGCACTCTAGAAGAATTACGGTATATAAATTTTAAAACTAAATTAGGGTCAGTTTCAAAAATGCAACATTTGAGCTTTCCAGGGGAATCAAGGTCTCTGCTCAACAGAAATGCAGGATCAAGGGTTTGATTCCAATCAGAAGGCCTTGAATTTGCATTTTTGCAACTAGTCCCAGTTTATTAAAATTCATATCATGTACAGTGCATCTTAATTAACCAGTTTATAATTCTTTTTTTCTATCATTGACATAGATGATTACTGAGTTTTAAATGGATTTTGGCTATACAGTAAATACAAGTATTAAAAACACATTTAAAGCCAATTTTGCCCAAATGGTTGGTGGGATAATTGAAATTGCAAGAACAAAGAAGGTGAAAAATCAAGATGTGATGAATAATTTTTTAAGTGCATTGGATACAACGGATGTTGACGGAGATTCACAGGAACTTTCAACTGGTAAGCATTATTAGCGTAATACAGTATATACAGTATTGTTATAAAATGTGTCTAAAATGTATCTTATTGACACTCAAGTTTACTATAGCTATACCATTCACAGAGGTTCACGATGCAGTTACTGCACAATTGGCTATAGAGTAGCCTATTATCAAGTGTGAATGTCAAATATTGCATGATTGATGATTCCGGCTTTGCATTTGATACATTCAATATGTTACATTTGAATAATGACTTGAACAGTAGACATGCAGACTTGTACATAACTAAGGAAAAAAAGATGTCTGACCAAAAAAAAATTCTTAATTCAAGCTTTCAATTATCAGGCTACAGTACACTACGGTCTTCAAACATCTTCAGGTTATATGGTCTTCCTAGTTCCATTAAAGACTGTAGCGTAACAGTTGAAAGCTCAAATTAAATTACTTTCTGGTCAGGGAATGTCTATTTTTTTCTCTTTTAAATAATTATGTAAATGTTGTAAAATAAGAAAATTATTAATGCGAGAACTATTAGCACCAACCATTGAATAATCCAGTTTGTATAGTGTTCAGGATAAAACTTATTTCAATTTATAACATTAGACTCAGGAACTCAGTACAAAGAGTTCACAAAATAATGTGAATGAAGATGCAAATGAATACTGCAGCCTTAGCCTGATGTCATAAATTTAATTAAGTTTTATCCCAACGCAGTCGAGATTATGAACTGGCTTATTAATATATTATGGCCTCTTTAGGACTTTTCAGATTTCATTTGAAGTTTAGGTACCCTCCTTTTTTTATTACATGTAGGTGCTGTTGATGGATGACACTGTAACTGTATAATTATTCTCAATATTTTACATGTTTGATCAGATGACTAACATATACAGTATTATCATTATAGGAAAATATATGTCAAAAAGTGGTCAATAAATATATCTTTATTATTTTGTATTATTTTATATAGATGAACTTGCAGAAATTGCAATGATGGTCTTGCCATTCCTACTGGAACAGAAGTCAGTAAAGCAATGCCACCAAGATTTTGTGGATTTTATTACTGTAAGAATTTTTGTATAGTTCTTTGGTGAACTTTCTGTGTATTGTATAATTTTATACAGTGGAATTTTTTTATGTCCATTTTTTAACAGCATATTGTAAATTAGCCAAGGTCTTTAGAATCCACTGTACACTGTACTGCACATAGAGAAAATCACCCTATACAGTACTACAGTATCTTTAGTTAACTCTCTCTGTTTTTTCCCTACTGATTCGATCCTGGCTATGTTACCAATATATTTGTACCCTGGTATATTTTTATTAAACCATTCCCCAACTGAAGCTTCATATTTAAACTATGATATGTAACTGTTCCTGTTTAAAAGTATTTTTCAACAATTATTCTTACAGGAGGGTGAAAATTTCCAAGATGTGGCAAAGAGCAGAGAGCAACCGTTTCTTGCAATAATCGTGAAAGGTGCTTTAGTTTGCAAGAGTGGGAGGTTGCAATAATTGCAGAAAACCAAGTGATACAGTATGCGAAGTCGATGGAGGCTTAGTAATTGATGCCACAATTGGCTATATTGCAGCCTACTATGTTTTTATGTTTAAGTACATGTATGCATGTTCCTTAAACAATTTCTGCTTGTTTTTGCAAAAATGTGTATTGCAAATTCAAGATGGCAAGAAGCTGCCATCCACTATTATTTCATTTGTTAACCAGCTAAATTTGGTCAGCAAAATATAAGTGTAAACTAGTTTAAGTGAACTTGCTATATATTTCAAGTATATATTAAATATGTAACAATTTGAGTAAATATAAGTCACTGCATTTAAAGCAGTCATTTATATTTACATGTACTCGATAGTTTAAGAAGCTAATATCTATAGAGAGTATAAATCATGGATGCTTGGAAATATTAAATTTGTTTCTTGTGTTAAATAGGATATCCCTTATCGCTTGTGCAAAAGTAAACAAATTATATATTTTCACACATCCATGTATTGTTATCTTTATTATATTTATATAAATTAAATGGATCTATTGCCCAGCAAAATAGAACAGTAAATTCTATATACATGTATATTAATTATAATACAACAGTTGATGGTATTGAAAAGCAGGCAGAAATAATGTATTCAAAATGGATTTGGTTAAAACTAGATAGATGTTGTTAACTGACATTTTCGGCATAAATTTTAAAGGTGATTACATTCTTATCAATTCTAGTATGAAAGAGAGGTACTGTAGAGAGCTATCTCATTTAAAACAAGTTCTGTTTGCTGGTCAGCCAGGTCAGGTAGATCGCCATCATATAAGCTTAACTTAAAGTTTAACTCTTTCCTGTCCGAATTGGTCTTTAGTATTTTATTCTGGCTAACGCCAGACGATTTTATTCATCTCTGGGGAAGCCCTCGGACAGGAATGAGTTAGTTTACCTTGACACCTCTGCTCGACACTAGTGTATTTACACTTGTGGAAATTATCCATACACGTTGATATGCGTATAATAATTCGGTGACCAACATCGCACACATATATATATTACATGTATATATAAAGTATGAAGTATAGTTTTACCTTAAAGTCTTCGCTACCAGGGGTTTCACCCTAAACGGGATGATCGCCTGATGATCCCGTTTAGGGTGAAACCTCTGGTAGCGAAGACTTTAAGGTAAAACTATACTTCATACTTTGTATTTTGCTCTATCTATATATGGTATTGAGCACTCTCTAACATTTCGTGAACCAAAACTCACTTATATTATATATATATATTGCAAAGGTGATTTTATAATACCGTTTAGCCATTGCCCATTTCAAATAATCCACATTCCACAAACGTATTTGTACGAGGCAATAACAACGTCCACCCAAAGCGAGTGGAATGGTAATTTAGGGGTATCGAAATGGTTGCATTTGGTAAATAATTAGAGTTTAGTTAGGCATCTATTTAGATATATGATAAACATTGTTTTTACTATTTTGTCGGGTTTTGTATAATAAATTTGTTATTACTACAGCTTTATAGTGCCGTTTGAAGGAATTATTTTCTTGTTGAGAAGAAAAGCTTCGCCGTGTTCTTACTTGCACACTGTGCCACGTTTTACTCACACTGAGTAAGTTGGAAGTAATGTTTACTCAGATTCTGAGTATAATTTACTCACACCTTGAGTAACTTCTCATTTTACTCCAAAATAGGTGTTATTATGGGTGCATTTGGTTTACTCATTTTTTTGAGTAAGTTTTACTCACATATGAGTAAGTTTTACTCGCATTATTTGAGTAAGTTTTACTCACATTACATGAGTAAGTTTTACACACATTACATGAGTAAGTATTACACGCTATTTGGTGTTACTATGGGTGCATCGGTTTACTCAGAATTTTGCGTAAATTCTACACAGGATTTTTTGCAGTGTGGTCAGCGGATATTCGACTACGTAAACAATTCTCAGTGATGTAATATTTTCATTTTCAAACATGGCGGCTGTAGCGTTGGATGATAACTTGGTGGCACCCGACTTTCTCGTGAGACGGCTGCTCTGAAATACTATTTTAAACAGGGATACGAATACGACGTGATCCTGGAATTTTTGTCTAAATTTCACGGTATTTCCATGTGTCTAAGGACGCTGAAGAACCGACTGAAAATGCTTGGTCTCTGCCGAAAATCCATGGACTTCAACAAACAAGAAGTACGGGCACGAATTCAACGAGAAATAGATGGTCCGGATTGTATGTCTGGTTATCGAGGTATGACCCAGGGGGAAAGTCGAGAGTTTGTTAAATCCATTAAATCCTTGAAAAACTTCATCCACCATGTGGTTCTACTTCGCCTAAAATATGACCACCACCCTTCAATTCGTTGGTTATGTTGAGAAGTACCATATATGTGGGATTCTTCGCTATCTGTAAAGTAACACTGTGCAGCTGCAACAAGGCAATTCTCTGTACCTAAATCAGTTCTTAGTTTTTTGGGACACCCCCTGTACTCTCTAATAGTATCCAAATAAAATTTCAATATAACTTGTGGATTGTTATTCGATCTTGATAACTTCAACCACAACATCGTGCGACTAAAACCGTCGATACACCCATGAATGGGAAACCCATATGGTTTGAGTTTGTCGTATCCATCTAAGTGCCAACAGTAATTTGGTCCTTGATTAACATAAGCTCTTCTTTTCAGACGGTGCGCGCGTCTTGTTTCACCACCTTCGGGATCTAGTTAATTCTTTCAACAAACTCTCTACTTTCCCCCTGGGTACCATGTAACCTTCCCTTCGAAGAGTGTGCCACATACCTCGATAACCAGACATAAAACCCGGACCATCTATTTCCCGTTCAATTCGTGCCCGTACTTCTTGTTCGTTGAAGTCTATAAATTAATTCCCCCACTGTGTGGGGTAAAGTATTCATTTAAATGTGGGTAACTTTAATGGTGTGACAACGAGCGATTTTTCAAAATGGCGGATTAATGGCGATTTGAAAGAAAAGATCGAATAAGCAAAGCTGGGAATCTTTGGACTTGTCATTCGCAGACTTCTTTTAGTCACATCCTGCTGTCGATTATACAAGGTAAGCGCTTACCCTTAAATACGTGACGATTTTTATAGTTTAATCAGCGAAGGAGTGGAGTACACTATACGGCTTGTAAATATCTTTCTTAATCAACCGGTGCTTGCTTCGTGTTTTATGTTGTGTCGTAAATGTTAACGTCGAACCGAACATGTTACTTCACGGTTCTAGCTGCTCTAAATTTGTAGTTCTATAAGTAATATATACTACATGAGCGGCCGTGTTGTGTTATTATTAAGTATTTTAAAGATGATGTGCAAAGTATATAATATTAAATTTATAGTAGAGAATTTGTTTGAGACGCAAATGCTAACCAGAATAAACGTATAAGGCTGAGTGAGTGTACAGTTTAGCTACTGTATACTAATTTTAAACCCTCGCGGATTGAAATTGAATGATTAAACTCGTCTCCAGATTATATAAGGCAGTTGGATTCAGTAAAATAAAATTACAACGTATGGCGTATGGTATATATATATATATATATACATATGATTGCTAAAACAAAATATTTTTAAATGTAAACATGTTTCGGCAAACTTATGCCATCTTCAGTACAAGATATGAAAGAATAATTATTTTTACAGGCGGATATATATATACGATATGATAATTAAAATAACAAGGATATAACTCATCTAATGAAATTATATTACAGTGGTGCTGAGACTATATATATATATATATATATATACGTATGCCAGTAAATACATTGTCACCTCAGATAGTACAGTAATACAATAAAGAAGTTAAAGGACAATGTCAATGCACGTTTTGTAGGTTGTCACACCGATATAAAGAATAAAACTTGTTATTGTAAACGGCAGTAAGCAACTTTAATAAGGGCAGAATGAATTAAAGATTATTACTCGGTCTACCCTGTGGTGGCCGAGTCTAGGTTTCGACTCCGTTTGTTTTCTTCGCCACACAAAATTGCAAAATTGCGCAATACCTCCCATATATGGAGCCTACACTTCGAATGTTCGATCACTTCGAATTCATCGACAGTCATGTTCCTGCGTTCCTATTCTGTGGTTGTATCAAGCACATCACTGATCAACCATATAAGCAACATACTTGGAAAACCTACCAACAATTTCGTCGAAGGCAAGGCTAGCCGAAGCTGTTGCATCCAAGTGGCAACCGAACAACCGACAACGATATACAGACTAATACAGTATAGTTTTCTCATGACTAAACAGGTCTCTACATTCTATAAATATTTAATACCGCCGGTACAGAGATGAGGATCAAAACGCTAACATTCTGGATCTTTATATTAGCACTGTATACACTTTCTCATGCTTTTGGTCGAGCAATTGCGATGTTCATAGGTTTTCTACATGGCTTCAGCAATACTAAAATTTGACAGTGATCTGGCTCACGACTGTCTGTGATTGGTCTGAACTCAGGACCTGTAAACCTCATGAAAACTATTGCAAACAAAATCCAAGATGTGAGAACACAAGGAACATTCATGAAGATGACACTTTAAGGAAACAGTTTGTTGACAGTAACAGTATATTTATATTTTTTGCATTATTATTTATGTGCTTTATTACTAGTAGACAAGTTGCATATTTGTTATGCTGAGTAGCAAGCTTGTATACACATGTATGTTCTACAGTATGTACCATTTGTGTTTTTACCGACTGTTGCTTGTCTTTGAGTTTGAGATCGGCAATGGACTACTAGTAGTCTTATTGATCCATTAGGATTTATATTCAAAGTGCTTTGAACCTTTGAGTATGTTATCCATATCTTGATGTTCATTTTGATACTGTATATAAGCTTAAATTTTGATGCATAGATTGAGTAAAAAGATATTCATCATAGAAACAACTTTGAAGCAGTCATGTTCCTCATATATATATATATATATATATATATATATATATATATATATATATATATATATACAGTAATACTTTAATGACATATTGGTCATTATAACATCAGCAGCCAAGTGTGTGTTATATCCGGAAGGTACCAAAATGTATAGATAAATTAGAGTGTCTGACATTCAACTACAGTACTAGCACTGCAGAGTTGAAGAGCCTTCCCAACATGCTCTAAAGCAAAAACATGGAATCAGGATTCATGTTGTATGAAGATATTGAAACTGACGTTCGTAGAAACACCTTTTGAAATCAGCCTCGTTTCCAAGACTCGGGTCATCACCTATATATAGCAAGGTTTTTGATTGGTTTAATGGAAAAACTATAACGATAGTTAGTAACAAGCATGAGAACGAATTGGTAATTGACATTGTGATTGGTTACTTATAACCAATCACCCGTGTTGTATTCTTGGTTTTCATCTGACGTCACGGCGGCCATATTGGTGTACCGAAACAATGAAATGGCGGTCATATTGGTGCACAATCTTTATCCTATGGGAATTTAACTCTATTCTTATTCAAACATTTCGTATTGTTTCACCACCCCCAACGGGGCCACCGATCACGTGAGTTAAAACGATCCATTTTTTCCCGCAAATCTTGAATCACCACCGCAGAACGTTTGCACATGCGTAATACATACTTTGCATGCGTAAACAACAGATTATTTGTGGGGGCATCTGCACCGTCCTGTATAATATCAATTTGAAACTTTCTGTGTGGATATCTTAGGTACCAAACATTCAAAATCAGTAATCATTTTAACTCATTCTTGTCCGGGTCGAAAACCAGTCACAGCAGGTGGTCTTGGCAATTTGTGAATTAACATGGCATAATAACACAAAAATAATACCACAATATATCATTTGAATCGTTTTTACCTTTACTATTCAAATTTTGGGTTTTCGGGTCTTGTCAGGCAACCCATTTTGCAAATTATGCTAATTTATGCTAATTACTATTATTAATAATATTATTATAATCCAAAAAATGTTAAATATTTAACGAGAAATGACTTTACACCAAACTTTGGATCATGTAAAATGAAAAGCACCATTTCACAAATTCAAATTGAAAAAATTGAAGCAATACAATAAAAAGCAAATATTATATTGATTTTTTACGATTTTCCATTGAGTGACCCCCCATGGTGCGCCCGCGCGCGATCATATAACTTATTTGAAATTTACAAATTAAAACAGAATTATACAAGAACATACGACCAAAATACATCAGTAAGATCGTTTTTAAGTCAGCTATTCAGATTTTAAGTTATTTTGAGTTATATTTACTTCTGTTTGCCATTACAACGCCGACAACTCGCCGACAACTCGCCGACAACTCTCGGCAAATTTTCTTCTATTTTGCCTCCGAGATGGTTTTCGTCAAATTTTACCAAATTATTGCTAATCTACGAAATAATTACAACAAACAAATGCTTATACTTACTTTCGGAGTTGTTAGAGCCTAAATTTTCGTTGGTTTCGCTTATATATTGACAAATAAAAGCCACTTTGTTCTTGTCCATACGCCATGATCCTCGCGGGATTTTAACAGAAGGGAAGTCAGGTCAGAACTCGGGTAATACTTCATGGCATATCGTTATAAAGGTTTCATTTTAAAAAGGGATCTTTCAGGATCATTTTAAGCCCAAAGGGGGTAATTTGGGTCAAAACCTCGTAGGTTCACAACAAGTCGAACTGATCCGTTTGTGATCCGCCAAATTTGGCGGATGACTTCTAGGTCGGACGAGAAGGAGTTTCCTATAATTAGATTATAAGCATTACCCTGAGGGCTCAATATAGCGAAAAAGTGATATATTAAGAGATATATTTATTATTTTGCAAAAATGAAAGTGGATTCGGAAATATGACATCAATACAAAGAATCGATAGCTTGCGAACTGAAATATTTGAAATATTATTAACATTAGACAATTTTTTGCAATATACCCAAGAATAAAATATACCCAAGGCCACTATACCCAAGAATAAAATCAGGAAGACACAACGTACACAAGTTCGCAAGCTGGCGTTTGTTCGTTGTGGTAGTTTGATGAATTTCACTAAATATGAAGAGTTTTGCTGACATACTGAGAAAGAAAAATGTAAAAGAGTTCAAGAGAACCTCTATTTTTTGAGATTACGCCCATAATCTGGTTGATTTCCTTCTCAAATTCGACTGTTCGTTGTCGTCCACAATTGTCCGCCATTTTGGACACATATTCCTAACCCTAGGGGCCCACAGTTGCGTTTTTGTACTAGATTTAGAGCTTTGTTTGGGTCGTTGCTAGGCGTTGTCGAATGTGGAAGAGTACCAGGAGGGAGGGGTGGACTCGTCGATTTTTGTGTTCTATGTCTCGGACCATCCTGACGTCACGAGAAGAGACAACGAGTTAGTAAAAATGGCGGCGTTTTGTTGTTCACGTTGCCACGTAAGGATGCTTAATTTTGTGAAATCCGATGCATAGATTACAACTATTTTTAACTAAAAGAATTGTTCAACGTCAAGATAACTTGAAAAGGTAAGTTATTCTTTGATTCTTGGTAAATATAGTTCAAAATATTGTTTTAAAGCGTGTAGCATCTGCTCCAATTTCAGAGACGATGCCACAGTCAGTGGGTTGGAATGCCGTATTTCATTGAGATTCTTTGCTAGATTTCGTATTACATGTAACCTACTGACTGGCTATATACCAAAGAAATCACGCGATGTGTAATTAGCGGTTTTGAACCGACCTTAAAAATGATCAGTCCAATTCTTTCAAATGATATGTCGATAATAAATACTATTAAAGACTGTGTCGAGCAGTCGTGTCTTCTATAATGCTTTATACTTTCTACAAAACATAATCTGAAATAAATAAATAACTTGTATAGTGAAGTCATTCACTTGGTCTTGTTTGAAAATGATTTCGAAAATAGTTGAAATATCACCATAGTTTCTTAGTTGGTGATATCGCTCTTGTCTGTGGTGGTATGGTGGTGGTTGTGTTGATGGTATATCACCGTATATGTGGAGGTTTAATACTTTCAGGTTATGTTTTGTATTATTTATCCATTTATTTATTTATTTGGTTTTCATGAATTTACACGAGGCAAGATACGACAGGGATGTATAGCTCATGAATAGCACATGTTGTGTTGTTTCTTAAAAGGAAAAATATAAAGACCTTTTAAACACTTATATCAGCATCTTTTATTGGGGTTCTATCACTTCTATGTGTGTATGTTGAATGCATAACAAAATGACTGCATTTGGATTAATGGTTAAAGGAGTATAATTATAATATAATAACAATACTGATAATAACATGGTGACATGAATATAATGTGTGGTCATTCAATAGTTTTGGATACAAGAGGAGGAATATATTGTTTTTATAAGACTGTATGATTGATTTAATTACATTTCTGGTTTTTTTTGTAGGTACAGGTGTGTGGCTCTTGCCTGCGTAACTTGTATATCTTCAGTTCAATTTTTTTTACCAATTTTTTAAATCAATTAAATATCTAGGACTAACTTTCAGCGAGGATCTCTCATGGCACGATCACATTGATAACTTAATCACCAAGGTTAATCAAAGACTTGGACTACCATGACGAGTAAAACCTTATCTATCAACACTCAATGTATTCTTTATACTTCTCTGGTACTACCACTTCTAGACTACACAGACAAAATTTGGCCAGGGAGACAAGAACAACTCGGTGCTCATGAATTATATTCAAATACTGGAAAACAAAGCCGCTAAACTAATACTAGATTCTCTTCCACTCTCCTAAAGAACTGAAGCTCTGAAACTACTAAACTGGACACCTTTAAAAATTAGAAGACATAAACATCGTTGTATTTTTATATTTAAATGTATTAAGGGACTATATATAAATGTATTAATGTTTCTTGTTTGTTTTGTTTGCCTTTTCCCTTTTGGGGTGGGTGGGGGGGGGGGGGGGGGAGGGAGGTGGACTGGTGAGGAGGGTGGTCAGTATAGGGTTATAGGAAAATAATGTTTTGCAATTCCCCCTTTCTTGATATCTTGGTTGTATACTTTAGTGACTCACCGGTCGGGCAAATGAATATTCTAAGTGGTCTCTGCACTTTAGAAACCTGCAGGCATATCTCTATATAAAATTTTGATGTCTATTTTAAATACACTACCCAAGTTGTTTTTTTGTGTATCAATTTCTATTATAAACAATTCTATATTTACATTGTTTGCTTCATGGGCCATTAGTGCAGTATTTCCCCCCAAAAAATGTAATTATATAAAGAAGTTAACAACAAGGTGAGTCTATTTTGTGTACCTTTACCTAATAGACAAAGCAAAAGAAAAATATAGGAGAAAGCTTCTGCTATATACACAGCAGCATTGTTTACATAATTTTTTTAGCAGGGTCTCGAAGATCAATTAAATTGCAATTACCGATTTTGTTATAATAATACTGGAATTCTTTTTTTTATTTCTGATGTGCAGAGCTCACTGAGTGCAACTAATAAGGATGATGTTTTAAGATGGACGTCATTTCTTGAATGTCAAAATTTTGACTTAAAAGGCACTGATCATTTTTTTGCGATTATAACAAGACTTCTGTCAGTCAAAGTTCAAAGGACCTCAAACCAATAAAGACTATACCTTCGTCCCAGGATAAAAGATGGTACCATTTCAAAGATACGGCCGATTTTGGACAGGCCACTGCGGCTTTTCAGTCGCGAGCGTAAACTGGTTGATCTGAAACTTTGAGTTTTCAATCTTATTAAAACTTTAGATTTTAGGATAATTTTGCGTAATAATGTTTCTTATGTGTAAACTGGGCCATACCTTTTGTTTTTTCAGTTTCATGTTGAAACTTGCTCCCTAAACTGCGATCAAAACACCTAACAAAATAACTTGGGAAGCCATTTGTTTTTGTCCCTTCAAACTTCCCGGGGTAAATCGACGGTGACGTCACGATGGTCCGACACATCGTACACGCGATTTGCTATGAAGTCTCTACGAGTTCACCCCTCCCTCCTGAAGAGTACTGAAGGTGTGTGTGACTAATTGACTGCCGTTGCGCTGACCGGCGAAGCGAAATGCGGGCTCATAAAACCCTTCAGATTAGTTAATATGTGACCCTCCACGGGAAAACGTACGTTAACGATATTCCGTTCGAACGGTAAAAAAAACGGATAGCAAACGAATGATGAACGGTCTTGAAAAGCGTTTAAACGGCTTTCCAAAAAAAATCGAACGGTTTCAGGCGGGCGTTTGAACGCTTTTGGGCTAACGTTCGAACGATTTTGAAGAACCGTTTGAACGGAATTGGACAGCCATTTGAACGGTTTACCATAGCCGTTTGAACGGTTTACCATAGCCGTTTGAACGGTTTACCCCAGCCGTTTGAACGATTTTCCACGGCCGTTTGAACGGTTTTGGGGAAGCGTTTTAGCGCTTTCAAACAACCGTTTGAACGGCATATTAATGGACAAACGCTTATAGTTTATAATAGTTTATAAACTATTTTGGACGCATTTTACTTGTTAAGTGGGGACACGGCGAAACTTAGTAAGCATTTAAAAACTACATCCTTAACTCTTTTGGGTCGGTGTATAGCTCAGTCTCAGTGACCTATACCTAACAGACTTTAGTATTTTACCGTTGCTAACGCTGGCTGTACGGTTTCACTTGTTATGATGAGAGTTTCCTGTTCCGAAAGAGATAAGTGGTTCTGCCCAACACTTTAACAAAGGAATTTTAGAGAATTATAGGCGCGTCAAATTGAACCTACGAATTTTAGGGAATTATATAGGCGCGTCAAATTGAACCTACAAGAAACAAAACCTGCAAATACATAACTGGCTTTTATAAATGGTTTAAGAAACAGATATTTACGCTGGTTACTTAGGACGACATATAAAATATATCAAATGCACAGAAAATATAACAAAATACATACCCGTTACTTGAGAATTCGTCGTTGAAGGCCGTAAAAGCGGCCTCGCGTCTGGCGACATGCAGCGCCATTTTGCACTTGTGTTATAAAAAAGGCGCTGACCTGAATTCCGCAGTCATGCGGTTAGCAACCGACCCAGCTTTTTGACGCATTTCACATGTCAACTTCCGGTAAACTAGTCATATTCCGAAGCGTCTATATATAGTTATCTATATATAATAACGTCATTAAACAGTGTCACTGGTAAGTATCTTTAATACCGTATACGCTTACAATCGAACACGCCGTTGATTAAGTGAACTTACAAGTGACACCAGTTTATCTTTTGATATTTAATACCCAAAAACGCTCGACATGTGAACGCTCTGTGGAAATACATTAAATACAGGCAATCGTGTTTGGTATATTGCAAATTGCGTTTTCTATCGTTAAATTGGATTGTGTTTTGACTTTTGTCTTTCACCAATGTGTTTAGCCGGACTTTAGATCTTAGCACCGCATGTGATAACCTGCCCATGCATGTGATTGCAGCTAGCTTTGATAACAGCATTTACACAAAACACCTTCACGTACTAGCACTTTTATTTTGCAATAGCACGAGTGAAGGCCTGACCAGGCGTCTTGTTTATTATTAAACCTCGATAAAAGTGGCTAAAACGTACGTAGGACGGGTTTGAGAATTTGTGCGAACGGCATACCTGACTGCTCACTGATTAAATTAAACGATTTGCGGCTGTATCAGCGCGAGTCAGCTAATGCTAAGACGAACTGAAACACCAAAGAACCAATCAAATCAATCAATCAAAATAATTATATACACACAGAAATCTCTTTGTCACTTAGTTTATCTGAGCACCTTTCTGTATATTTTTTATTCTCTGGTCATTACGTGGTAACTTGTAAAGGATAATAGCATTATTGGAAGTACTGTAAAAGATCAAAGTTTGAGCAAGTTTTGTTGGTAAGTTATTATAGGAGAGCAGTGTCGTGGTTCAATTTGCAGCGCGCGTGTTTTTTTTTATCTCAGAATGAGGACAACCAAGGGCAAAGAAAACTATAAGAAACTACAGTAATCCAGTTGCATCAGCACATTTCTAATTATTTTTTTTTGATTTTTAGTAATTTACAAAATAATGTTGTATATTGTTATTTCTAATGATTGACGCTTTTATTTTTACATTCCGTGCGCGAGAAAATCTGAGAAGGAGAATGCGATGACGAACAGTAGAAAACGAAAGCTATTGTCTCTGGCATATTTGTAAAAGGTTTAGAAGAGTAAGATATCCAGAAATATACTGGGAACTTGGATCGGAAGATAATTTATTTAAAGCTAAAGATGTTCGCGTTTAGTTTGGAAAAGTGTGAAATCGTCCTTGTATGGCAGTATTATAAAGGGGCTGTTTACATGGGAGTCGGGACCGGGCAAGTAAGCGCGACTGGACGCTTTTCATCCCGGATTTATATGAGAATGTTTTCAGGCGGGACAATTGCCGGCGTTTCATGTACAACACAGCTAGAAAGTTGTAAATACCACATATAATAACAGAGAAATAGACATATAATTGGATGTATTATAAAGAGCTGCTGTCCTCTTACTAGGCCGTTATATCACTCATTGTATCGAATAAACAGCTTAAGAATCAAAATAAATAGTTCGAATCGGTATCCGTCGAGTCCGACACTGCAGAAATCTCGTACGCTCACCTCAGAAATCACAAGAAATCATGCAAGCCAGAACTCAGGAAATCAACAACAGAAATCAGGAAATCACTAGAAATCAAACGCACTTTGAAATAAGAAATCAACTTAAATCTCTGAGAGACGAGCTTGCGATAATCTTCTTTCTTAACTCCAGTTCATACGTTTTGTCCTCTGCGTGTTCCCTTGCGCTGCTTTTTGTTAGCTCAAAACAGTCAAAAGATACAATTAATGTTATTTCATCGTAATTCTGCTAGAACATGTAAGCTCAGCGATGCATATACTGACAAGTGCAGGTATTGAATATCTGGGCGAAGTTTAGGTATTTTCTTATTAACATTCTTACATGGCTCTTATAGAGAGGCCATAAAGAGGTCATAAATAATACTCCCTAAAAATTACAGTGTATAATTGGAAAAGTACTGCACTATATCTAAAATGCGAACACGATTTTATTCGTTTACTCTTGTTCAACATTGTGGCAAAGTTTCGAAAGAATTGGATAAAACGCAAGCCGCTGATATCTATTTTTGTAGAGGGAATTGATGAAATTTTCTTTCTCTGTAAAAGAGGATAAAATATTTGGCGGGGTTTTGCCCTTTTCTGTCATTTTACCCCGCGCGCACTTATAATCCTCTTATCACCTTGGACCGTAAACCAATCAGACTTAACTTTACGTTAGTGTGTCTTGGCAAAGTTTTCTCCCCGATCAAATGGTGAGACTGAGGGAAACCTGACAGGAACACTTCTTCTTATCATCATGTGGGCGAAACGCAAATGTAAAGAAGGCTAGTGCGGTTATCTTCAAGATTTCTTGCTTCAGTTCTTCCAGATTTTTGTTACTTCCGATCGAAGTCATTGTTTCCGTTGTCGTAAAAGAACTGGGAGCGTCGAATTGTTGTGGCCATTGTTGTCCCTGAGAGAACTATGAACCAATGTCATTATCCGCCAGCGCTTGTCTTTCGTTCGCAACTTCGCAGCGAAATCCGTTCGGTTAACGGACCTTCTCTTTTCCCGATTAGAACAAAATAGACTTTAATATGTTTTTTCCTCTTTGCTAATTTGATTTCAAACGTATGGCGCCCGCGGACTCACGAGTCGAGAGAGACCAGTAATATACTTCTTTCGGAATTTTACTGTGTTGTTCAGAATAGATAAACGATGTCTTCAAACCAACAAACCGCGACAATCCCATTCACACATTTGATTTCACACAAAGATATTCGATACCCGCGAATATTTCACGCAGAAATTCGGTAGTCGTAACATATTTGGCTATATCTTGGTCTTTGAAAAAAAATTGCGGAAGTCGAGAGATTTCCTGTTTCTTAATGTAGATCGATAAAAAAGTAAAATATGATGAAATCAGTGTTTTATCATATAATGTAACCTTAAGTTACAAATATAGCCACAAGCCTTGCTAATTTGAATTTTTAAATCTCATAATTATAATTATTTACTCGGCTACCTGTGGTACACGCTTAAAAATCTCGCAAGTTGTTACAGCATTGTTGCCTGAACAATGCTGTAAGTTGTTGACATATGTGAACAACATTGATAAATGAACAACATTGTTCATCATTGTTTCAACAAGTTTTACAGCTTGATGAAACAACAACCGTTGTTCACGCATGTTGTAACGACCGAAGAACGTGTTGATACATCAACCATGTTCACCATTGTTGTAACATTGTTGTTCATCGTTGTTATTTATAAGTAATAGTCGTCATGCTGTTACAACATGTTGTATCATGTGCGAACAACGTTGTTGGCTATAAAAATGTGCTGTTGAAACGACTTGTTGATGACTGTTGATTTATCCGTGAACAAGTTGTTCGAACCATAAGTGAACAATTTGTTGACAACTTGTTCACGGCGAGCAGCACAACATTGTTCACGCCTGTTGACAACCGTGAACGAGTTGTGCGTTTTTACGCGTGTAGACAATGTCTAGGTTTCGGCTCTGTTTTTATATTTTTGTCGACGTCGATGAATAGCAATTATTGCATCATTCCATCAGGCTTTGTGAAACTGATGCGGCCTAAAATGCTAATCTTTTTATGTTCAAGCTTTCTTTCTTCGCTTTTCTGATGTCTGATCAAGTTGTTTGAAGTCAAGTATTCTTTCTCGGACGTGTTCTGTGTGTTCACGGCAGACATAGTTATTAGTCAGTTAACACCTGCATTCACTTTACATATACCCGTATGTTTGGTTAGGTGCAGACGGGGGGGTTCACCGACTTACCAGGCGCTTGTTATTACTTAGCCTGCGTCGCAGGCGTTCTGTTCTGGGGGAAAGGGTTGAGAGGGGCAGCGGGAAAGAGGCTTGAGAGGGCGCCGGTGGAGCGCGCGCGAGAGGCGAGAAAAGAATAAAGCGAGGCGAGAAGAAAATAGGGGGGGGGGGGGCAGGGGAAAAAATGGGGAGAAAGGCGAAGGAACGCCTGCCAAAATCCCATTCATAAACGAGACTTTTGTGTCCAAAACCTTCGGTTAAATTCCCATTGGTTCATATGCGTCTTGGCGTCAACACTCAGTGAGTCCTCAATGAAACCTGTCAACACACCGTAAAAGCTTTCAAACCAAACACAAGCTGGATTGTATTTCGTTATTTTCGCACTTCTCAGTCTGTTCGTAACTTCACCTTCGGATTGCTGCGATTGCGCGGATTTCATCTGCTTCTTTTGGCCAGGACTTCGGTCAGGTGAAGAAACTGACGTTGGCAAAAGCCGTTTCAGGCGAGTGTTCTCTTCATCAATTGTAATTAGCAATTCCCGCGAAAAACCAACACCTATGGCGAGGCATGTTCACGCTCAATCAACGTTAATTTGCGGAACAGTTTTTTATTGGTTATTTGAAGAGGTGTTGATTATAAGTTCCAGTCATATTTACTTTAAAATTGTCTCGTTTATGAATAGGATTTTGGCAGGCGTTCCTTCGCCTTTCCCCCCAATTCGCCCCCCCCCCCCTATTTTCTTCTCGCCTCTCGCACGCGCTCCACCGGCCCTCTCAAGCCTCTTTCCGCTGCCCCTCTCAACCCTTTCCTCCAGAACAGAACGCCTGCCACGCAGGCTAGTTATTACTTGGATTCAGGTCTGACTACCATGGCCACCGTCTACACCTGTCACACCGATTTTATCGGTGGAAATAGCTTTTGATTAAAGGGAGGGATGGTGTGTATTTTCGCAATTTTCTTTACTTCTTGTATGCTACTGATACTCAGTATGTCTTCGCTGTGCCGTCTGAAAAGGCGCAATGATTGGACAAGCGTGGTGTGCCTCTCTGATATAACCACTCGCATTCTCGCCCCCAAGCCCTGCGCAGTTCATTAGTTGTTAACCTTGTTTATCTATATATAATTACCTCATTAAACAGTGTCACTGGTAAGTATCTTTAATATCGTATACGCTTACAATCGAACACGCCGTTGATTAAGTGAACTTACAAGTGACACCAGTTTATGTTTTGATATTTAATACCCGAAAACGCTCGACATATGAACGCTCTGTGGAAATACGTTAAATACAGGCAATCGTGTTTTGTGTATTGCAAATTGCGTTTTCTATCGTTAAATTGGATTGTGTTTTGACTTTTGTCTTTCACCAATGTGTTTACGCGACTTTAGATCTTAGCACTGCATGTGATAACCTGCCTATGCATGTGATTGCAGCTAGCTTTGATAACAGCATTTACCCAAAACACCTTCACGTACTAGCACTTTGATTTTGCAATAGCACCAGTGAAGGCCTGACCAGGCGTCTTGTTTATTATTAAACCTCGATAAAAGTGGCTAAAACGTACGTAGGACGGGTTTGAGAATTTGTGCGAACGGCACACCTGACTGCTCACTGATTAAATTAAACGATTTGCGGCTGTATCAGCGCGAGTCAGCTAATGCTAAGACGAATTGAAACACCAAAGAACCAATCAAATCAATCAATCAAAATATTTATATACACACAGAAATCTCTTTGTCACTTAGTTTATCTGAGCACCCTTCTGTATATTTTTTATTCTCTGGTCATTACGTGGTAACTTGTAAAGGATAATAGCGTTATTGGAAGTACTGTAAAAGATCAAAGTTTCAGCAAGTTTTGTTGGTAAGTTATTATAGGAGAGCAGTGTCGTGGTTCAATGCGCAGCGAGCGTGTTGTTTTTTTCTCAGAATGAGGACAACCAAGGGCAAAGAAAACTATAAGAAACTACAGTAATCCAGTTGCATCAGCACATTTCTAATTTATTTTTTTTTATTTTTAATAATTTACAAATGTCGTATATTGTTATTTCTAACGATTGACGCTTTTATTTTTACATTCCGTGCGCGAGAAAATCTGAGAAGGAGAATGCTATGACTAACAGTAGAAAACGAAAGCTATTGTCTCTGGCATATTTGTAAAAGGTTTAGAAGAGTAAGATATCCAGAAATATACTGGGAACTTGGATCGGAAGATAATTTATTTAAAGCTAAAGATGTTCGCGTTTAGTTTGGAAAAGTGTGAAATCGTCCTTGTATGGCAGTATTTTAAAGGGGCTGTTTACATGGGAGTCGGGACCGGGCAAGTAAGCGCGACTGGACGCTTTTCATCCCGGATTTATATGAGAATGTTTTCAGGCGGGACAATTGCCGGCGTTTCATGTACAACACAGCTAGAAAGTTGTAAATACCACATATAATAACAGAGAAATAGACATATAATTGGATGTATTATAAAGAGCTGCTGTCCTCTTACTAGGCCGTTATATCACTCATTTGTATCGAATAAACAGCTTAAGAATCAAAATAGATAGTTCGAATCGGTATCCGTCGAGTCCGACACTGCAGAAATCTCGTACGCTCACCTCGGAAATCACAAGAAATCATGCAAGCCAGAACTCAGGAAATCAACAACAGAAATCAGGAAATCACTAGAAATCAAATGCACTTTGAAATCAGAAATCAAATTAAATCTCTGAGAGACGAGCTTGCGATAATCTTCTTTCTTATCTCCAGTTCATACGTTTTGTCTTCTGCGTGTTCCCTTGCGCTGCTTTTTGTTAGCTCAAAACAGTCAAAAGATACAATTAATGTTATTTCATCGTAATTCTGCTAGAACATGTAAGCTCAGCGATGCATAATATAACGAGAGTGATGCATATACTGACAAGTGCAGGTATTGAATATCTTGGCGAAGTTTAGGTATTTCCTTATTAACATTCTTACATGGCTTAACACTGCTTAACACTAATGAACATCCTTTCGTTCGCCCTCGCAAATTTTGTGATTTCGCATATATTTTAAAGTTTTTCCTGTGAATTTCCTGATAAATGGGAAAACGATTTACTAGCTAATCGAATGATGAAAGTAAATATCAATACAAACTTCACCTCAAATTCAAAATTTAAGAGCTATAAAAAGGAGTTTGGTATCAGTTATTTTATACTTCATAGGGCTCGTGTACAAGTGGTATTAAATGCCAAACCCAAGATGGGCTTGATTAGGAAAGGTTTAATTCTGAAATCTAACCTTTGAACGAGATTGTGTAAAAGAGGTTCAAAGGATATATCGTTGCGAAACAACTGTGCGCGTAGCTCTCTTTGGGTTTACATTGATGCGCGTCTTAATTTTTTTAAGTAAACCATGCATTCAACCTATTAATATATATAGTTAGTGCTATAGATATAACAAATTATCAATGACAGTACTGACCAAAAAGTATGCTCGTTTTGCCCACCAGAGTTTATCTGTCTATTTTAAAGAACAAAATGAAGGGCAAAAATGAAAATGACAAAATTCAAGAGTTTCGTGCTTGTGGAAGCTGATTTTGTTATTGTATTAAAGCCGAGTTGTACTTTCAGCCGGTTCAGGAAACCGGGATCCCGGATGTGCGGGACGGGACAAAAACGTCTCGGCAAACACATTCTTCATATAAACGAAATGAGATAGGTAGAGGGAAAATATAGTAGCGATGCGATGCAGCTTAACGACCCGTCCAGGCAAGCGTCCCGTCCCGCTTTCCATGATTAAAAAGCCCATTAACCTCTCGATTAAATCAAATATCTGATTAGCTAATTGCAAAGGTTGGCATTGTTAGTTGCGCATAGACATATACTCTTGTAGCAAATGTTATGATATCGCCTTTACAAGGAATAACAAAATTAATATAGAAACAGACAGACGGAAACGCTAAGGGCTGAAATGTGTCTGGTTTTGCGAATAAAATCTCCTCAGCTGATTATTCGGATTTGTTGAATTTTAATACTGAAAAGTATTACTCATGGTCACAATCTGATAACCTGCTGATTATTGGAAACTATCTTCAAGATGAGCGAGACATAAAAAACGTTGAAAATAGTCTGAATTGACAACATAGGCGTACGAGGCGGGGAGGGGGGGGGGAGGCAGGGGCATGGGGGAAGCTATCCCCCTAGACGAATGGAAATTTTGCTAAGTCGGGAAAATTTTCAAGCTAAGTCGGGAAAAAATATAGGGAAAAATTTTTAAAATAGGATGAAAATAAGGAAAAGTAATCAAAACAATTTAATATCTGTGTATTGTAGGAGATAAAGTATATTGAACAACAGGCACTTAGTTATATCAAAGGTTGGGCAATTTCCTTTTCAGTCGGGCAAAATGTTCTCGCCCCCCCCGCCCCCCCTATAAATTTGTGCCCGTACGCCTATGATTGACAACATGCAAAGGACGGATATTACCCGTCCCTTGCAAGTTGTCAATTCAGACTATTTTCAAAATATGCTTTGTTGAGTGTGTGCATTTTAAATAGTTCCTTTGTACGTTCGCTAGTTGTCGATCGTCTAGGTAATATACTGCTTACTTAGTAAAGAAACTGATTCAATCATGGTATTACTTATAACAATACAATAAAGCTTATTATTATATAAAATAGAGTGTTTTATTGATTTTTTCGCCACTAATAAAAGTGATAATCTCACATGTGCGATTATTTATGATAATCGCACATGTGACGATTATCGCTGAATCAGCATTATAGTTTAATGCAATTTTTGCAAGGCAATAGGACAATTTTTTATATAATAAACAGAACAATACATGGAAGCTTGGAAATATGAAATTTATTTCTCGTGTTGAACAGGATATATCACTCTTTCGCTTCGCTCACTCGTGAGATATCCTAGTCAACACTCGAAATAAATTTCATATTTCCGCACATCCATGTATTATTCTCTATATGTAATACACAACTGAAGCACTACTGTTATTGAGGACAGTACAGTAGATCAATCAAATTCACCTTTTACTTACTGGTATAACCACATCCTGTGGAATATAATTATAATATTGCTTCACTAGCTTATATAATTTCATTGAATGTGTGCATTTTAATAGTTCTTTGGTATTTATATCTATTGTATTTGTTTACATGATTATCCTGAATTGTGAAATGGTCTAGAATTCCAGATAATCCTGAAAGAAAATGAAACCCAACCCTGACCCCCACCTCTAAACCTGACCCTAAACCTAACAACAACCCCCGGTAACCCTAAATCTAACCACAATCCCCCAAGGAGAAAGTTCTACCTCTCAGACCCTGACTACAACACCCCTACTGTTTTTTTGTTTTTTGCTTTTTAGTTTACCATCCCACATGTGAGCCAGAGAAGTCCCCTAGGCTTCAGGATAATCCTGAATTCTAGACATTTAAAGTGACAATTCAGGATAGTCCTGCACCATTCACATTCAGCCTCCAATCTGATCTTCCTCAGCCCACTCCCACCTCTCTACTCGCGCGTTATAGAGACCTCTGCACTTTCCACTAGCCGGAGTGAAAACCTGACCCAGGTGTCTTGTTAATAAATTAAAATTCCAATGGTTCATATTTTACATTCCACACTCTATCCCTTTAAGAAATGATTCCACTCGAAAGGTCAGTATTTCGTTCATAAAAAAATCTCTGCAATTTTCCACTTTGCCATATCTAGTGGTGAAGAAGGTTTTTGACATTTAATTACACGAAATTAGCTCAGAAAATATAACTGGTATAACAAAAGGCGTACATGTATCTGCGCTTGTAGGTTTGTATGATCTTGGAAAATCTTGTAAGATCTTAAGAAAAACCTTATAAGCTTTTTCTTACAAGATCTTATAAGATTTTGGCGAGATCTTATAAGATAATTAAAGAGAAAGTATACGTTCTCTGACCAGAATAATTTTTTATTATGACTCACAAAAACTGTGGTAGATATCACACTCACAAGTTTACTTACCTCGAACATTCGATTCTAACTTAGGCAGGTTTGTAAGGAGATAAGATCATTTGAAATGTCAGCATAGTTATCTGAATGCGAGAACAAGAAGAATTTGATGAAAATTTCACTTAAATACCTTGGTAAAACAAAAGCACTCACACCATTCGTGACATTACAATTTTCAACTACGCCTTGTTTCTTGAAAAGTGGAAAAATTGCAAGTTTTAACTTCAGAACGTGCTCGTAAATATTTTGGAGAAGAATGAAACTAACGTTATGCATAGGTAATCTATGCATAACGTTAGTTTCATTCTTCTCCAAAATATTTATAAAATATTTATCGGGGCATGAAATACTGTTAACAGAGAAAGTGTTTTATCTGTCGCTATGATGACACTGGCGTTTCGAAATGGCCGTAGGTTTACATTATGGGTTCCATTTATTGATCCAATTTATTTCAAAAACGAATTCGGTGACCTGCAACTTTTATTAATTAAAACATTTCTTCAAGTTTTAGTGATCAATTGGCAGATTTAAAAAAAATTCTGAAGATTTTATTTTCAAAAATAGAAAAAGATGTGTTTTTTTTTTATTCGGTAATAATCCATGAGATAATCAGTGCTATTGTAATTGTACAAAATAGCAACCTCGTTCCCAAGGCTTTTTTGAAATTAGGAGGGCGGGAAAAGGCCCTGGCATCAGCTGGTCACAGCACACATAAATATTGGGTGTAATAAATTAGCAATTTAATTTAGTATGCATTGTTATTCGGAGTAATATGGCAGTCCCGTGGGAGAAGTTCATTGTAATGAGCTGTCTCATTAATCCCGTTAGCGGTTTTGTTGAAGCTATTTAATTATAATTGGCACATATAGCTATGCATAATTATGTTTCCTGGAGAATGTTTAAGAAAAGCAATCAACCAATGAATTTAAGAGTTCACCAGCCGAAGCCATAGCCTCCCTCGCAGCCGTGTCCAGTGTTCGGCCCCCCTCCACCTACCACGTCTGCTCAAACGAGCTCCACATTGAATGCCTTTGTGTACATGGACCAATGAAATTACACCATTGTCGTGCTAAATATAAAAGCTGTCCTGGGCTGGTGTTGTTATGACCAGTATGAAGGTATCACCACATTCATCCTCGGATTCATCACCACATTCATCACCACATTCATCGCCAGATTCGTAAAGCAAATATTTCACCTTCAATAATTCCTTAAATAATCAACCGATCGGAATACACGATAAATCAAATTAAAGCTTATTATCCTATCTTTCTGGCCCAAGATTAATGGCGTTTGTTTGAACAATACATAGGAGAAAAATAACGATTTAATATAAAGTATTCCCTCTTTAGATAAACAAGTAGAATAAATTCGCCGCGACGGTCTTGGGTGGAAAATTTCGAAGGCTTCTTTTAATTTTAACCCGATTTCCTATATATGAAATTGAAAATCATTCTATCTTCTTGCTGGTCCAAGAAAAATTAGAAGTGGCCCAGATCTGGTTTAAGAGTTATTACTCGGGCTACCTGTGGCGGCCGAGTCTGGGTTTCGGCTCCGTTTGTTATTTTTATTTTTTTCTTCGCCACACAAAATTGTGCAATACCTCCCATATATGGAGCCTATACTTCGAGTGTTCGATCACTTCGAAAATTCACCGACAGTCATGTTCCTTCGTTCCTATTCTGTGGTTGTATCAACTTACTTGGAAAATCTACCAACAATTTCGTCGAAGGCAAAGCTGGCCGAAGCTGTATGATAAGCTTATATTTTTCTCATGGCTAGCAGGTCTCTATTCTATAAATATTTACTTGAGTACTATCGCCGGTACAGATATGAAGATCAAAACGCCAACATTCTGGATCTTTATATTGTCACTGTATACACTTTCTGATACCTTTAGTCGAGCAATTGCGATGTTCATTGGTTTTCCACATGGCTTCAGCAAATACTAACAGTTGTTCAATGATCTGCCTCACGACTGTCTGTGAAAAACGACCTCATGAATGCATGTGCTTTATTACTAAGCGAGTTTCATATTTGTTATGCTGAGTAGGAAACATGTATACACATGTATGTTCTATGTACCATTTGTGTTTTTACTGACTGTTGCTTGTCTTTGAGTTTGAGATCGGCAATGGACATGCAATAGTCTTATTGATCCATCAGGATTTATATTCAAAGTGCTTTGAACCTTTGAGTATGTAATTTTGTCACAAGTATGTTATCCATATCTTGATGTTCATTTTGATATAAATTTTGATGCATAGATTGAGTAAAAAGATATTCATTGTTGAAATAACTTTGAACCAATCATGTTCCTCATATATATATATATATATATATATATATATATATATATATATATATATATATATATATATATATATATATATATATATATATGCAGTAATACATTAATGACATATCGGCCATTATAACATCAATGGCTGTGTGTTATATGCTGATGGTACCAAATATATATAGAGAAATTACAGTGTCTGACATTCACCTATACAGTACCAGTGCTGCAGAGTCAAAGAGCCTTCTCAACATGCTCTAAAGCAAAAATATGTAATCAGGATTCATGTTGTATGAAGATATTGCATAGATGTAGGGTGCGGGTATATTTTACTAGTCACGTATTGCATATTTGCTAGTGCATCTGTACCTGGCCTATACACATGTGAAGTTTGGACCCTCAGACAATAACGAAAATCAGTAAGGTTGAAAGACTACAACGCAGGACAAGTAAATATATCTTCTTGCTGGCCCAAGAAAAATTAGAAGTGGCCCAGATCTGGTTCAGGAGTTATTCGCTCTTAAAGCGAGATGCCCAAACCGTCAATTACATGGCGCCGGAAATAGAAATCTTTTTTAACTGTAGTTGTAGTCTTTGGGGGAAACATTTCGATGGCTTCTGTTATTTTTAAGCTGCTTTCGTATATATGAAATTGAAAATCATTCTATCTTCTTGCTGGCCCAATAAAATTTAGAAGTAGGTCCAGATCTGGTTCAAGAGTTATTCGCTTTTAAAGTGAGACGCCAAAACTATGAAGGTATCACCACATTCACTTGGGGGGAAAATTTCGATGGCTTCTGTTATTAATGCCAATAAATCTTGAACCAGATCTGGGCCACTTATAATTTTTCTTGTGCCTGCAAGAAGATGGAATGATCTTCAATTTCATAGGCTTCTCGCTATAAAAGCGAATAACTCTTGAACCATATCGGGGCGACTTCTAATTTTTCTTGGGCCAGCACGAAGATAGAATGAGCTTCAATTTAATATATAGGAAAGCCGGTTAAAACTGAATAACAGAAGCCATCGCAATTTTCCCCCCAAAGGGTATGTCGGCAACTGGGCAACATAGTTATGAAAAGTTCTATTTTTCGCGCGCTGTAATTGACAGTTTCGGCGTTTCGCTTTAAATGCGAATAACTCTTGAACCATATTTGGGCCACTTCTAATTTTTCTTGGGCCAGCAAGAAGGTAGAATGAGCTTCATTTTGATTTATAGGAAAGACGGTTAAAATTAACATAAGCCATCGAAATTTCCCCCAAAAAAACATAGGCTTCTCGCTATAAAAGCGAATAACTCTTGAACCATATCGGGGCGACTTCTAATTTTTCTTGGGCCAGCACGAAGATAGAATGAGCTTCAATTTAATATATAGGAAAGCCGGTTAAAACTGAATAACAGAAGCCATCGCAATTTTCCCCCCAAAGGGTATGTCGGCAACAAGTTAATAAAGATATCTATTTTTAGCGGGATGTAATTGACAGTTTGGGCGTCTCACTTTAAAACCTAACAAGACGCCTGCTCAGGCGTTACTCGGGCTACTGATTTCTGAAAGCTTCGTGTAGCCTGTGCGTACTCTAGCAAGACTAAATGACAATGGCAATGCATTGCATATTTGCATAGATTTTCACAAATAGAATCAATCTATGGTCTTATATGAACTGCAGCGGTGCAGGAAGCGGTAATATATTAAAATGTAAACAAGGCCGTTTTTCTGAAAAATAAACAACCGATCTAACAAAACCTATAGTGTCGGATTCGGCAGAATCAAGCGATCATTTTGATATAGAATTTATTTAGATTCGGACAAACAGAAAATATTTAAACATGTTTTGAAACACGCGTTTCCAAATGTAACACGACACGCGACACCCACGCGATATCTACAGTAGACATGCACTGAACAGTTCACATATTGATATCTTACCGGTATTTGCTCTATTCGGTGCTTATTATTATATTTGCATTTTGTAGTTGTCGGACTATAAAGCAGCAAGGCCAGAGCCAACCTGTTTTGAAATAGCTCGTCATCTTTTACCTACTAGGTCTACCGCGATCGCCGGCGTGTGCTGTTGTAAACATTGTAAAAGCCTTTGTAAGCATGTTTTATATGATGAAGACACTCGGTCACTTGCAAAATATTTAGCTATTCAAACAACTAAAGGAGAAAGCCGTTACTAGGTGAACAATACGTATATATTCTTTGATATACTGTGGCCCTTTCTTGTGTCTCTAGTCGTCAAGTCAAACATCCTAGGTACTGATGTCAACACGGCATTTTTTCGCGTCTGTAATACATTCGTCTATTCTGTCTTCATGGACAAATCGTCTCAGCAACATTACTGATCGGCAACTACTGATGAATTCACAAATACCGTCGGAAAACACCGCAACCCAACTCGATCAAAGGCAAAACAAGCACGGGATGATGCAATAATGCAATATTTTTTTCGTGTTTAAACACGAGCCGAAACCTAGCCCGAGTAATAACTCTTGAACCAGATTTGGGCAACTTCTAATTTTTCTTGCGCCAGCAAGAGGGCAAGAGGATAGAAAGAGCCTCATTTTGAAATATAGCAAAGCCAGTTGAAAATAACAGAAGCCATCGAAATCCCCCCCCCCCCCCCCCCCCCCCCCCCCCCAAACCGTCGCGGCGAACTTGTTCTATTTGTTTATCTAAAGAGGAAATGGTTTATATTAAATCGTTATTTTTCTCCTATGTAAGTTGTTCAAATAAACGCCATAATATTGGGCAAGAAAGATAGGATAATAAGCTTTAATTTGGTTTATCGTGTGTGCCGATCGGTTGATTATTGAAGGAATTATTGAAGGTGAAATATTTGCTTTGCGAATCTGTTGATGAATCTGTTGATGAATCTGTTGATGAATCTGTTGATGAATATGTTGATGAATCCGAGGATGAATGTGGTGATACCTTCACACTGGTGTTGTTATGTGTAATTTGTTTAGTCGAAAGCTAATATTTTGAAAAATTTGGCCTAGGACTTCACGAGATTTACGAAGAACATTCTTTTGACTATGCTCTTGCTGTCTGTGCAAACAAATAAGCGTGAAAATCAGTGTAAAGCGTAAAAACGTAAGAGAAAAATAATGTTGTAAAGTGTAAACAAAAGCTCAAAGGTGTTTTGTGTCTAAAGCGACTGCCCGAATTAGTTTACTTGAAAGCTAATATTTTGCTTACTATAGCTCAGAGCTTTACAAAATTTACGAACAATGGTAATATGAATGTGTTCTTGCTGGTCGTGTAAATAAATATGTGCGAAAAGTTTTAAAAAAGCTAGAAGTGTCGGCTTTTTTTTATTATCTAGTGGATAATAAATTTTTCGGGGATGTCTGGCCATGTCTAGCTAGCAACCTCAATGTTATTTATTTTATATTCAGCTTCCAGAGGCGTCGTGGCCGGGGGGGAGGGGGCATGGGGGAAACTGTCGGAAATGTAGAAAAGTGGTGGTTTTATCGGAATTTTGGACATGGTAAACAAAAGACGCAAAAGAAAACAATGAAGCGGATGTTTTACTTATGCTTGTTCTTTATATCGAATATTTTGCAGTTAAATATTATTTTGAGTAATACAACCATAATTCATCAGAAAACAATGCAACTTGCAGTGCATATAGCAGCGCTTTGTATTCTGCACGCGAGTTCTTTCGTTCGTTTGTTTGTTTGTTCGTTTGTTTGTTTGTTTGTTTGTTTGTTTGTTTTTTTTGTTTTTTTTTGTTGTTTGTTTGTTTGTTTGTTTGTTTGTTTGTTTGTTTGTTTGTTTGTTTGTTTTGTTTGTTTGTTTGTTTGTTTGTTTGTTTGTTTGTTTGTTTGTTTGTTTGTTTGTTTGTTTGTTTGTTTGTTTGTTTGTTTGTTTGTTTGTTTGTTTGTTTGTTTGTTTGTTTGTTTGTTTGTTTGTTTGTTTGTTTGTTCGTGCACAGTCAATAGGCAGAGGAGGTACGAAGATCTTCCCACAATGCATCGCGCTTGAAACATATCAATATCGTACCGGAAATGCTTCACTTCATTATGAACCTTCGAGGAGTGAACATGATTTGAAAAATAGTGTTTCGCCGTTTGTGGCCTTTAGAACACTTTTTGGTTTGGGACTCACATAAATTTATTTATATTTATTTTGTAACCTAGCAGTATTTCGACGTTTATTATTTCGCCTGATTTGCCGCTATTCACTAATTTACGCCTGATTTTCTGGTCAAGATGACTGCTCGTCGCTCGAGGAACATTGTTGTCTCATAATGTCTCTGAATAGTAATGCATTTCTAAAAAATGAATAAAAACACAGCTTTAAAAATGTATTTTTAAATAAAGTAATGTAAAAGATCCCAAAATAAAAGTCAAGTGATCGAGGCAATTCTGTTGTGCAACTTTAATATCCACTTTCTCCTGTCTTTAATTTGTGAAACCTTTGGTTGGGACTTGGTATGAAATGTTTTACCAAAAGACTCATGAAGAAGGTTTCCAGAAAACTTTCTGTAGGAATAAAAATTGGGCATGAACCTGTAAACATGGAATATACAAATGCCATTAATCACTAAATCTCTGTATTTCACAACAACAAACGGTGTGTCATGGGGCTATAATCATACATGTGGAGTGAAAATTCATGCACAAGACAACATGCTGTCACAAGATGAACTTAAGAACAATTACAACTCCTATAGCGATCTATGGACAGCATGCACACATAAATTTGTTGAATGAAGATGTAGCTAGATTGCTGAATGTATAGAAGTTGGCACTACATAATACTGAATATTAAAAGAACAGGTTTTTCTTATTTTTATATTTAAAATAAATACACCATCAGTACATGTTAAAGTCGTAGTTTAATACAATGGGGCTAAATTATGAAAGAAATGGTCTTTCAAATGACCTACAGAATCAAAGAAAAAGCGCGAAATCAAAACACCGCTCATCTCGACGACTGGCGGTTCTTCGCGCGCCCCGCAGAGACGAAGCTCGAGACCAAATTTTGACAATGGCGGGCAAAAATCGAGCAGAAGCAAAATTTTAAAGAGCTCTCCTCATTCAAATTCTGGAGTAACAAGAATTTTGGTACCAAAAGAAAGCGAATTCTTTCATGTTTAAACGAGGCAAATTTTGTTCGAGTTTTGTCAAATATTAAGATAAATACGTTTGAACTGTTTGAGGTAACTAAACGCGTCATAATCAGCGGCTGGAAATAGTGCTTGTGAAGAAACCAATATTACGTTACAAATATACTCCTAGAGAGTGTCAAATGACAATGATGACAAAGAAAAAGACTTCAAATATCATCTACACAAATTTCACGTTCAAAAGCCCACTTTTTCTAGTGAGTGTAACATAGCTTATACGCTTACGATTTTCAGAAAATTTAAAATTTAGGTGATTTTCAATATTAAACAGTTCTTTTTAGTTCCTGGAGCAACAAAGAATGTTTTTACATCCACAGAAAGGTAATTTTATAAATAACGTCAAATAAGTACATATAATCACTCGCCACTTTTCGGTCAAGTTCACACCTATATATAATTTGATCATTTTTTTATAAAATAAAGTAGGTAGTGGGACCTTCATCGGCGTTAGTTTATGGATAGATTTTCGAGCATATTGTATAAAAACACATGCGATGTACTAATGCGTAAAATGCGGTGTTATTCAGTAGTGGATGTATGTAAAATTGGTGTGGCTTGAAGTATGTTGGAATAAAGACGAAGAGGTGTCGAAATTTGTGTAAGTTTTTCTACTTTCCATTCACGCATAACCCTCGACGCGTTTCGACCTTCCAGTCTTCTTCAGGAGGGATTTCTCAAGTCAATGTTTCAGTATGTTGGTATAAGGATATGTTGAGAGTCAGGATGTGAATGTGTGTTGAAATTGCAAAGAGTATGTTGGTTTAGAATAAAGAATATGATAAAAAATGTATAATAAAAATAAAATAGAATTGTGGTCTTACTAAAGGTTGTGTTAGAGTGGAAAGGCTTAATTTTGTCGAGTTGGTTGTGTTAATAGTCCTAGTTGTGTTTTGTGACGTCATACGTTGACGCGTGTGATTGGATTGTCTCGTTTAACTGTTAAGTTGTAAGTACTAGTGTAGATGGTGATCGTATTGTATGTCTAGTATACGTTTGAGTAGTTTAGGAGTAAGGCATTATCACAGACCCATAAAAGCAATAAACATAACATTTATTATTAAGCCGAAACCAGTACACTACGACAAAACATATTCTAGAATATCTTATTGATATCATATAAAAATCTTACCTTTTGAAACGGCGTTTTTCAACCAGAACAGCGCCAACGAAAATGTCTATATATAATTTGATCATCAACCGTCACGCTCCGAGCACAGGGCGGACAAGGGAAAAAACTAAACGCAATGCATTCTGGGCCGAACTTCGTACCTCTTCTGGTCAATAGGCAAGTACAGCACAGGACAAGATCTGATATCTATGCTAGGCGTAAACTCGCGTGCTATGAATTTTTTTTTTTTTGGCTTGTGAGTTGTGAATTTCCATGCATGTATCCTTCTAAAGCTCCGGTATGTATGTTGGTATACATGTCGAAAATTTTTTTTGTTTTTCGGGAAAATAGTGCTCTTGGCCACCCCTAAAATATCAGAGACACGACGCCCCTGTCAGCTTCATATTCCATGCAGTTGCACTTTAAATTTATTTCATGTTCATGTATACATATTGCGATTCACAGTTACAACATCATCTTACTGATTCTATTTACGCAAAAAAAAATTCTAAACTATAAGCAATAGTTTTGAAGTATTTTAAATACAGGTGCTCAACTGCTCAAGGTCAAGAGGTCAGCTCTTCAGATTTGGGAAGCCTGATCGCTGATTGGTCAATGTACGGAATGGAATGTGGCGCTCGTTTGAGCAGACGTGGTAGGTGGAAGGGGGCCGAACACTGGACACGGCTGCGACGTAGGCTACCGATACCACTGTTCATTCAATCACCTAATTGAAGTTGGATGTAATAAATCAAACACGAGGAAGAGTACTGTTTCATCCGATATCAAGTCACCGAGAAGTGTTTTTTTAACCGATTTCGAGGTGACTGGACAGAGGATGAAACACTTTTTCGAGTGTTTGATTTAGCCTCTGAAACAAACAGTATTTAATGAAAAAATCAGGTTGAAAGTTGGCAAATTTCTATGCTAATTAAGACCGGGTATCCAGTTCACCGTCTCGGTACTGATGTCCTTTGTTTTCATCTTACGAATTATTAATGAGATTGAGTTAGATTAAAACCGGTGTTCATCTAATTCCTAAGATCTTAATTATCTATGCAAAATAAACAAGTTAATGCTGTATGAATAAATTTTACCCACACTGAATGAATAAATCTCATGAGGGTTTATTTTAATTGTATTTTTTAATTTAAATCGCTCGATTGAGATGCCATATCCACAACTCCTTTACCGTGTTTCATCAGGGAAATCCATAAACTCGAAAACAATAAAACCACTCGGCCTTTCGCCTCGTTCTTTCATCATGTTTTCTCGTGTTTGGATCCCCTGATGAAACACTCAAACTTGTTGTTTATACATTACTTAAAAAAATGTTTTGGGGTCACTAGCCTGCGAGCAGGCTCTATGAGAGGACAGGTGAGAGGTGAAAGAAAGCCTGCACGGATCCATTAAAATTTGCATCCATAAATATGAAAAAATCAAAGGCTCAGGCTCGTTCTTCCACTCGAAATATAATCGTCTTCGTATACAATTAAAATTTAAAAGACAGGGGAAAGGCAGACAGGAAGTGGCCTACGTATCTGCCTGACGGGCAAGTAAAAACGGTTTCTTTGTTTAATCTGCGCGTCTGGTTTGTGATTGGTCTCTTTTGACAACTCGTTAAGAAGGGGTGACATTCAAATTTCAATGCATGGGATCCGTGCAGGCTCACATTCACCTCACGCCCTTGCCTCTCAGAGAGCCTGCTAGCAGTTTAGGGGGTCACAGAACATTTGGCCATTTAGAAAGGTCACTGTTGTCATAGCAACAGATAAATAGATAATTTATTTACATGCATTATTTAATTTCATGGGGCCAGTTGTATAAAATTTTTAACAAGAGTCGAGAGTTTAACGATTTATCGCTTAGTGAAGTCGTAGTTAACTTCTCAATTGGAAGTCATTATAAACTAGCATAATAGTCAGTTATATTAACCATAACGTCTTTAAATTGTAAAATTCACGTTGCTTTTTTACCGCCGTCGTCGTCCTTGCGCCTTTTAAGTCCCTATTATATGCATAACGTCAGTTTCATTCTTTTCCAAAATATTTATGAGCACTTGCTCAAGTTGAAACTACCATTTTCCCCACTTTTCAAGAAACCGTAAGGAGCCACCTTAAACTGTTTTGAAAATTGAGTAAACAGTGGTCTAAGCAATCTTGGTTGTACTGTCTAGAATATGTATTTTCGAAGATCTTTTAGCCAGTAGATATAAAATGAGAAGTTAATTGTCTAGTAAATCATAAAGACCCTTTTGATGTAAAGGAATGACTTCATAGCGATTTAGCTAAGTTATAAAACTGAGATACTTTAAAAAATTACTCTTTATGTTTTCTAATTATGCTTGAGCTTTTGTCGTCAATAATTATCGAATGATTAAATTTTAGATGTTTAATACTTAGCTATGATATTTATCAATTCCAGTCGCTTTTCCGATGCATTGCAAAAGAGAATATAGATCTTCATGTAAATAGTCATCAAAGTTGCGTTCACCATTACATTTTCTACAAATCATTATGCACCTATCAATGTTAGGCCGGCGGGGGGGAGGCAGGGCAGGGGGGTGGGATTTGATAAAAGATAAATCCCGCGAGTAAGGAAGTTGACGATCAGCACAGTCCCGGGGGCTAAAATATTTGACGCAATAGAAAGGTTCGACACTTCCGCTAGAGCCTGCGTTCTTTTTGGACTCCGTAACGCCATGAACACGCTTTGGATCGTGTGGCTTCGGAGCGTGTGGCTCTGATTTATAGATTTAATTCAAATTCTGATCCGTTGAATCTGTTCAAATCAATTATGTTTATATACAAGTGATTAAAATTTGTTTCAATGCATTATTGTATTTGAGTATTTGCTCAATGTGATGTCCCGCGGGTACAATATTTGACATACAATGATGTTCCTGGGGTAGGGAATTTGACACAAAATTCTGTTTCGATGTCAAATCCCGCCCTCCTGCCCTGCCTCCCCCACCCCCCCCCCCCCCCCCCCCCCCCCGCCGGCCTAACATTGATAGGTGCATTATAGTCACTAGGATGTTCTCTTGCGTACAACTTTGCAAGATTGATGTGCAACATTTTAATTTTGAAATATAAATAAGTTTTGTGGAAACACCACGTAAAATTTTTATTTGCTAAGCGATCCCTTCGGCGTGAAACTCTGAGTAACTGACGCTTTTAGAACTTTTTATCCATTTCTTATCCAAGTTTTAGTTTCTAGTACATTATTATATTATATATTTTGCTCTGCTTTTCGGCATTGAGCACTCTCTTGATCGAGCGAACACTCACTACCTTGGTCCATATATTGTATAAATATATACATATATATATTATTTCAAGATTTCCGCTATTTTCAGACCTAGATATAGATTATTACTAAATTGTTCTACTATTTCCTCTGAGATGCAATATTATCACATTTGCTACGTATATGATTTCTAGAGTGCCGACCAAGGCTTCAAAATATTACTTTTGCCGATGGCATTTTTTTGTTACAAGCAGGCAACCATGCATGCTAAATCATATCGGATACTGTATACTTTGAAGGTGAGGGGTGTTTCAGTCGTGATTGTTGATTTATATACCAAAATTTCGAGCTTTTTGAAAGCGCAATGTGATGGATGGGATATCTGCATGTAAAGCGATGCCTATTTACGTTTCAGTGTATTATTTGAATTACAAATTCAGAATGCTATCCAATCAGCGTGCCTGAAGTTCTGATTATTCTAGTTCGCATTGCTCACAATTATAAACAAACAAGAAACATGGCGCAAATTCGGCGCCCTAAATACAACACTTAGCATAGAAATGTAGCTTAGACATTGATCAAGATGACTAGGCCGGTTGCCTTACGTGTATCACAAGCTAAGATAGTACTGTTGAACCGGTGAGTTAAATGTCTAAGGATATATAATATGAGCAATACTGTACTAGAGTGTGTATCAAAAAAAACTGAACCCTTAGAAAACAACCTATTGTAGCAGTTTGAAAGCCCTAAAAGCGCTGCGTTATAAATTAATCAGCACATAAGTTAAACGAAGGGGAAAAGCTTTTAAATACTTTCACCATGCATACACTTCAAGTTATCTTAATTTCCCAGGTGTATAAGACCGTGTGTTTTACGCATCTGTGGGTTCAGCGAAGTGCTTAGAGCTTTCAAACTACTACAATAGGTTGTCTTCTAAGCGTTCAGGTTTTTTTTATACACACTGTATAGTACAAAGCTCAGCTTTATAACCGTAGATAGATGGCGGTATAGGCAAATTACCAAAATAAAACGAAGTAATTTACGAATATGAGACTTTCCTGTAGCTACCAGATCTAATAAAATTCTGATTCTTGGCAAGCTTACCCTTTTGTGGCCTTTCTTCGAAGTATTATATTTATGTGTATTCACGCCATATTTCTTGTTTGTTTATGATTGTGAGTTATGCGAATTAGGTTAAGCAAGACTAGAGGCGCGCTGATTGGATAGCATTCGGAATTTAGCTAATTCAAATAAAACACAAACGTAAATAGGCAGCACTTTACAGATATCCCATCCATCACATTGTGCTTTCAACTAAAAGCTCTAAATTTTAGTATATAAATCAATAATTACGGCTGCCAACACCCTTCACATTCAAAGTATAGACTATCCGTTACAATTTAGCATGGTTGCCTGCTTGTAACAAAAAATGCCATCAACGGTGTTTTTGAGATAGTTTTATCGAGGTTGGCCGTCCGTCGATTCAGTCTTTCACTTTTTCACCATTTTTTCTTACCTGGAGTGTGTTTTTCAAAACTGCCATTTTATTAAACACTTATTTACTTCGATCAATTATACTTGATTTTGCAGGTCTCTTGGAATCCAGTTCAATTATTATTATTTATTTATTTGTTTTCAAAATAATGGCATTTCGACATTTTTTTGACATTTTTTAACAAGTCAGAAATTTATTAATTTTTGAACAGCGTAAATGAGATTCTACACATTAACTTCTTTAACCCTTTATTGGCCAGGTTTCCAGGAGCTCTCCCCTTGACGAGTAAAATCGTCTGGCGTTAGCCATTGGCCAGTAAAGGGTTAAGAAGTAGAAGATTCATAACATAATACGTTACTATTACGTTCAGATTTATTTCCATTGTTAACTAATATATGATTAGGTAAATTCAACATTCTATATTTTTCAGAAGGAAAGAGATGTGGCGTTATTCTTTAATCCCGCTTCTTATTGCTGTTTTCCGAACAGTTAACGGTAAGAATCCATTGATTTTCTCTAATCTTAATGTTATTTATGTTCAGTGTAGATAGAAAGAGTGGATAGTATATACTTATTTTATATGTATACATGGACTATTTGTTTATTCAGGAACAGCAGTTCAGCAAAACTTTGGCAAAGTGAGGATTAGTGAAAGTGTTCCCGATGGATTTTATTGTGGACAAGTTTCTTTCTCCACACCATTTCAAAATGGTAGTACAGTCAAAGTGTTTCCTTCTTTGAGCCACGAAAAGCATCCAGACATCGCCAACGATGCTTCGATTGTCATGGTGACAGACGTCGACCAAAACGCATTCACTGCCTGTGTAATGGAACCAATTCAATTGGTCGGAGAAGTTACCCTTAACTGGTTTGCCTTTAGTGATCACGGTACTCTACCTCAGGGTACACAGACTGGAAGCGTTTCGTACAACATGTTCACAAGTGGATCTTCTTGCACTCTCGTCAACTTTGCTAGTGTAAGTTACGATTTTCATATTTTGTAATCAAACATTACATTATACTGAGCTCTTTCATCACACTTGGCAACATATACCGTATGATGTACTGTATGACGTATACTCTATACACTATATTCCATACTCTATACTCTATACTCTACACTCTATACCCGCTATACCCCCTATACCCTCTATACACTATATACACTCTACACGCCACCTACCACAATCGACACTCCACAGTACTCTATATTCTATATTCTATAGTACTCTGCACTGCAAAACCTCCAATTCTTGTCAAGATAATTTTTCTTGTTTTGAGATTTTATTTCTTGTTTTAAGATATTTATCTTGTTTTAAGAGAAAATATCTTGTCAAGAAACCGCAGTAAGATTATTATCTTGCAAACGGGACAAGAAAATCTTAAAACAAGTATTTTTTTCTTAAAACAAGTTTTTGGGAATTTGCAGTGTGTACTCCGTACTCCGTACTCGGTACTCCGTATTCCGTACTCTCTGCTCCCTACTCTCTACTCTCTGTTCCGTGCTCTCTGTTCTGCTCTGTGCTGTATGCTCTCTGTTTTGTGCTTTGTGCTCTATAGCCCATTCTCCATACCCCATACTCCATACCCACATACTACACTATATCCTCTATACTCCATATTCAATTCTTCTTACTCCGCACACCACACTCTACCCCACGCTTCATACTCCATACTCTATACTCCATACTGATTACTCCTAACAATCCCTTCGCGTGACAACCAGTGACGTTACCACCTGGCTACTGAAGAAGAAATAAAAAGTTCTTTAAATTTCGAATTAAATCTCTTACAGTACGTTTTCTTTTTCTATGTTTACAAAAACAGCATGCAATTTTATATACTTTTTTTGCTGAAGTATTGTAAAAACATTTGCAATTTTTAGATATATTAAAAATAACTCAAATCACTGGCTGCAGTTGTCAGTTGTCAGTGATATAGTCATATTTTAATTAATCTGGGCATTTCGACAAAAACAATGTTTATTCATCCCGAAATCTCAAATGTTGTAACTTTTTTCAGCTTTTGTACATTTTACAGACCAAAAAATACTTTTTTTATATCTTTTATTTCAAATTATAAACAAACTATATGCGCATGGTAAAGGAGTCATGAGTGGTTGGAGAAAGTTATTTTATTAAAGAACATAAGCAAAGCAAAGAATACAACGACAAGCAAAAACATTGAACAAAAAACAAACAAACAAACAGCATAATAAACAGTGACAGGATATAAACACGGAAACCTAAATAGTGTTGTTGCTACTAAAGATTTGTGATTACTGAGTCTGAGAGCGGCTGCTCTATGTTTATACTTAACTTTTCGGTATTTCTCTTTGTCGGTTTTTCTTCAGTATTGTTTTCCCCCCGTTTCGAGTTCACAGCCTCCTTTAATATAAACACGCTGTTCTTCTTTATACGTAAAAGTTGATTTGTGTGTGAAAGCGACATATTTTAACTTTTATATCTATTCGCAATTTGCAAAAGCTAGTCTTTTTCGACTTTTATTTGCTTCATTAATATTGTTACCAGTGCCAAACAATCTTAACCGCGCAAGTGGATCGAAGTCCACACATATATATATATATATATATATATATATATATATATATATATATATATATATATATCGCATGGACTTTCAAACTCGCGTGTAACCCGATTGTTTTGAAATTACTCGTATAGGTATCATTAAGTTATTTTACATATTTTAATTAATCAATTACATTTTTAGTCGTTCTCTAACGCACCAAAAATTCTTCTCAGCGTTCGTCAAGTTGGAAATACTGCACGCAAGGATGCGATGTCATCTTGGGCAGAAGATGTGACCAAAAACCAGTTTAGAGTTTGTCTTCGAGAAGTGATTAGCTTTTCTGGAGCCCACAAAAATCTACACGTGGTATGATATTTATTGCTTAAATCTCCCGCGTGAGTGTGTTATCGGGAATTACATCCACGAGTTCACAACAACGAACGAGAAATTGAATACTGCTGGAGGCGAAGCCAAGTGCAGTATTTAATTTGGAGTTTCTTGTTAGTGAAAGATTAAATGTAAATCCTGATAACACACGAACAAAAAGTGTTTTAAACATTTTAATATTCAATTTAAGTATACTAGATATGAAGTTTGATACGCTCGCGAAACGAGTGACAATCTGAACATTTACAAGTATCTTTGTTTATATTTCCGCCCTTAAAAACCGGTCACTTATCGAATTATCTGAACTGACAGTTTACCTTAAGAAATTGTATTATCTCAAGCTATTCAATGTTTTTGTATTCCGCTCTATAACTTTACCATTTCAAAAATTTGGCAATCAAATTATTATTATCCATCAGTTATTAAATTTATTGCACGAGTAATAACGCATGGCTGAGCGTTGCCATGACAAAACAGGGTGTCACGTAATGCAAATTATCAATCAGAACTTACAGCGTACACCAGTATAGGAAGATGGAATATTAGATGTCCTTATTACATGCAGTAAGCTGTTAATATTTGCAAGAGATTTTACTGTAGGGTAAAACACGAATAAAAGCCATCAAACCCAACGAAACAATCAAGCACGTTAGATTAAAGATTTCGTTTTTATATACATCTGTTTAATGGCTTTTATTTGTGTTTTTTATTGGGCACTAATATTTATAATAAGATGTTGTTAATATTATTTTCAGGAATGGGTAGCTTTGGCAAACGCCTTCAGTGCTAACATGACAGATCTCAGTTCAATATTTTTTCTTAATGATGTTCAACCTTCTTTGGAAAACAATTTCGCCTACTGCCAGGTAAAGAGTGAGTAGTCTAGTGAATTGGTTCTCTGAGTTAATTGCTCAAACAATGATAACATTATTATTATTTTTTTTATTATTATTATTATTATTATTATTATTATTATTATTATTATTATTATTATTATTATTATTATTATTATTATTATTATTATTATAGCAATTCACACGGTAAGTTCGTAACGTTGGTTCCGGTAATCTAAACATCAACCTTTAGCCTATAGCCTTAGGTATCTAGGGTCTTTCTTAAGATCTTTGCTGTCCCCAACAAGAAAGCGTTCTGAAGTGTACGAAGTGCTATCATCCAACCCAACTTTTTTTACTGGTGCCTTGAAGTTCCTATTAATAGTCCCAGGTGCCCCGATGAAAACTGGTATGACAGTTACTCTTTTACAGTTCCAGATCTTCCCGATCTCTCTTTTGAGGTGTTGATATATTTCAATTTTATCCTATTCCTTTTCGAGCACTCGTGTGCAAAGGGGCAAGCGACATCTATTACGCTACATGTTCTCCCCTCCTTCTCCAAGACTACAATGTCGAGTCTATTGTGTTCAAGGTGATGATCTGTTGGGACCCTAAAGTCCCATAGTACCTTCACTTGATCGTTTTCCATTACACCTTCCGGAGCGTGATCATACCACTTATCCTTGCTTAGGAAACTGAACTTCTGACAGAGCTTCCAATGGATGCGTTCTGTGTTGTCATGTCTCAACATTTTGTTCTCTTTTTGCGCTAATTTTTTACATTCTGCTGTTACATGACTAATAGTCTCTTCTATTTCTCCACATAGCTAGCACATGGGAGACACATCCGTTTTGTCGATCCTATACTTTGCTGTTAGTGCTGTTCTAGTGCTGTTAGTTCGTACTTACTGATTCTTATTATTATTATTATTATTATTATTATTATTATTATTATTATTATTATTATTATTATTATTATTATTATTATTATTATTATTATTATTATTATTATTATTATTATTATTATTATTCTTTAGGTTGAAAATTTTACTCAACGTTTTTATGAGCCTCCAATGGTTATTCTTACCGCCAATCGGAGACAAGACTTAAATTCGTCTTTATCAAATCAGAATATAGTTACCTGGGTTAAGGTATATATATATATACTATTTACAGAATGAGTGGCATATACAGAAGTAGTAGAGTAGGGCGGGCCCTAGCGCACTTTTGGTTTTATCGTTTCAACAAACATAATGACGTCTCACCCACGCGCGCCATGTTTGCCCTAGTCTGTTCTAGAACATTATTATTAATTTTTTAATAATAATACATACCCACCCCCGGGGACTACCTACGTTTCGTTTATTGACTTTTGTAATGACCGATTGCCAGTGTCTGAATTCCGTTTGATAATATTATTCTTTTGTCGTCGTTTTTCTTTTAAATAAAAAATGAGTATACATTATGGTTATGAAGCATGTCAATGTAAACAAAAACAAAAACCGCTGTACAAAACTGTTTTTGACATTAACATGTTAAAAGCTGTAAAAACCGGACAAGCCGATAAAGGTGTTAGAGTTGGAAGAGTGCAAGACAATGAATATTCACTTTTTCAAAGTGTGTACAACAGAGGACCAATACCTGGATTAGATTTTATTCAAAATACCAGAAAGTGTTTTATGATATTTAAATGTCCGGAAATGGTTACCATTAATGTTTCAGTTTTTATCGTGGTACGTGTTATTGGCGATACCAACAATTCTGGAAAATGGGCATACATTATTGGTAACGATAATGGTGGTTACGATAAATTTATTGGATACAAGACCGGAACAACAAACCAACTTTCGTATGGAGGGGGATTTCCAACAAAGGAGTACAACTGTACAATTCAAAGTGATGTTAATATTTTTGAAAAACATATAATTTCTTGTCATTGGTTATTAAGTGGAAGTTGTGTATACATTAATGGAGTAAAGTCAGCGGATTCAGATTTTTATGCAAATCCAAAAACCATTGGTGAAACATGTTGCACAATATTTATGAACGATAGGTTTACAGGAACCACAGGACCGTTATCAAAACCTTTTACGGGAGAGATTTACGATATTAAGGTAATTAGCGGATTTTTAGAAACAAATGATATTGTAAGCATAAACAAAAAAATGATGGAACAAAACAAAATTAACAAAAGTGTTTCCGCTTAAAGTGGGACACTTTTTTTGACCGTTTTTTCAACCTTTTTTTCGACCGTTTTTTGGAACCATTATTAAAAAGATATATAATAAAGGAATAATGAATCAAAAACGTGAAAAAGAAAGATTAAGAAAAGCTGAACAAAGAAAATCAAAAAAACCATCAAAACCGGTACTAACAGCAGAAGAAACAAAACAAAAGTATGCTGAACAAAGAAAATCAAAAAAACCATCAAAACCGGTACTAACAGCAGAAGAAACAAAACAAAAGTATGCTGAACAAAGAAAATCAAAAAAACCATCAAAACCGGTACTAACAGCAGAAGAAACAAAACAAAAGTATGCTGAACAAAGAAAATCAAAAAAACCATCAAAACCGGTACTAACAGCAGAAGAAACAAAACTAAAGTATGCTGATCAAAGAAAATCAAAAAAAACATCAAAACCGGTACTAACAGCAGAAGAAACAAAACTAAAGTATGCTGATCAAAGAAAATCGAAAAATCCTGTGAAGGTGGTCGTTTCTCTAGAGGAAAAGCGTAAAACAGCTCAGCTAAAGAAAGTCAAACAAAGACCAGACAAAAAACCACCAAAACCTAAAAAGGAACCAAAACCTTTAACTGAACGACAACAACGTGAACAGGAGTGCTTTCGGAAACTCGCTGACAAGTTACCGTCTATTGAAGATTCAGGCTTACCAGGAGTGATAAAGCTGTCAATACCAAGAGCTAAACTTCTGGAAACCAAGCCAGGTTATTTTAACAGTGAAACATCACTATTGTTTAGTCAGATGTTACACGCAATCAAAAAACAACGAGAAAAACCACAAACATTTCCACCAAATTACGATTTTAATCAACCATTCCTACCAGTAAAAGGTTGTAACTTTCAAAACTATTGTTTGCATACCTTTAAAGGTGACTACTGTGAAAGGAAATGTGACCAAAAGTTTTGTGACGAACACAAACCTAGAGACATTTCTGATAACTGCTTTCACCTAATCAAGGAAGAGGATGGTGACAACCGTTTCTGTATAAACTGTGGATTAGTTTTTGAAGGCTGTCCTATGCCACCACGTCACAAGCCAGTGAGACTTAAGAAAGGTGAAAGGGAAGAGGGTAATCCTGACTACTCATCAATTCAAACCAACAGAAAAAGTGCCTTTACCACTAATTACAACATTAGGGATTGGGTGAGGTGTGGTCAGATCCTAAGCAGAATGGCAGTTAATGAAAACAACAACATAAAAGAAAGACTGTTTTACCTATGGAAAAAGTTTTCACTAAAAATGTGTGACGAAAACTATAGCCATGACTGTGTTAAGGAAATGTGGAACAAAGGATGTGTTTCCACAGCAACGTTACCACCTTATCCGTTTGGTGGGAAGATATGGATGGATGATGGTTATCTTTTACACAGACTGTCAGACGGCTGCCCATCACTTTTTAACCTTTGGTTAGACTTTACCAAAAAACAGGATAGCACATTTTCATTACGATTTTTAATTGAAATGTGGGAAAAACTATTCTACACCTACCTGGAACAGGAAGAAACTTATTTACCTTAAATATTTTCGAAACGAGGAAATATCACATCACTTTTTCAGCAACGGGTTTACACTTGCTGTGAGCGACAACCACAACTTTAATGCATACGCAAAAGAGTACAAAAAAGGTGCTATTGAAAAATACATAAAAGACAACAGAAAGGTGTTGAAACAACTGAAACCAATTGAAAGTACAAACTTTGAAAACGAAAAAGAAAGTGAACTTAACGATGAAATTGTTCGAATTAACGGTATTCGCAAAGAAAAAAAGATAGAGTTATACAACTTTAACATCACTATGGTTGACGAAAGACTTAAGAGAGACTATATCAATCAGCTTGAAAAAGCATAATTTCTAAAATTTCATATACTTAAAAATATATGAAATTAAACCAATTTTTTTGTTATCATTTTCCAAACCTTCTGGATCTGAAAGTAATCGTATCGTATGGGTTTTCTACAAAGTCTTCCCCATCCTCGTCTTCTGAGTCTTCTAACATATAGTTTTCTAATTCGTATACATTGTATGATTTTAACCCATATTTTTCAGGATGTGCGTTTCTTCTTTGAGTTCCAGTAGGGTTGTACGGAATGATATAAAGTCCGTATTCTTGTTGATAGATTTTCTTTCTGTTAAATTCTTTGAAGATGTTTTTGTACAACATATAGTATTTTTTGTTATTCCTTTCGTTTAAAATTGTAACAGTATCGTGACCAATTATATGATCAATAAGCATTTTAAACATATTTTCTAATGCATCTGAAAGTTGACCTCGGTTTTTCTTGTTTTGCATTATTTCGATGAACACGTAGATTTTTTCGAGTTTACCAATTGGAAATATTATGAAATTAAAGTTGACTTCAATTTCAAACGTTTTTAATGGTGGCATTTCGTCTTGACGAATTAAACTTTGAAACTTTGAAACTAACGCATTTTTTTTAATGTAATCCATTATTCCTTTATTATATATCTTTTTAATCAGTTAAAAAATGGTCGGAAAAACGGTCGAAAAAACGGTCGAAAAAAGTGTCCCACTTTAAAACGTACTATAATAAAGAGATGAACACTTTAAACTTTTACTTATCCCAACTTTCAACAAACCGAGCCGAACCTTATTCAAAATCCTGGTATACAACCGGGAGTGTTATCTGTAATTGTACTAATGGTACTAAAGAAGGTCTTGAAATTTGGCATCAGTTTTCCCAACGCCATGAAAAATATAACAAAGAACTATGTGATAAAAAATGGAAACAGTTTAAGAAAAAAGTTATACTTTACGCTATAAGATCATTAGTGCCAATGATTTACAAAGACGGTGGAACAACCTATAATCCAAGTGAATCCCAAATAGTTTCAGACTTAGAAGTAAGAAATTTTGTTTGTGAAATTATTATTCCTAAGTTGTCAATTCGAAGAATGCGGAATAACAAAGCACTTAACAACCTTTGTTCCGCTGTTTACACCATGTCAGAAGGAAAAGACGAGCATGTTATAGAAAAAATTTGTAAAAGAATTAAAGACAGAGGACTAAGAAACATTTTTACCTCAACATGGAAACACAAAAATTTTAGGTTCATCTGTGATATCAACAGCATTATTAGCTGGTACAACAGTGATGAAAAAGAAAAACCAAACTCAAGAGCAACTAATATTAAACCTTATGTTAACAACGACCCGCTTTGGTTAGAAAGAACAACTAGATATTTAAAGTCATTTGATGACATTGGTTGTACACCGAGGTATTTTAAGGTAACTGCTGAAGAACGGAAAAAACTTAAACCTAAAGTGAAAAAGAAAAAACTTTTAAATGAACTATGTAACGCAGGGTGTTTTAACATAGCTAATAGTCTTTTAGCTGAGGGAAAACTATAAATAAAGAAAGATGTTAGTTAAAAACAACACCAATGTTGCGAAGTGTGATTTCAGATCTAAAACTTGGTTTGATATTGGTAAACTTATTTTTAATCTTACAAATGGTAGCAACGAAGGATACAACCTTTGGGTGATGTACAGCAAATATGATCAGAAAAACTTTAACGAATCTTATTGTATTGAATACTGGGTTTATCTTATGAACAACGCTTAAAATTATTTTTTACTATAATAAAGAGATGAACAACGAATTACAGTACGAAGATCCAGAAGGTTACATAGTTGTTTCAAACCAAGAACTGTATTGGTTTAGTAATTTAACTGAGCTTTTTGATACATTTGGTGACCGTGTAGAATGGGATTTCGAAAACGAAGTTTACATTATATCAGGTGAAAACTTTGAAGTTGATGAAGAGTTAAGTAACTGGTTGGATGAAGAAGATTTACCAGAATCAACAGCTACCGATGAACTTTAAACCAAAAAAAAAATTCCTATTTTTAAAAATAGGAATTTAAAAGCTTATACCATCTTGTGTAACAACCACCCACCACCGGCACCTGCTATTCCAACAGCCATAATTTGGTATTTTTTCATTTCAGACGATGGTTGGTAATAGTCTTCTAGTTTTGGTGGTGGAATATTTTTTCTGTTCCGAACTTGTTGTAATTCTGCGAGCGCTTTGTTGGTGTCTTTAATATCACCTTTTGCATTGTAAAGTTCTTCTTGAAGTTTTTTTTCTTTTTTTCTTGCTTCAGCCTCTTGTTCACGATAAGCTTCGTTAGCTTTTTGCTGTTCTTCCATTGCGTGGTTATGTCTTTTTACTTCTTCTTGATAACCTTTTTTGTTAAACGTTGAGAATAAGTAACCAGCTCCTGCGAAGGCAACTGCATTAAATAATCCTCCTGCTATCATTGATACCATTTATTTATATTGCTAAAGCTTCACTTAGAACCTAAACCTTAAGAGGGATATAGCCCGCAGTTTGACCCTTTTTTACTAAAAAGCTACCAGCTGCAACAGCAACGGCTAGCTTTGCAGCTTCCTTCAGACTAGCTGGTGCAGCTAAAGGCTGTCCAACCAGTTTTTTAGAAACCATACTTACAGCTACGGCTCCAGCAGTAACTAGTGCAGCTTCGTATAAATCTTGTATTACTTCACGTTTTGTTTCACTCATTTATTATAGTAGGTTTTTACAACGTAATGAAAAGTTCAGATGTATCGTTAGGTAATGATCCTGATTTTTGTTGCATGTTACACTTGCTTTTTCAAAACCATAATTTAGTGTCATTTTATTTTATCGTTATTTCTAACAATATGTCGCCAATCTCATGGCTTACCGAAAACTTTAGTTCGTTATAAATTCCGTCGTTTAGTTTGGTTTCACTGTTGATGTTGTCGTAGTGTGTAACGGTACCCTTTAATGACTGGGTGGTTGTGATTGGAAGAATAGCAATAGATCCATCCCGCTGACCTTGGAATGATGTTTCGTTTTTGTTAACAGCACTACACTTAATGTTAATATATTTTAAACCAAGGTTGACATTAACAGATGTGTCAGAAGTCCAACCAGTGTCTTTTGGTATGATCATTCGTGTTTTAGAAAATCCAAGAATTGGTGCCAGTTTTTCTAATGATAGAATTTCTGTTGGTGTAATTTTAATTTTTTGTGAATAATGAACTAGCTCAGCTTTTGCGTTTACTTCCGCTAATTTGTCAACAATCATGTTGGCAGTCCAATAACCAGGTTTGAACCATAATTTTTTACTACCATTTGCGATAAAAATAAAATCTGTAATGTTATTAAAATCCCAGAACACACTTGCACACTTTACAGTCATTGATTTGTTTTCAATGACTAGTGGTTCATCAAATTTAACAATGGTTTCCATTTCATTGTTTTTTTCCATGAAAATTCTTAAAAGACTCATTTATTTAAAAAAAAAATCATATGCTAACAAAAACATATGATTTTTTACTTTTTATACTATTTCATGATTGTATGGATGAACTAGATTAATTTCTAATCTACTATATTTTTTTTCTTTCAACGTTTCTTTTATATTTTTTTCTTCTTCTCTGCCAACGTCTAAATAGTCATCTAGAATAACCTGCATATCCTTTTTGTTTGGATTGTAGAAAGTCACCAGCTTGGATATGTTTTCTCTGTACGGTTTTGCAATACTTGTTAGTTGTTGTGTAATAACTATTGTGCTAATAACCATATGTCTTGCACCGAATCCAAGTTTCACCAACTCACTGGTTCGGTTTTTCACCAGCTGACCAGCAGCACAGTCATCAAGTATGATTAGCGACGGACTTCCTTTACAATACTCCACAACGAATTTTAAAAGATCATCTGTCTGATCCTGATTGCAGGGTATGGTGAAAAAGTTTGGGTCATTTAGATGTTTCCAGTTTAGATAGGTTTTGTTCCACTCAAAAGTTGGACAGATTAAAAATATGTTTTCAAACTGTTTATAGCATTTTTCTTCTAGCATTTCAAGAAGGTAGTGTGTTTTTCCACATCCCGTCATTCCAACTATTATCATGTTAAATGGTTTCATTTATTTACTTTGTTTAGTAGGTAACACCTCGGAAGTCACCTGCTTGCACCTTTAGGACACCATCTGAAAGTATGAAAATATGACAGTTGAGGTCTACTGTTGTTGCTTTTTTTGTGATTTCCAGCATAATACCAGATTGTGTTGACAAAAGTTTTGTTCCGTGACCGTATAGTTCGTTGTCATCGATAGCTCTAAGATCGACTACCAAGGCGAACTTGTCGCTGGTGAAAAAGCTGGTTGCGGAAACAGCACTGGTGTCTTGTTTGAAAAGTCTTTCTGCCTCTTCAAATAGTCTTCTTTTTACTATTCCCTGTGAGTAGATGCTATTGGGTATACCTTCAATGGTTACCTTCACATTTTCGATGTTTGGGTAAACATACTCTTCACTTCCACCACGAGTTTTCTTTGTAAAGAACATTACGACAGCTTTCATGCTTTTTCGTGGGAGGTTGATGGTTTCGTTAATAAGTGTGGTTGTTTTAACCCAGTTAACTGTTTTGAAAAGGGTGGCATGCTCAAAACTAAGTGATCTTCCAGCGTTGTAGCCACTTTCCACCTCACGCATAAGTTCAGGATTGGTGATGGTTTCAAATTCTAGTTCTATGTTTTCTAGGCTGTAACCATCCACTGTTTGATTGCTTTGTGCCTTCATAATTTCACTAGCTTGTGGAAGGGTAATGATGTATTGTAGGTCGTTGCTCATGTTGTAAGGAGCGTATAAACCATGGTCCATAAGAATTTTTCCTAGCTGGATTCTTTGCTTAGGACCGTAAACTGATGCGTATGTGTCAGATGAGGCATCGTCAGACTTTGAGATAACCTTACGTTGGTTTTCCGTAGCGATACCATCTTCCAACATGTTGGCACGAACGTCACGGTTTAACCACAGGTCTTCATAAGTTCTAAGAACACTTTCACCTGTGTTGTCGTAAATGATTTCACCTGCAAATTTAACTTTCAGCTGCTTTTGAAGTTGTTTTGCGAGGTTGTTATTGAACCACGATTTGGTGTTTGCATTTTTGAAGTCGAAAACTAGGTACATTTTGTCGGGGACAAGGGTTGTTCCAGGTTTAAGTTTTGGAATCTGAATATAAATTTCTTCTCCTGGATTGGCTTTGTTAGGATTAAATGTTGTAACGTGTCTTGTTCGTTCACCAGTTATTTCGCTTTTTTGTAAACGTTTATAACCTGGTTTTAACATAGTTTGTCGTTCCTTATTCATTTATTATAGTGGAATTTTTTGTTATAAAAAATTATATATCATCGCTATCAAGATTGTTGAACACCACTTTTTTTTATTCTTTTTTTGGTTCAGCTTTTTCTTTAGTTTTTGTCCCAGTAAACTGCTTCCATACAATGTATGTCCCTATTACACCGGTTACAGCACCAACTATACTTAGTGATGTTGATAAACCAGGTAACACCAAAAATTCATCCCCACTGCTTTGTTCTTCGTTTTGTTGTTGAAGGGCTTCCTTTTTCTTAGCTTTTGCGTTCTTACTTATTTCAGCTAGTCTATATCCTTGTGCAACTCTTTTTGGGTTTTTTACCCTTGTTGCTTCTTCAGATTTTGTAATAGTTCGTTCACTCATTTATTATGACGGAATTATTACATTTGCTATACAGCTAGCTATTTTGTATTATAAATTTGCTATTTTGTATGTAACAGCTAGCTATACAGCTAGCTATTTTGTATTATAAATTTGCTATTTTGTATGTAACAGCTAGCTATACAGCTAGCTATTTTGTATTATAAATTTGCTATTTTGTATGTAACAGCTAGCTGCCAAAAAACATAAAAAATAAATGTTAATATTATCTATAGACATTGGAATTAAAAATTTTTGTTACAGTGTGGAAGAATATACAGAGGATCCGCTTTCTGGTTGTGTGAAAGAACTAAAAAATTTGTGTTTAGCAAAAAATGGTCGAAAGGAAATTTCAACTGCGGTTCTTAATAGCGTTTCTGATATTATTCAGAATGTTTTTAAAACATTTGCGGTTACTAATGTTTTAATTGAAAAACAGGTTAGACAAAACACAAACTGTATACGACTAATGCAACACGTTTGGACCTTAGTTTCATTACTGTTTCCTAACGTGGAACTAGAACTGTATCCCTCAAAATTTAAAACAAGTGTGTTTGGAGTTAAGCTTGGTGATTACAGATCGCGTAAAAAGTGGACTGTTCAACATGCTAAAGAAATAATGAAACAACGTGGTGATCAAAAAACCTTACTTTTACTTAGCGCTAAAAAAGCAGATGATATGGCAGACTGTTTGTTGATGAGTCTTAGCTGGATGTATAGAAAGTATGGTTAAAAAAACTTGTAGAATGTGAAAAAGGTGCCTGCAAGAACAGAACCGAAAACCAGTGGTAAAACAAGCGACGAATCATGTGTGACGTCTTTTTTGGGAATCAAATGTGTGACGTCTTTTTTGGGAATCAAATGTGTGACGTCTTTTTTGGGAATATTAACCACTTTGTTAATATTCTTATTGTTGCCAAATGTCATCCTTTCTGTTGCCAGTGTTAGTGTGTTGTTGAATCCACTAATAGGATTAATAAGAATTCTCATATCTGACGGAATAAGAATTAGACCTGGGGAAACGGCAAAATTTAAAATTACATTGGTGCTTTTAATAGCCGTACGCATATTTGATATGGCAACAGTTGTATCATCTTGAGTTATTGTGTCTTTAACAAGTTTTAAGAAGACATCCTGTGTTTGTGTACTTTTTGCACCCTGATCTACGATACTCCATCTAGTTCTTGCCTGTGCGCCTAAAATACAGTAAACATAACTTTCTATGGACTGTTGAAATAGTTTCTGTCCTAGTGGTGTTAACCCATTTGAGGTTTTTGGAATAAAAAGCCGGTAATCATCGTCTTCTTTCACTGCGCTTCCCATATATTTTTCATATTTTATATTTGCACCGTAATTAATGTAATTTGCATGGTTTTTTACATACCTCATGTTTTTTATAATATAACCTAGACTTTTTTGCTGTTTTAGAAAATCTTCTAGTTTTGTTGTCGTGTCACTGTACTGTGTCCTCCAAATTTTTCTAACTGGTGTATGTTCTTGTAAAAAATCTAAATGTTTTCCTGTTATATATTTTTTAAGTTTTTTTGGATTTCGTAAAAATCTTCTTAAATGGTATGCAAGGTGATACTGGACTATGCTTGTAATTATATTTGATTTTGCTCTTGAAATTTTGTTTAAAAGATGTTTTTCTGAAATTCCACACAAATTGGTAGCAACGAAGGTGGCTGCTATTGCTGTAAAGTATGGATTATTTAAGTAATCAAAGTCTTCTTTTGAATATGGTTTTTCTAATTCGGTGGTTGGTTTTATGTAAGTCGTATTTAGTTCTTCAAAATGCGCTGTGAACTTCTTCTCCTCAGTTACGAAGATAGTAAAAACATTTAAGTTTAATGTGAATTTTTCATTAAGTTTGAAATCTGGTAAATCTTGGGTGACGGACCATTCTTTTGGCCAGTACAGGTAGTTAACCCAATCAGGGTTGTTTTTAAAGGTGTTTGATGTGATGTTGATAGTTGAGGAGTCATTTTCATTTAGTTTAAAAAGTACCTCTCTAGAGTCAACATCGCCTTTGTTGTTAAGCCAAACAGAGAAAATAAACCTGCTTACATCAGCATTTGGATATTTTTCTAAAAATTCATTACGAAGTTTGGCTTTTTCTGACGGTCCACCTTTAACCGCACCTTTGTATTTGTTTTCATACAGTGTCTTAAGACGTTGTAGTTCTTTTGGTGAGTAAACATTAGTCATCATTTTATTTATAAATAAAAAATGACTACCCTAACTTTACTTGACCTTGAGTTGAGAAATATTTATTACAATCCTGTAACCGGATATCAAAGTGCGGAAAAGCTTTACCAAAAGGCGGTTGAAGAAAATGTAAAAGGAGTTACAAGAAAGTTAGTAAAGGAGTGGTTATCTTCACAAAGTACGTACACACTACACAAACCGCTAAGGAAACCACGTAAAACGCAAAGGACTTTTGTTAAAAATTTAGCCGATCAGCTTCAGATGGACTTAGTGGATATGGCTAAACTTAGTTCTGTAAACAAAAGATTTAACTGGATATTAACAGGAGTTGAAATTTTAAGTAGGTTCGCTTTTACCGTTCCTGTACATAGAAAAAATACAGAAAGTATGGTTGATGGTGTTGGTAAAATGTTAAAGGAATTTACACTGCGCTTCAAAAAGTATCCAGAGGTTGTTCAGTTTGATAATGGTAATGAATTTTATAATGTTGGTGTAAAAACCCTTTTGAAATCTCATAACATAGAATACTTTTCAACACTTTCAGAACGTAAAGCAGCTATTGTTGAAAGATTTAACAGAACCTTAAAAACCAGAATGTGGAAATATTTTACCGCTGAACAAACTAAAACTTGGATTAACGTTTTAGGTAAGTTTACCAAAAGTTATAACAACACATTTCACTCAACTATTAAGAGAAAACCTAATAGCGTTAATTTTAATAACCAAGATGAGGTATTTTTAACTTTATACGGTTTACCACCACTAACACTTCCAACACCCAAATTTAAGGTTGGCGATCATGTAAGAATATACAAATACAAAAAGAACTTTGCAAAGGGGTATGATCCTAATTTTACAAGTGAAGTTTTTAAAATATCGGCTGTATTTCGCGGTGATCCGGTGATGTACAACATTGAAGACAGCTCAGATGAAAATGTTATTGGTAAGTTTTACGATGAAGAGTTGGTTCGAGTTACACAATAAATAAAATGGAAGGATTTGAATTTGACACTTTTAACGATAACACCCCGGAAATGCGGGGTGAAGAAGAAACAAGCTTCATAGACGTTGACAATGACGACTATGGTTATGATGACGATGACTACGATGAAAACATCGATCTGGAAGGAAGACCAGATCTAGATCCGTTTGACCCAAACGCGTGGGTAAAAGCAAGGGATGTAAACACAACTGAAGAAGAAAATGTAGAAGAAAACACCTTAAAAAACAAACTAAAACGGTGGGAAACTGCTGAAAAAAGAAGAATCACAAAAACACGAAAAACTTTTTTCCGTGACAATTTTAATCAAGAAATAGTGATGAAAGATGGACCCGCCTCGAGAGATCTAATCAACAAAAGTTTAATCTCAATAAGTGAAAAAACTGGTAAGGTAAACGGAATTCTTTTTGACGGAGAAAGAGTTGTTGTTCAAAAAGGAAAAGGATTTGTATTAAGCAAAAGTGAAAATGTGAAAGATGCTGTTCAAGAATACACCCATCTTATGGAAAAGGCACGTTACGAACATAACAAAACCGCAAACGGTTTTATTGAGGAAATCGTTGGTAGTCTTCCTGGGACACCAAGTGTTAATGGGATTAGAGCAAATGTTATTGATAACATCCAAGCTGAAATAGAAATAGGTAACAATTCGATTGACAAAACACAACTTACAAATGAGGAACTAAGAGAACTTGGTGGGATACTAGCTGTAGATAACATTGAAAATTTAGACGCTGTTGACATAGCTGTTAAGTACTGGGATGACAAAGCAAAAGCTGAAGTTGATAACCGGAAAAAAGCTGTTTACAAAGACATTTCAGATGTGGCTAAGTTAAAAGCTGAAGAACTCAGACTAAAAAATAACTTAAAACCAACTAGCGAAGAAATCTCAGATAGGATAGCTGACGATGAAATAACAAAATTTCAAAAATTTAAAAATTTTGCTAAAGAAAACTTTGTATCTCTGTCAACATTAGCTATAACTATTGCTGGTGTTATAACAACAGTAGTTATATTTGGTAAAAAAAACTTAACTAGTGCTGCAAAAGCCGCTGCACAAGTGGCTGCTAACTTAGCAAAAGCATCACTAAAAATAGCAAAAGCACAATACAAAATACTGAAAGCTGCCCTACCCGTAATACTTAAGTTGTTTAACATGTTAACCAAATTATTGTTATTTGGTTCAAAAGGGTTGTTATGGCTGTCAAAACATATGTGGGTATTAGCTATTGCTTTTGCCTATATTCTTTACAGAAACGTAAAAGCACTTTTACCAAAAAAAGATAGTAATAAATGAACACAGAAGAACTTAACTTTGAAAACATACAACCAGACGTACAACACGAAAACAACAATCTTAGAGATGAGCTAATCCGCTTGTCTGCCGCAAAAGAAATTAAATACTCAGAAAAATATATCAAAAAGGCAAGTCAATCCGCATTAGAAAAAATCAAGGAAAACCATCAACGCGATCAAATGGATAAGGTCAACTCACAACTAACTGAAAGTCTTATTTCAAAGTTTTCAACACTAATGGAACAGCTGAATATGGTTGAAAACAACGGTAACCTAGACAAAGAACTATCAGAAAACAAACTTTTTCATGACGATGTTAAAACAATGGTTATGAAAATATCTCCCTACATTCCTATGATTGGTTTGTTTTCAGGAGGTCTAATACTAGCAAAACATATGTGGGATAAACCTGAAAACAAAGTAGATAAAGAAACACAAGATGAAGTACAAAGTAATCAGGATTCTGGTGCAAGCAGCAGTAGTAGCGATGCTGTTAATTCCAGTAACAGTGGAGTTAATACTGATTAAAACATTACTATTTTAATTTCCCATTTTTAAATAAAATGGGAAACTCAACAAGTAAATCAAAAGAAAAACTCAACAAAAACCACAACACACGAAAAGGATTCCAGCTTGGTATCAGTTTCGGTAAAGATACAGAAACTATAGAAGGAAACGTACAGATGGGTTGGACAAACAAAACAGTCAAGAACTACTCTCGTATACCCGGGTATACCACTTGTCAGCACTGTCCTGAATCTCTGGACATATCTCACGGACCAAATCGTCAATTACCATCAGCTTCCCATCAAACAGAGCCTGATCAAAGTGAACCCCTCGCATGAACTCTCTAAGGTTGTTCAACACCTTTCTATAATTTTTAAAGGCAAACCTGTTTCTGTCCACCGCTTTTGACAAATTAGCTTTTCGCATATAACCAGCTATCAAAAGACCTAACCCTGACATTGCACCTAAAATCAATGGATTAAGTGTGATACAACCCAAAACAGTTCCACCAGTGCCACCAGATATTAAAAGTACTTTTAATGTCATAAAAATGTTGTCTTTGTACTTGCTTTTTTTATACATTCTCTCATAACATTTTGTTAATCTGTGATAGTGTGCATACATTTCCTTAAATTTTGTTATTTGTTCTTCAGTTAAATCTTTTGAGATATGATTGAAGTTAAATATTTTACAAACCATTTATTATAGTACGATTTAAAGTGGGACACTTTTTTTGACCATTTTTCAACCATTTTTTCAACCATTTTTTCAACCATGTTTTCGACCGTTTTAGGGGGACAACTTTTCACTTTTTTGTATAATAAAGAAATGTACTAAAGTTAACTTTAAGTTAAAGTTAAAGTTAACTTCACCTTAAAGTGGGACAACCTACCAAAAACCTACTATAATAAATAACAATGTATACAATAAGACAACTAAGACAAATGGGTAAAGAAAGAGGAATTAAATACTTTTCAAAAATGAATAGTAAAACTCTATGTGAAAAACTTGGTCTTACACTAGTAAGAAATCAAGCATTCGACACCCATAACAAAAACAAAATTGGTATTCCAGTACCAATCACAGTTGAAAACATGGAAAGTGGTGAAATTATAAAATTTCCAAGCATATACAAAGCATCAAAACATCTTGACACAAACCCAAATTACATTTACAAATTCCTAAAAGAAAAAACTGTACTAATAAAGGGGTGTCTGTACTCTATCACAAAATAGTCAGTTTTTATTCCATACTTCCTTTTCTTAAAAAATTTCATATATTCTAAGTATATGAAATTAAATCAAATTTTTTTTTTGTTAAATCATACTATAATAAAGGGATAAAAATGTGGAATACTAATATTAACGAATATATTAAAAAACTTGAACTTAAAAACAAACGTCAAGTTCAAAAACAAGAAGAAAAACATCAACGAGAAAAAACAAGACTTCAGCGTCAAATTCAACGACAACAGCAAGAAGAAAAACGTCAACAAGAAAAAGTCAAGCGTCAACAAGAAAAAGTTAAACAAAAATTACAACAAAAAATGAACGTCGTCCTGGAAAAAGCCAAAAAACAATGGCACAAGCAAGAACTCAAGGCCCTAAAAAAGCAACAACACAAGGAAACCATCAAGTGGCGAAAAGAAATCAAACAGGAGTCCAAACGTCAATTCAACGTCATCGAAGGAAAGAAATGGAAAGGATCTAAAAAACTCGCCAATATTCGTGAAAAGCTTAGTAGTAAGCTGTGGAATAGTGCTAACGAAAAAGCAAAAATGTTGAATGAATTTAACAACAACAACTTTTTGCCAACAATTGTTTCAAGAGCAATACGTAAAAACACAGAAAAATGGGAAATCAATGGTGATGGAGTTAACGATCCAAGGGCATTCGTCTATGGTGTTTCAGAAAACGTCGAAAATTTAATTAACAACACCACAAGTGTTGGTAAAAAGGTTAACACAGTCCTTGTTTGTGTGTTAAAAGATGCTAGCAACAACGAAGAACTGGTCTACTTTAGAAGTAGAACCCACTCAATTATTTCAAAAGAAGATGCCAGTGAAGAATACAGAAAAATGTGTGGTAAAATGTTAGAAAGTCTGTCGGTGTTTCAAAGAAGAGGGTCTGGATGGAGGTTACTTTATGTTGATGGTTTAGAAATTTTCATAACAAAATACAAACCAGTAAACGGTAAAAGCTACAAACCTTTACCAAAATTTCTTAGCACCAAAAAGGCTATCATCAACATAGAAAACGACGGTAACCAGTGCTTCAAATACGCGGTAACAAGAGCGCTAAACCCTGTGGAAAAGGATGGTGGTAGAGTAACCAAAGTTCTAAAACTCCAAGCAGAAGAACTTAACTGGAGTGATGTGGTGTTTCCTATGGAGTTAAAAAATATAACCAAGTTTGAAATAGTAAACGAAATCTGTATCAACGTTTTTGGATTTGAAGATGAAATTAAAAAGGTGTTTCCGTTAAGAGTTTCTAAAAACTATTACAATGAGAAAATCAACCTGTTTTTATACAATGAACATTACAGTGTTGTCAGTGACATAGGCAAACTTCTTTCTAGCCAACTTAGTAAGAAAAAAGCTAGTAAGCATATCTGTTTAAGATGTCTGAACGCGTTTGTAACAGAAGAATTGCTAACAAAACACTCAGAAGTTTGTAACACACATGACATCCAAATCCATGAATATCCTAAAGAAGGATCGGAAACATACTTTAAGCAGTATCAAAAAACAACTAATGTACCGTTTGTCATTTACGCTGATTTCGAAAGTTTCATCAGACCTATTGATACGGTACAGAAAAACAACGATGAAAGTCATACCACTGCTTACCAGCACCATCAACCATCAGGATATTGCTATACAGTCAAATGTATTGATGAAAGTATATATCAAGACAAAACTGTGTTGTATACGATGGAAAATGAAGACGAGGATATAGGTAAAAAATTTGTTGAAAGTGTTGAACATGAGATGAAAGAAATCTATGAAATCACAAAACAAATTAAACCTATTCAAATGAGTAAAACACAAGAAAAATAATTTCGGTGTGAAAAGAACTGCTACGTTTGTAGTGAGGTACTGAACGCCGATCGAGTTCGGGATCACTGCCATCTAACAGGAAAGTACCGTGGTGCTGCTCACAGCAAGTGCAACCTGAAAATGAAAAACCCAAAATTTTTACCTGTTTTGTTTCACAACCTGGAAGGTTACGATGCACATTTGTTCATCAAAAGTCTAGGACTTTCAGAAGGAAAAATTAACTGCATACCTAAGACAGACGAAAAGTACATTAGTTTTAGTAAGGAAGTGGTTATGGAAACGATAACAAAAAATGAAAAAACAAGAGATGTTAAGTATGAACTAAGGTTTCTGGATTCACTAAAGTTTACTCTAAGTTCGTTAGATGGATTAGTCAAAAACTTAGGTTCCGACCAGTTCAAATCTGTCGAACAAGGGTTTAACGGTTATAGTGAAACCCAAGTTAACCTACTTAAGAAAAAGGGGGTTTTTCCCTATGAGTTCATGTCCGGATTTGAAAAACTGAGTTATCCTCGGTTACCTAACAAATCTGAGTTCTTTTCCAAGCTAAACAACACACACATTTCAGACGAGGATTACAAGCATGCCCAAAATGTTTGGACTGCCTTTAACTGTCAAACTATGCGAGATTATCACAATCTGTACTTAAAAACCGATGTGTTACTCCTTGCTGATGTTATGGAAGGTTTCAGAGATGTTTGTAAGAAAAACTATGGATTAGATCCGCTCTGGTACTACACCAGTCCAGGTTTGGCATGGGACGCAGCTCTCAAGCTAACAAAAGTTAAACTAGAACTAATAACCGATCCGGATATGTACCTTATGATTGAAAAAGGAATCCGAGGTGGTATCTCAACTATCACCAAAAGATATGCCAAAGCCAACAATAAGTACATGCCGAACTTCAAACTACATGAACTAAATGTTTTTCTAGCATATTTAGATGCTAACAACCTGTACGGTTGGGCCATGAGTAAGAAACTACCTGTTAAAGATTTCCGGTGGTTGGAACAGCAACAGCTTGAAACATGGGAATCTGTACCGTGTATTCTAGAAGTAGATTTAGAATATCCACAAGAATTACACGACTTACATAACGAATACCCACTAGCTGCGGAAAGACTAAGTGTTGACGGTGTAAATAAGTTAATTCCTAACTTAATGAATAAGGAAAAGTACGTCATACATCACGAAGCACTAAAGCAATGCTTAAAACTAGGACTAAAGTTAACTAAAATTCACCGCGGAATAACGTTTGTTGAAAAGGCCTGGTTAAAACCATACATCAAACTCAACACAGATTTAAGAACCAAAGCAACCACAGATTTTGAAAAAGATTTCTTTAAGTTGATGAATAACTCGGTATTTGGGAAAACGATGGAAAACGTAAGAAACCGAGTTGATGTTAAACTAGTAACAAACGAAGGCCAGCTTGAAAAACTAGCTAAGAAATCCAACTTTGATAGGGTTAACATATTCACAGAAAACCTAGTTGCTGTCCATATGAAAAAGACTATGGTGAAGCTTAACAAACCTATATACTTAGGTATGAGTATTCTAGATATCAGTAAAACACTAATGTACGATTTTCATTACAACTATATTAAACCAAAGTACGGAAAAAAGGCTAGCCTGCTGTTTACGGATACAGACAGCCTATGCTATGAAATTCAAACCGACGACTTTTACAAGGATATTAGTAATGATGTAAGTAGTAGGTTCGACACCAGTAACTTTCCAAAGGAACACAGCGATAGTGCGGGTAATCACAGTGAGATCCAAACCGGTGTCAACAAAAAGGTTATCGGTATGTTTAAGGATGAGGCGGGAGGAAAACAAATCACAGAATTCGTAGGATTACGAAGTAAACTGTACGCTTACAAAATGAACTCCGGATCTGAAGAAAAAAGATGTAAGGGTGTGAAGAAAGGAGTAGTTAAGAATGAGATCACCTTTCAGGATTACAAAGACTGTGTGTTTAGTAAAAAACGTCTGATGAAAGGAATGAATACATTCCGAAGCCGGCAGCATGAAATATATACGGAACACATTAATAAGATAGCTCTTTCGGCGAACGACGACAAAAGAATAATATTATCAAACGGAATTCAGACACTGGCAATCGGTCATCACAAAAGTCAATAAACGAAACGTAGGTAGTCCCCGGGGGTGGGTATGTATTATTATTAAAAAATTAATAATAATGTTCTAGAACAGACTAGGGCAAACATGGCGCGCGTGGGTGAGACGTCATTATGTTTGTTGAAACGATAAAACCAAAAGTGCGCTAGGGCCCGCCCTACTCTACTACTTACAGACACGAGGTATACAGACGAGGGTATACAGACACGAGGCGAAGAATGACATCTAAAACGATCCGATTTGGTTAGTTAATTGGCGTAGTTATTTTTCTAAAAACGTCTAAGTCGAGAAAATCAAAGCTAAAGTTTATGTAAATGAAGAGGAATCTGAGTTTAAGAAAGAAATATATATATATATATATATATATATATATATATATATATATATATATATATATATATATATATATATATATATATATATATAGCGAAGATAGTTCCGGATGGCAAATAATAATAAATTTCTCATAAAGGCATAGATTGCATCTCTTGGTCTTGCTGGAATAGGGCCTACATTGTTTAATTATTCTCCATTTGATTGAATATGGTGTGTCTGACTCTTTTAAATTCCAAATATATGTACTAAGTTCAGTGGCGTGCTTATGTTGTCACGGATTTCTGAAACTGCTTGTGTGGTTGTTAAATCTTGTTTTAAACGGGCCTTCGGTAAGTCCAACGTAGCTTTTCTCTTCAACGCTATCTAATGCCAAACCACAGGCATTGTTTACCAAGCCACAGTTAAAAGAGAAGATAGCGGTGAAGAGAAAAGCTACGTTGGACTTACCGAAGGCCCGTTTAAAACAAGATTTAACAACCACACAAGCAGTTTCAGAAATCCACAACATAAGCACGCCACTGAACTTAGTACATATATTTGGAATTTGAAAGAGTCAGACACATCATATTCGATCAAATGGAGAATAATTAAACAATGTAGGCCCTATTCCAGCAAGACCAGGAAATGCAATCTATGCCTTTGTGAGAAATGTATTATTATTTGCCATCCGGAACTATCTTCGCTAAACACTAGAAATGAACTTATATCGACATGCAGACATAGAAAAAAACACTTACTAAGCAGTCAATAACCAAGCTGACATAATTAACAAGCTAACTATTCATAACACTGTAAACCAAAACCGCATTTTATTGTAATGACGTCATCCGTGTAAAATAGTCAAGTTTCCTAGCTACGAGAACCAGACGCGATAATCACCTGATGAGTGTGGCAAGCTTTGCTTGCCACACGAAACAAATTTGTAGTGAATAAAATTTTAATGAAGTAACCGAAGTTTATCCTCTTGTCTTATTCCGCTCTACCTCGGTATTGAGCACTCTATTCATTTGTTTTCAAACTTGCTACTTATATATATATATATATATATATATATATACATCGCACCAATCAGACGCTCTCGTCGAATACAATTACGTGAGGAACAGCGCGAACATTCTAATACACCGTTAAACTTTTCTGAAGAAGACTCGAAGAACCGAGTTGAAAGCTCAAAACTTTAATAATATAGTCCGGAGAACACTTATTTACTACATTATGCCTGGATTACAAATCTTCAAATTCATATATATATATATATATATATATACTTTCTTAAACTTAATAATAATTCATGAGGAAAATTCAAAATAATTCAGTGTCTGTTTACCCCGATATAGAACTGATATCAGTGTCTGTAAATGTGATACAGAACTGTTTAACAAAACATTGATCAGTTCTGTATCACATTTACAGACACTGATATCAGTTCTGTAGCAAGTGTACAGACACTTTGCATTCAACTATCTTGAGTGAGGTACGCTGGTAGCGTCCTCACACAAGATGAAGATGCAAACATTTGTTGCAATAACAAATGATTTGTTGCAATAACAAATGATTTGTTGCAATAACAAATGATTTGTTGCAATAACAAATGATTTGTTGCAATAACAAATGATGATCAGAACGGCTATTTATGGAACGTCACTTAGAATATAAAATGTGGGATTTATACTAAATCATAGCGCATGCTCACATCAGTAATTTAATAATCGTAACCTATTAAACCTTATATACATATATTTATTATATAGCATGCTATCGGAAATGAGCTTTTGCGTAATCTGATTGGTTCCCTACTACCAGGCTATCAGCTCATATCCTATTAGTAGAGAAAAAAAAAGATGGCGGCAAGTTTCTTTAAACTGCCGAAAAGAGTTGAAATTGACGAATTTTTAAACAGAACAACATCAACACCCTCAAACCAATGTATAAAAAAACAACATTGTGTAAAAATACATTAACAGATACACAATTTAGCATGTTAAATGGTAAAATTCACCTAACAATTACGTCTTTTTACTTCAAAAAACCGACTAAATTAACGGCTTGATATTAATTTGTTGCCAAACAAAGAAACTCACGGTTAAAATCAAGCTTACAACACGCATTTCGTAGGAGATTACCAGTAAAGAGACTCTTTTTTTTAGAGAAGCATTTGGAGTAGTAAAAAGCATGCTCTTTTTCAAAAACAACCAACTAAGTAATTTAGTTTCACTGCCGAAGGTGTTTCAGTTTCATTTTTGCATGAAATCAAAACCTTTTTCACGCCAGCAACGCTAATATAAACAACTGACCCACCTTTTGACTTCATAAAGTTACCTTTTAATCTTTTTTGTTGATCTGCTTAACACATTTTTTGCCTCTCGAGCAACATTTATACAACATTTCGAAGCTGTTTACCGAACAGCTCAGCGAGAAACTCTAGCTATGTGAATGCATCATTACGCATGGCGGAAGTATATTAGTTGCCTATACCGGAAGTTTGTTGTTTCAAACATTTCGCTGTAATTTTGTCTCCTGTACAGTGCTTGGCTATATAATAAAACAGTTATACCATTCGCTCTCGTTGTATACGAACTAATAGCCAACTCGGCGAAGCGCCTCGTTGGCTATGAGCTCATATTTAACTCGAGCTCATGGTATAACTGTTAAATATATATAGCATTACAACAAACTAAGGTGATAGCTCGTGACTCACGTACGTCGCAGCAATTACAGCACATGAGTATATATATATATATAATTATACTCATGTGCTGTAATTGCTGCGATGTTAGTCACGAGCTATCATCACCTTGGTTTGTTGTTATACTTATTGAAGTCATGTCTTGCTAAATTTCTTGTATAGGAGGTTGACAGAACGACATTTGAAGTATGTTTGAAAGACCTCCCTGGAGTAAATGGCCAACACGAACCAATTACAGTTGATTATGCTGTCCTTGGAGGTATTACACAATTGCAATGAGTGGCTTAAAATAGAATTGAGAATTGTTTAACAATATTATTGTAGATAAATAGAGTACTAAATGCTTAACTGTTACCTTTAGTCACGATAACAAGTTTACGAGAGTCGAAAGATATGGGGGTATTTTGTTGTAAAACTTAATTTGTTCAGAAAAAGAATGACATAGTCACGGCCGCAAAAGTTCATACCAATTACTGCAGGCCCCTTTACTGAACTATAAAGACTGACGTAGATAAGATTACAGTTTGTTACATGTAGATTTTCAAGATTGGGGGCCATCTATATAATAATTTATATCCAAAGCAGCTAGTAAAATAGTTAGTTGTAACTAAAAAGCAGATTTTTGAAATAATTAAAGGTTGTATCTTAACTCTGAAGGAAGTCCATCCTCTTGTAGATCAATGGCCGGTTGTATGAAAAGGTAATCAACTTTAACTGTAGTTAGATCTTAATTCTAGCCAATGAAGACCAGAATTTGATCTACGATTTAACTACGCGACAGGCAGTTAAGAGTTTGATACAACTGGCCCATGTTAAGAAAATGTATTATGTATGTTTTGATATGATGTAGCACAAAATAATATTCTTTTTTTACCTTATTTTAGATCTTGATCCTTGTATCAACGTTACATGTGACTACTTTGCTGTATGTCGTGCATTTGGTCCGTATGATGCAAGATGCGTATGCGTCGAAAATTGTCCTTCAACTGTGCAGAATCTTTGCGCTTCGAATGGACGAAGTTTTGACAATGTCTGTCTTTTTCAGTTAGAGGTTTGTCGAACTTCAGCCAATTATACTTACTACCATCATGGAAGATGCAAAGGTAAGTTGTTGCTTTTTTACGTCCTTGTAAGTGGAAAGGTTTGAGAGAAGTACGATAATACACATCTCAAACAATGTTTTTTATTATGTTGGGGTTGTAATCCATACATTGATGATGATGATATTTATGAGAGATTAAAGGATTTGGGGGGTTTATCTGCATTAATTATTAATGATGAATTTATTCACATAAAACTTCCAGAATCGGCGTATAATATCACGAAATAATTATCCTTAATTAGCTATACCATGCGCTTTTGTTCATTATCAGGCAAATTAAGGCATGCTCTAGTGTGGTACGCGTTTAACGTTGGTACGCGTTTCCTTTCGCTTATATAAATATTCATTAATATTTCAACGCTTCTATACATCTTGAGTCTAATTTCCGATTCCTTCAGTTGCTCTATAAACTATAAGTCTAGGCAGTTTATTTGATCATTTAGACTGTCAAACGCCTAATATAATATTCATTCGTACTTGTTTTAATTTATTCATGCTTCGTTTAACGTTGCTAGGCATCTATACGTACGTGTGTCTCGCGGGTAGTAATTTGGAGCATTATTACCGTATACCGAAACCCCAACGACGAGATACAACTAGAAAGCATAAGCAAGCCTAACTATAGCGTGATTATGTTAATCCACATTGTTAAGTATATCCAATATAACACGAGTAATTGTACAATCAGTTCTAAATACACAAAAGCAGGTTAAACATATTTTAAAGTTGGGTTTTTTTTAATCAAGCTGATTAGCCTAGCTGACTGTATTTAGACACAAGAGAACGCGGACACAGACGCATGTTAAATATAGCTTCTCGAACGAATCTTCAAACTGAGAAAATCGACTTAAAAGTTTGATAAATTTAACCGTAATCTTTCTTCAATTTCTAACTACAAGATCTCCTTTGAATTTGCCTGATATGTTATTTGAGAAACTGTATTTCCATGCTTTCATGTAGGATTTCCAATGACGAAAGGTCGTAAAAATATCGATCAAGTTCCTCGTTGGTCGGATTCTCATTGTCAATCGCTGCGTTTTGAACCTCTGACGTTTTACCCCGACAAACCTGTCCAAGTGCAAGTTAGCGTTAGTCACGTTAATGGCTCAAGTCAAGTACACGATGCAGCTGTGTCGTGGATAGAAGACATCAGCTATCGTAATTTTACATTTTGTGTAGTGGAATCAGGTAGAAATGAAGGACCCCCTCATGTCTTTCCTACAATAGAATGGATGGCATACCAAGGTGCACCGCTGGGTGGGGCTTCTGGAATGGTTTCTATTCCTGTGTGGTGGACCGGCACTAAATGTCAAACTGTGGATATCTCAGCCGTAAGTGCCGACTTTGGATTATGAAAGGGTTTAAAGTTTATAGAGCAGCTGATAAGCAGAGTGTCCGAGAGGATGATAAGCAGAGTATCAGAGAGGATGTATAGATTGCTAGTCCAACAAATCAAAAGTGTGTTTTAGAATTTGGGCAAATTAATTGCATAAATTAAAGTGTCTTTGAAGTAAAACCGACAGTAAATTACATATTTATTTTTTTTTATTAATCGTACGATTTATAATTTACATAATTAGGTAAATTAACATAATTGAATTGCGTAATCGAGATGACATACACGTGATATTCAAAAATCCAAAGTTTATCGTTCGACAGTAAACAACTACCGACATGCGCAGTCTGACAGGGAAGCTTGTAACCTCTTTTGTGATGATAAAAAAAAAACATTCAAAACTTGAAGATCTAATTAAGAAGGGAAGTCAGAATGCAGATCTAGTGTTTTTAAAGTTTAGTTGATAAAGATTCTTCGTCGTTCTTCTTCGTCGCTTGCAAAATCGCTTTCAATACTCGGCTGACTGCATGGAAATTGAGAGTGGGTCGTTCGAATTTGAAGACGCAAATTCTTGTAGTAAGCCATTTGTAACTTTTTTCAAAGACATGACACGATGAGGTTGGCATGTGGAAAATATTTGAAAAAAGAAAGGGTAAAGACTTGTTGCGGTTTTGTTGAGTATATATAATATATACTTCTATATAGTTTCATTTAGTGATTCAAAATACTGTGTTCACAAGTTTATGTATGTTTTGCCTACCGTTTTAAACTATTTTCATACGGCGTCATTGAGCAATAATACTTTAAAACTTTATAAATATCGCTCGTAAATTTGGCTTTGTTATAGTTTTCCCAGCGTTTCTTTTAAAATTCGCTGTTTTCACATGCAGTTGTCAAAACCCATTTGGATAATAAAACTCATTTGCATCCCAGTAGCTCCCTGATAAATATATTTGTTCTGTGGCAAGCGAAATAGTTTTAAAAATCGATTAATTTTAAATGACAGAGTGTCAAACTTTTTTGTTTTTGTTTTCAAATCCACAGCGGTCCGTATCGGGGTCCGTATCGTAGGATACGGACGCTCGCTAGCCAATCTGAGCGCGCGAATCAGATCGATACCGGACAGCAAAAAAATAAATAGGGTATAGATGGCGTTGCAGTTGGATCATTTGAATATTAAAATCCGTTCTTGTTGTACATAGGATTTTGGGTGAAGGAAAATTCGAGTGTAGAATATATACATTATAAGACCAGACCGGGGCCAGTTGCGAAAAATGCAACTACACAGGCCTTCCGGCAGGAATTGAACACACGACCTTTCGATTCTAGTGCAATGCTCTGACCACTGAGCATTAGGTGGCATTACCACCTTAATATATATACAGAACTCGCGATCAAGCTCTCGGTAACGCCCTCCGTGGCTCAGTGGTCAGAGCATTGCACTAGAATGGGTTCAATTCCTGCCGGAAGGCCTGTGTAGTTGCATTTTTCGCAACAGGTCCCCCCGGTCTGGTCTTATAATGTATATATTCTACACTCGAATTTTCCTTCACCAAAATCCTGAGAACATGATACGTAGTCTAGTGAAATGCCCAATATTACTTGTTGTACATAGTTGTCCAACAACATACGTCATTAAACACTCTAACCGATCGATCAATTCCTTCAAAAATGGATAAGCCATGGCAAACTTTTAAAGTTTCTAGATCAAAGGCTATGAAGCAAATTTGCTTGAAATTTTAAGTGAATGTCAATTGGAAATATTGAGTTTTAAGTTGTATTTTTCAGTCTTAGTTTGACGTATGAATTTTTCTTGAACATTTCACAGAAATACGTATTAAAATTGCCCTGAATTTCCAGCAGAAAGTGCAGAAATCCTCCTTTTCAAATTTGTTTTGGGAGCAACCCCCCCCCCCCCCCCCCCCAATCCCCCCGCCTACTACGCCTATGTGTCGTGCTGATCTTTTTAAGACCACTATAGGTTTTTCGTGTCGTTATCGACACTTTAAGGTTAATATCTTTTTTTGGAATATGTCATTTGGTTATATTTTCAGATTAATTTTCAGTCTACACCTACTGTTCTTGTGACCTCTGAACATCGTCGTCGCAGTATGAAACACGATGCTGCATCTCTCTGGCTTGAAGACGTTGGCTCTTCGTCATTCATAGTATGCATGCGTGAGCTACAGAATTTTGACGGAGCTCATCATGATATTTATGTGGTAGGTTTTTCTACATTTATCTAAATTTCTTCATTATTTTATGTATTCAACTTGCCATTGGTATTTGATAACTCATTTCAAATTCTAAATTTGAAAGTGAGGTATTGGCTTTGTGTTAGCCCACATTGAAAGCACCCTCATCTTAGGGTCCCGCGAGTCACAATATTTTCACATAAAATATTGTCCTTTCCTGTCTATTCGGACAACTTCTTTCAGCCTGTCACAATTTGGTACTCTTAGTTAATGAAACCAGTACCAGAAATTGATGACAAAATGGCTGCCGCTTAAGGGCTAATTTGCATATAGCCTTTATTAAGTGGCATCCAATTTTGAACAGTATTAAAATATATAGAGGGGAAATATTAAAATGAAAATTGTGCTAATTGAGTATTTCGGCTACTGTTTGCCGACTTCGCTATTTAAGCAACAGCAATTTTCAAATTATTCACTTCCTTATTTCTTTAAATCAGGTATACCCACGATCTGCCAAATTACTATATCTCTCGCGCTATCGTTTGTCAATGTTTGAGCCTCCATCAATTATGGTGAGTTCAAAATGCAAATTGTCTTGTTGTCATTACAAGTCGGGTAATTGTTAAATTACAGGTATACAACTTCAGCCAATTTGGTCAATATGTAATGTATTACATGCAAGATAAACGTTCCTCTATCAACTCTCGAACATTTGACCAAAGACGATTTTGAAAGTATCAACAAAAATCCTACCACCATTCAGTGTTGCATGACTTGCTTATTTGTTTATTATTTCAACACAATGTGGCAGATCGTAGATATACCTTATGAAAATAAATAGGTGACTGAATGATTTGGATAATGGTTGCTGTTTAGATCAGGAGTTCGGCAAATAGTTGGCAACTACTCGATAAGCAGAACTCTCACTTTAATATATTCGTTTTATATATTTACTGTTCAAAATGGGACACCATTCTCAAGGAATATATGTAAATTGGCTTTCAAGCAGTGTCCATTTTGTCATTAATTTCTGGTAATGCAATCCCCCAAAATCTAGGAAAATATTTTCAGTAGTTTCGGAGAAAAATCACCCTCAAGTTCGTCACACGAGTCACGTCACGCGAGTCACAAGCATAGAATTCAAAGCTGTTGAGACGTTCATGTCAGTCAAATGGAGTGGATCAAGGAAGAAATCAACACAGAATGTTAAAGAGATATATTTAATTTAAATTCTATTCTTATAATATTGATTTGGCTGCTTTAACACTCTTATAAAAGTCATTTTATACAAATTTTCATATAGTGATCTTGGGGTACTGTGGTATTTCTAAAAATATGCCTCCATGCAGTTGTCCAGCTTTAAATCTTGTTCTAAATTATTATTGCAAATGGCATTAATGGCTCCAGCAAACAATGAAAAAACAAAATCATTGACTTTTTATTATTTAAACTGACTTTTTGTTATGTTATTCGCCACTCGTCACGCGATTCAGATTTTTATGTCACGCGAGTCACATTAAACTTGTGACATTATTTCACCGACAACAAATGTTTTTGCTCAAACTTCACAGGAGTGTCATTGTATCTTGTCCAAATATATGTCTTACAAAAGTTAAAATTAAATATGATTAATATGTTGCCAGGAAAATAAATAAGAATGCCAATAATTGAAACTTTCTCATTTCTAGTGCCACGCAAGTCACATGACCATAAGTCATTAAATCAAAGGCTTAAATTTTTAGTAATTAAATATATTACTTTAAATATCTCCCCAGGGCTTCCTTATCTAAACAAGCTTGCTTTGTGCTAATCCTGGTAGAATGAATCCTACTTATGATCCTACAGAATATTGTACAATATCTGACAGGATCCTGGTAGGATCCTACAGGATCCTGAAGGCTCCTACTTAGGATCCTACAGAATCTTATACAGGCTCCTATAGGATCTTGTACAGGATCATAGCAGCATTTTTTTAGAATCCTTCAGAAAGATAGAAAAAAATCTGCTGGCATCCAGTAGAATCCTGCGGTGCCTATGGTTCCTATATACTAGAATCCAAGTTTCTAGTTATGAATCCTGTAGGATCCTCGTGTCTGTGCTGGATATATGAAATCCTGTAGGATTTCCTGGAATATGTGAAATCCTTTAAGATCTTGTGCATGACGATTATAATATATGAAATCTTCTAGTCTTAATGTGCTGGTAAAATATACAGCAAAACACAAAATATTGTGCTAGAATTATTTATTTGTCATAATTAATTGTCAATATATTTGAGGGACTACTGTACAAATGTAAATTTACAGTACTGCCATATATAATAAATTAGCTAGTAAATAATAAATTGTGGAAACTTCCATATTTCCAAACTTTTGTCCCCTATGAGCACGGCCTACTACTATCTAGAGTAACTACATTAACAATTTTATTTAATGCAATTATACCAATTGTTATAAGCGCTTAGAAAGTGATGGCTATATAAAACAAAACTAGGTAAAAGATAAAAAGCATTGAAATATGGAAGCATCCACAGACCAGGAGTTGAAAATTAATAAACATCATGCAAAGTTTTACAGTGACCATCCAACAAAGTTAAGCTGCAGTAAAGTGAACAGACACAATTTTATTTATACAAACCTCAAAATATTGAGAGTATCTACTGTTTTCACTTTTTTGAGACCAGACTAGTGAAATACAGGTTGTTGATTGGCTTCCAAATAACTATTATTTAAAACTTTGTTAGGACGCCATTGTACAGGGGCATTTTACTGTAATTACTTTATTTTATTAAATACCGTATTCATAGTAATTTTACTCTGTCTAATTCCAGACAATTGACAACAGACAAAGAAGCTCCATCAGCAAACCTAGACAGCAACAAATAATTAAATTAACACATTTCTAATGTAAAGCGTATTGCCTAATGCCAGACTATTGCGATATTCATTGTGGCACGTCAAATTTGGAGTATATATACACTGAAAAGCCGTGATATTTGTTAGTCATCTCATCAACCAAGTCGAGAAAGCTAATTCGTTGTAAAAGCCTGATCCAATTGTAAGACACTTTGTCTCTCCGGCATCTAAACATCGCTAACGACCATTCCCCATTACTGCTTCACAATTTGAATGTTTATTCGCTAGTGTCATGTGACAATTATAATAATATATATATATATATATATAATGCGACGCTCACTACCCTTGTGGAAGTTTGAGCACTCTGGGCCCATGCGCACTTCACGCTATCTGAATGTATTTCACCGATGCTGTCCCACATGCGGTTGTCACCGACGATCCCATGTGTATAAGTAATTGATGAAATTCATTCAGATTGTTCCAAGCTATACTGATGAGCTGTTGTACAGCGAAACACCGTGTCTGTAGATTGAACTATATATATATATAAACTATTTCCCAGATTTCGTCTCCCTTGCTTTTTCTAAACGCGTGTAAAGTGGACTCCACGCGTGTCGAGATTAGCACGCCCGGGCTCGAGAATAAATGTTTTAAAACATATCTCAGTACCTTATCGTAATGTTCGGCCTCCGCTGATGTAGTTCTAGACACCATGTTTAGCCTTGATATTGCGAGTCGCTCTTTTTCTTTCTTCGACTATAAACTCTAATGTAATTTTAGACGCCGTGTTTTGTTTTCCTCGAGTCGCTTAATTATACTGTAGTTTTCCTTGTAATCGTGTATATATATATATATATATATATATATAGCTACTAATGGTATATGGACTATCTTGCAATATGATTGGCTGCATTACTAACTGTATATCAGCTTAGTGAAAAACAAAATGGTGGCGTAGTTTTCTTAAACTATTGCAGATGAAACTGGCTAGTTTTTTCAACGTATAGCTCAGAAAAACTTGAGCTAAGAAGGTGAAACTAACATTTAACGCAAAATACACAACCCAAATGCACAATTTACAAAGTTAAGATGGTAAATCCACTATAAAAACCATCTTAAGAGTTTACAAAACCCGATTTGAATTGCTAGGTTGACAATAATGTTTTGTCATACAAATTAAAATCCACAAGAATTGAACTAACAACACATGTATATGAGTACAACCATTATTATTACTCAGCAAAGTGGGTTTTTGAAGTAATAAATAATTATGGATAAAAACTGTGTTATTCTTTCATGTTAGAAATATTGAAAAACAACGTGTAATTTTCGCTATTAATTCTATTTTTAGCTTCTTTGTCCATTTTAAAAGCCAAAGATTCACAACCACGACAGATTAAGAAATTAATCACCCACTTTTTACTTTTCAAAGCTGTTTTTATTTTTCATTCAATCTTTTCATCGTAATTTTTGGCTCTGAGAGAAAATTCTGAAGCTGTTTTCAACTCAGCATGACGGACGCTCATATGTGGCGGATATTCAATTAATATAATTTATTGCAATAAATCAATAATTTTGCATTAATTGTCATAGCATATTTTGCTATATTATAAAACAATTATAACATTCGCTCTCGTCGTATATGAACTCATAGTCAACAACTCGGCGACGCGCCTCGTTGGCTATGAGCTCACATAAGACTCGAGCTCATGGTATAATTGTTATATATATATATATATATATACAAATGGATCAACCAAAACGCCAACATGGATACAATCCCCGACCGGACAAATCGAGGCCCGTTTCGCGAACCACATGAACACGAGGGAACTAACTAACTAACTAACTAACTAACTAACTAACTAACTAACTAACTAACTAACTAACTAACTAACTAACTAACTAACTAACTAACTAACTAACTAACTAACTAACTAACTAACTAACTAACTAACTAACTAACTAACTAACTAACTAACTAACTAACTAACTAACTAACTAACTAACTAACTAACTAACTAACTAAGGGGCTGTTTATATGAGAGGCGGGATAGCCTGGTAAGCGAGATCTCACTGTGTAGTTATTTTCCTGTTAAAAATTCCTCTGCGTTTATATGGCCAAGCGGGCTAGCCCGGTTAGCGAGATCTCACTGGAAAGAGATCTCGGTAAGCGGGATGAAAATTTTCCCATGTAAACAATCGCTAACCGGGCTGGCCCGCTTACCGGGATGATTTTTCAAAGGGATGCCGACACCATCTATTGTTTTGACTAAAATCATCCCGGTAGGCGGGATGAAATTCGTTCATATAAACGCGAGCCAGAAATTATCTCGCTTACCGGGCTATCTCGCTTACCGGACTGGCTCGCCTCTCATATAAACAGCCGATTCACCGACTCAGCGACTGACCGACGGACTCGACGGACTCGACGGACTCGACGGACTCGACGGACTCGACGGACTCGACGGACTCGACGGACTGACTGACACTCAGTCGCTCAATCACAAACTCATTCACTCACTCACTCACTCATCACTCACTCACTCACTCACTCACTCACTCACTCATCACTCACTCATCACTCACTCACTCACTCACTCACTCACTCACTCACTCACTCACTCACTCACTCACTCACTCACTCACTCACTCACTCACTCACTCACTCACTCACTCACTCACTCACTCACTCACTCACTCACTCACTCACTCACTCACTCACTCACTCACTCACTCATCACTCACTTACTCACTCACTCACAAAATCAATAACTAACTTAATAAAAAGTATAAATGAAAAAGACTTCTGAGTCGGATGCCTTACAGGAAGAGTTAAATGAGTTGTATAAATTAAGAGGTAAGTATTTTCTATAATTGTTATTTTTTATTTTTTTTGTAGAATTGGTTGGCATTTGAAGTTCTTGAACGCCCCGTGTTTACTGAGCATGGCTCAACTAATTTTGTGGAATCGACCGAAAATCCTTTAGCCAGCTCCAACTATGCACAATGCCAGGTAAAAGAAACGTACTATAGTTGTTGGAAGAAGATAGTTTTGTAATTTGAAGACGTCCTTTTGGGTAGTATACACTTTATACTGTACTCCGTGTATCGTTAGTATACATGTGTTAGGTGGTTACCGCGTATAAGATATAAGCTGGCAACAAGCTAGTGGGTTAGGCCGATTACCGTCAAGCTAGGCGGTATACATAGGTTAGTGTATAAGCTAGGCGGTAAACACGCTGGTCAGGTTAGTGCATAAACTAGACGGTAAATACGCTAGTGTGTCTGGTTAGTGCATAAACTAGGCGGTAAACACGCCAGTGGGTCAGGTTAGTGCATAAAGTAAGAGGTATAAACTCGTTAGTGGGTCAGGTTAGTGCATAAACTAGGCGATATAAACACGTTAGTTGGCCAGGTTGGTGTATGTCTAGTTCAGATCAGGTTAGGTCAGTGCAAGCTAAACGGTAAACATACTATAGTCGGTCAGGTTAGTGTATAAGTTAAGTTTATTGTCCCCGAGCCCGGGCGCAGGGGAGTGTGCTAATCTCGAGTCCACTTTACACGGGTGTTAAAATGCAAATCAGTTTGAGCTATCTAAATATATATATATATATATATATATATATATATATATATATATATATATATATATATATATATATATATATATATATATACTGTAGAAGATGTTGTAAAAACTTTTGGCAGAGTGCTCGATGGGAATCCAGAGCATATTATAGTTAAAGTTCAAAGACTCAACAGGTTTGATTAGACATTTTATTGTGGTACTCTTCAGATAAAATGGTCTTAGACCATTTTAACTGAAGAGTACCACACAATATTTGTGGCACGAAACTAAATAGTAATAAAATGTCTAATCAAACCTGTTGAGTCTTTGAACTTTAACTATATATATATATATATATATATATATATATATGTTTGAATGGGTGTTCACCTGCGCGACTGCAATTTTTTGCCACTAGTAACAATAAAGCAATTAAATTATTCAAATTTTTCAAATTAATTACGTAATAAGCAAATAAAACATTTTTTCAACAATTACTGATGAAAAAAATCTTTGTCAGAAATATAGGTTTAAACCAAAAATGTACATCATTATTACCGTGGAAAAGAGGGGGGGGGGAAGAAACCTAGGAAGAGATGCGACAGCAATTGAAGAGGCAACAATAAACACAACTTGAAACTACGGAAAAGCCGAAAAATTGCGATAAACGCCGACCGAAAAGATGCAGACAAATTGTGACCAAAAGAACAAAAGGTCAAATAGATGTTTCCTGTGGCTGTTCAAAGCTGGCAAAGACTCGTGCACTGGTATATATTTAATAATACTTAAATCTAGAGAGAAAATTAAAGAGAAAAACAGCTTTTCATCGCGAAAAGAACTCATTGCTATTTGTCAACAACAACGAAGAAACCGAAGGTTAAAAGACAACTTAACTGAATTGGCAACGTTTGTAGTAACAAATGCATTTTAGCAGTGAGCAAAGGAAAATTTAACTGTAAGAGATTCGTATTTGCCAGTTTAGCTAATTGGGGTCAGTATACATCCAAAACACATTCAGTCACTGAAGCAAAACTACAAAAATTATCTTGTCAACTTTTAAATTATATATATAATATGTGGCATAAATGGGTTTTTTTCATATTTTCTTGACCACCGTTATCTATTTTCGAAAAGAAGTTTGCCGTTTGTTTCATTTCGATGGGTTTTATAGACTTTCCTGCTTTTCTTGTGCAAAATAAATTTGAAACCTGCTCTTTCATTATGTAAGCACATGAGTACGTGTGAACTTTGCCTATTTTTTCGGGTATTTTTTAAAAAAGATTTCGCTGAAACTTTGCTTGTTAGTTTTTCCCGCGAACTCGATTCTACTGACTACTGGTTTGTTTTTTCCTTTCCTTTTTAAAGTTTTCATGTTGTTAATTTTATTACTGTTCTTGTATAAACAGTTATGTAAATGACGCATGGAAGCCATTTAAAAACTTATATGTACGTTTTCCTTTCAGGTTAAGTCACAAGTTTACTTTTCGTCGACCACTGCTGTATATTTTCAAATGATAGTTTGCTTTGGAAATTTTCAAATGGGTGGGGTGGGTTACATACAAAAACGAATCAGATGGACTTTTTATGTATTTTTACAGTAGGGGGTGGGTGGCTAATTTACAAAAATGCATACAAAATGGCGAGGGGTTATTTCGTGCATGTATTTCTAGTCTAGTTAGTAAACACGTTATAGTGGGTCAAGTTAGTGTATAAGTTAGGCGATAGACTTGCGGTTACTGATTAAGATTTTTGCTTGGGTAAGATCGCCTACATAGAATCGTGCTTGGGCGGTTTATAAAGTAATACCGCTTGTTGACGTGCGAATTGCTGGATTACTCTGGTACGCTCTCAGTAAAATAAGTCCATACTTTTTTGCATTCTTTTTTCAGGATGTTTACCTGTCCGCAAAATACTCGTCTCCGCCTACAGTCTTTGTTACTCCAAAACACAGTTCTTCTGGCGGAAATTTAGAGCCTCAGTACAATAGCATTACTGCATGGATTGAGGTATACACTATAACATGCAAACGACTCTAATCTAAAAAGAAAATTAAACGATAAAGACATTTTATATTCAAAATAGATTTGTATAGCAGTTGACGACGTTTCGACGTACCTTAATTACGTCATTTTCAGGACAATATTGTTCAAATTAAAAATTCTAAACTATAATTCGTAAGCTACAAAAGTTGCAGAAATTTGTTGGGACACTTTGTAAAAACGTGAGCTGCTTTACAATTTTCTCAAATTAAAAAGTAAAACACATCTCTCGGCTCCCCCTGCCCCCCTTTTCAATGTTGATATATTGTACAATAATTTTAGCACAAACTGGACTACACCGTTGCGTATTTGTCACGAAACCAACATTGTAAAGGGGGAGTGGGGGGAATGTGACTGCAAAGCTTAAGTGTCCCAAACTTTTCTGCAACGATTGTAGCTGTAAAAATTCATCATAATTATGCACAAAAAACAAAAAAACAAAATAACCGGTTGACAGGTAAATATGCATGATGATGTGCTGATATTTAATACCCGAATAGACTCGGCATATGAACGCTGTGTGGAATACGTTAAACTACATACAGGCAATCGCGTGTTTTGTGTATTGCAAATCGTGTTTTCTATCGGAGATTTAAATTATGTTTTGACTTTTGTCTGTGACCAATGTGTTAGGCTTTAGATCTTAGCACTGCATGTGATAACCTGCGTTTGCATGTAATTTCAGCTTCTATAACACTTTACTACCATTTACCCAAAACACCTCCACGTACTCACTGCGATTTTGCAGTAGCCCAAGTGAACGACTGACCATGGAGGCGTTTTGTTTTTAATAAAGATGTTTTTGTCGTTCAACTATCTTCTTAAATGTTTTATTAAGAACCCGTTATATTAAGCCTTTATATTTATTTCAAAAATTACACTGGAATACCACAGACTTGTTAGATCCAATCTATAGATTTCATTATTTTTTAGTCTGTTACAACGTCCAGTTTTAAAACGTGTTTCAAGGAATTCTCCATTAACGGCCGTTATGATGCAGTTGAAATCGATTACGTTATTCTGGGAGGTAAGTGTCACCTTGCTCCCACTTGCGACAGAACGGCAAAAAATTATTAGTATAGACCTTATTCAAAAATTGCCGCTGAATTAAAATTCCTTTATATACATATAAATTAATAAATTTGTTTTCATATAGGAAATTCAAAAGAATTTTTACTTTAAAACTCAGAAAACATTTCTGAGGAATTCAAGCGGAAATCGTGCAATGCCACAATTTCCAGATGATCTAATTATCGCATTATATCGCATATAATACCGCTAATTATCGGATATCCAACCTAATAGTATATACATAAAATAAATAAATATGATACAAAAATTATGTATAAACAAATGATTAATAAAAGAGAGTAGTAATACCCCCATATAGCGCCCAAAGGGATGCCGCCTCATTAAATATTCAACTTATTATTTATTCATTCTCTGGAGGCTCCTTCGCGACCTCCTAACCTCATTATTTATGCTTACATAATTATTTCTCAGGCTCCTTTGAGACCTCCTAACCCTAACCTCATTATTTATGCATACGTCATTCATTCTCAGGCTCCTTCAGAACACCTTTACCTGCCTCCTCCACAGGCCCTATTGCATCATGGACAGATCACACACGCCGAATTTAGGGCCTGCAAGATCCTGTAAAAAATTTGGCAGAACTTGGCACGGAATAAATTTGCGTAATTAACTACCATTGTTAATAGCCATGGCTATATCCGAAGATTTTGAAGGCCATTGAAGACTTATGACATACGAATCCTAGCTTTAAAATGAAGGAATTGTTGAAGAAAGCAATTACGGTTGAACTTTGTCAACTTTCGGCCGGAATAATCAACGAAAATACACTTTAATCTACCCAGAGACTCTTTGGTTTATACTTTTTCGGTTTCCACAACAACTGAAACTTGAATTACGCTACACTATAGCCTACAATTTAACAAAATTAAATCTCATTAACTCTTGGTCAGTTGACAGTCTTCGATAGCTAAATAAACCAAAAAACAATACGAAAAACCTGTTACTTTCCTGACTGTCGAATTTGCTTTTGTTCGGCAGATATTTTTCCCTTCAATTCCATTTTGTCGCTAAAATATTATTGGCAGAAGGTCGGTAATTCTAAAACATATTGGTTTCTTCATTGTCATGATCTGTAAGAAAGTTTAGACCGAATTTCCTGGTGGGTCACAGTGTTTAAAGAACTTGGACGTACGTTTGTCGAACAGCGGCCGGAAACTTGCAGGCCCTCTCAAAAATATCGCCTCAGCTAGGGCCTAGTCTCGCTGTGCATAATGGGATCAGTCACCATTTTGTTTACAGGATCTGGCAGGCCCTCTCAACAGCGTGACCTGTGTCCATGATGCAATAGGGCCTGTGGAGGAGGCAGCACCTTTACCCTAATCTCGTTATTTATGCTTACGTCGTCGTTTTATCCAACTCCCCAGTTTTCACTACGTCATAACCAACTATTATTTATGCATCGTCATCGTTGGCTTTCATCCAACCCCCCGTGCGGATACGTCACTACAACCGATAGCTCTCCGATTGATTCCCGAAGTTCTGGGTTACGTCATTGTCAAAAGGCACTCGACTTATATCCTTATAAGAAATAGTAATTACCTTTTCATTTATACACTTTACCTTACTGACAGTCGCCAGTGGGACACGTAGACGTACCGAGCATGCGTACAGTAAACTTTAACAAAATAGACGTTCTTTGCAAGGAATTAAAGAGAAATTGATAGACTCTTTATATTTTTTTATCTGAAACCTTGTTTGGAAGAATATAGGGGTTTTGAACAGTCTAAATGACTGAATCTGCTGAGATAACTTAACTTGAATATTATCTGAATAAGCTATGAATATTATATTAGGGTTAGAACCTAAATATTCAAACAGAGTAAGTCATCCTAGAATCATTACTAACTAAACCCTTCTTTATAAGTGAAGGAAGATAGAATGAGGAATCACTTCGAGAAGTTGTGAAAAGAACGATTTTAAATGTCGAAATATAAAGTAAAGGCAAAGCGATTTATTACTTTGAAAGTGTTGCTACGCTTTCTGTTACTAAGGGTGATATTTACATATTTATCCTCAGCGAACGTGCAGGAGACAAAAGAGAAACTCATTAGGGGTCATTAAGTGGATTAAAGTGCTTATGAAACGAAAATTAAGTTTGTCTTATTTGAAAGTACTTTGAAAATGACAAAGTAACATCTTTTGCAGTTTTTTGCTTTCTTGTTTTGTTTTCAAGATATCACAGTTTGTTTTATAAGCGAAACTAACCAGTGACGTCACAACGTGCATAATGACTTATCGGGAAAGGTTATATATATTTTCTATTATCACTCGTAATCACTTCGGAGCAATTATGTGTGTGTGTGCTTTTCCCTTACAACAACAAAAATAGAAATTTTCAACTGATTCCGTTTAATAATAGCAAAGATATATAACCTTTCCCAGTAAGTCATTATGCACGTTGTGATGTCACTGGTTATTTTCACATACCAAACAAACTGAAATATCTCAACAACGAAGCAAGGAAACAAAAAACTGCAAAAGTTTTTACTCTGTCATTTCAAAAGTACTTTCAAATAAGACAAACTTAATTTTCGCTTCATAAGCACTTTAAGCGCTTGGCAAGTCTAGGCGAGAAGGTCATTAGCAGTGTTACCATAGCGAAACCGCGTCGCGTCATTCATTCGTCTCAGGCCCTGTGTAATACGTCACAACCGATAGCTCTCCAACGAATTCCCGAAGATCGTCATTATCAAAAGATGCTCGACTTATATAAGTAATAGGAACCAAATTTCATTTATGCACTTTACCTTACTGATGGACAGTCAGCAGTTGTGGGGCATGTTATAATATTCAAACAGAATAAGTCATCCTAGAATTATTGCTTGCTAAACCCTTGTTTATAAGTGAAGAATTCGTGAGAAGATAGAATGAGGAATCACTTTAAGCCGTATATAGAAGAACTTAAGATAGTGTGAGGAATCAATTCGAAAATCCGTGAGCAAAGGGGTTTAAAACGTATTAACACTGGCACATAGCAACGTAAACTTGTATGTGAATATTATATTAGATATTTGGTTCGCTTTTGTGGTGTTTATACGTTTAAGAACTGTGCAAAGTTCATCAAGGTTCGCTTTGGATGATAACTCCTAGCGAATTGTTAGTCTAAATATATTTTATTGTCGGAGTCTACTTAAATAAATCGATGCTATGTTTTGGTAGTTTATACAAAAAATCAGACTCGTGAAACTCATTAAATGTTAGTAATGAGCAAAACACCACGGATTTGCATATATGGTAGAATATTTCATTGTTTTGGTGGGTTAAAGGAGGATAATAAGGGGCATGTTCGGGCGAGAAGGTCATTAGCAGATTTACCATAGCGAAACCGCGTTGCCGGCTCCGAGCGACTCCGAGACATCGGCTCTTGGCTCCGAGCGACTCCGAGCCCTCGGCTCTGGGCTCCGAGCAGCTCCGAGCCTTCGGCTCTTGGCTCCGAGAGGCTCCGAGCGGCTCCGGCTTCTCTTTATTTTCCTTTTATCTTCCTTATCTTTTCCCTTATCTTCCTTATCTTCCTCTTATCTTCCTTATCTTCCTTTGATCTTTCTTATCGTCCTTTTATCTTCCTTATCTTCCTCTTATCTTCCTTATCTTCTTCCTCTTATCTTCCTTATCTTCCTTTTACCTTCCCAATGTTTCTCTTATCTTCCTGTTATTCCATTATCTTCCTTTTATCTTCCTTTTATCTTCCTTTATCTTTCTCTTATCCTTGAGGGGTCTGGGACTGAAAATTAGGGAAATAAGGCCGATAAGAGAAAGATAAAGGAAGATAAAAGGAAGATAAGGAAGGTAAGGGGAAGGTAAGGAAGATAAAAGGACGATAAAGAGAAGCCGGAGCCGCTCGGAGCCTCTCGGAGCCAAGAGCATGGGGCTCGGAGCTGTTCGGAGCCCAGAGCCGAGGGCTCGGAGTCAATAGCCGAGGGCTCGTAGTCGCTCAGAGCCGGCAACGCGGTTTCTCTATGTGCGTTGCTATGTGCCAGTATTAATACGTTTTAAACCTCTTAGCTCCATTACCAGAAATTTGGGACATTTTGCGGCCACGTTCGTAGCCAGTGGTTACTCCCATGATAATAATATACAGTAAATATTTTGCGAAAATGCAAACGGCTGCTAAGAACAAAGATCGCCTCTGCTTTCAAAGTAAACAAACATGGCTGCAGGCTGCTCGAAAGAGAAGAGACCTCCGTGGCTTCGTCGTTTGTCCTTCTCGCAGCTCAACTCCACGTTTAGACATAACGGCCTCCTGCTGATAGACGAAATCGGAGTTTCGACTGTGCATACAATCTGAGTCGGGATAAAACGTAGTTCGTTTATAACATGAGGCTGAAGCAGCCACAGTAAACATAACATTTCGGATTTCAGAAACCTTTTAATGCTTAGGTATTCTATAAGGATAAAATTTGCTTCTCAATTATCCTTGACAATAATTCTAAACGTAGTGTCTAAAAATTATGAACTCAAAACATGAAAAAATAGTCCCAGCCTATGTTATCTTCCCGTTATGCTTTAATAGACACGATGTAATTTGCAGAGGGGCCCAAATTGAAAAGGAAACTAATTTGCATGTGGGCCTAAATAAAACTACGATTTGGTGTATTGCTCAAACACACTGTAAAACCAAGGAAGTTTAAAGGCTTTGGGAACCGCAATGTTGTTAGATACGGAGATATTTACGAGTTATATTAGCAGTTCGAACATTGCTAAATACATAGCAAGCTCCGCACTTTGCATCGTTCGCAAGGAAAGTGGTGTATTTGGCAGATTTATATCGCATGTTTAGCAGGATTACTATGGCTTACATAACAGAATGAGTCAAATAAGCAGCTTAAATAAATCGATGTTGGGAACCGGCTGTGTATTTCGGTAAGCGAACATTTTTTGTTATAACGTTTCCTTACTTAACTCTTAACAGGAATCGAGCTCCGCAACCGAGAAGTCTATGTCCCTAGTAGGATAAATTTTAAAATTTACGATTTTACTGTATTATTCCTTATACGATTTGGCCGTCATGTTTAATGGCCTATATGCGCCCGCGCGACGCCATCTTGTCCCAAATTTCTGGTAATGTCACGGCTTTTCGAATTGATTCCTCACACTATATTAAGTTCTTCTTATATACCACTTAAAGTGATTCCTCATTCTATCTTCTCACGATTTCTTCACTTATAAACAAGGGTTTAGCAAGCAATGATACTAGGATGACTTATTCTGTTTGAATATTATAACATATGCCCCACAACTGCTGACGAATTAAACGACGAAGGAGACGAACTGGAAGAAAACGACAACATGGGCAACAAAGCTGACACACAGAACAAGACTCTTTCAAAACTGAAACGATCACTTCATCAACGAATACAAGGCTTCTCTGAAAAAGACTTTTTCCCAACGATCCCCAACAAAAAGTCACTCGCACTTAAAGAAACACAACACGGCCTAACTTCGTCTTCGACTGCCCAGATGTCAACAACTTCCGTTGGCGTTATCCATTTTTGTATATTTGAAGGTTGGGATCGTGTTTATCGAAGTGCAGGAGGCTTGAAATACCACTTCACGTACCCATAGTGAAGTTGAGCGATAGATGGATAGATAATTTATTAAGTTAATAGCATTGCAGCTGGAAGCTGAATTGTGTATAAACTTTATGTAAAAAATGGAAGTTGCTAAAGATCACAAAACTTTAAATCCTAAAACGTAATATATACATTGGTATACTACAATAATAATAACTTATAAATATATATGTATTATAAGTGGGCATTAAAACTAATCTATTAACGTAATCGAATAAAGGTTATTCAAAAGATCGCGTAAAACTTTAATACACCCTGTAGAATATTGTTTGTGATATAGACATTTTAATACTTGTCATTTGTAAACTTTGGGCTAAGTGCCGTAGATTTCATGTCTGCGCAAGCGCATTCAAGGAAAAGTTTTGACCAATCATCGGTTTTCCCACCTGTCAATTCGTACACAAACAAGCCGGCTAACGCCAACGGAGAATTTACTTTAAACTTTTAATTAAAATATTACAAGTATCGTATGTCAGACAGTCCTGCCAAATACACGCAACCTACACGCGATTATTCATTGTAGGTAATTTTGCGTGAGCTACTCTGATCAAGGCCGGCCCAATCAGAGTTCGAGTTGACTATCGCTCAGATATTGAGGGAGTGACAGTACGTGACCAAGTCCTAGTCGATCAAACTTTGAGTTGACTATCGCTCAGACATGAAGCAAGAGCGCATGACCGGGCCAGCCAATCAGACATCTAGTTGACTGACGAGTACCACTTACCTAAGTTCATAAACCATCAACAGCTAATTAAGTCCAGCCAATGAATTGAAATTTTGCGGTACATCTGTTCATTTGAGCCACAGAAAGGTTTTGACAACCAAAAGGGTAACTGATCGCATCTCGCGGGGAGGATATGACATTTGGCACATCTACAACTTCCAGTCAGCCAAAGAAATCGGTCAGAAGAATGCCGTTCAACAAGGTAAAAAGTACATTCAATTTTCACCTTAAAGGAATAACTGAGCGTTCCCGACGCTCCAAATATGAAATGGCAAAAGGTCGTGGACCACAGGGATGCATGGCGTGACACCATGGGACCACAGGGATGCATGGCGTGACCACGGGCCTGCAGTAATTGGCTTCGGCTGTTGCGGTGACCCTGCCACGTATTATTTGTTATTGTTATGTTCTGTATTATTGGCGAATTTAATAAAAAAAAGAAGAAAAAAAAGGGTTGCGATCTGTTTGAGAGTGTAAGATTGGAGCATGCCTAAATCAAACGTGCTATACGCAAGCAAGATCAATCCGCCCTTCCAGGTGACTTCACTTGTAGGTTCATATGTGATGTTTGTGGTCGTGCTTTCTTGTCGAAAGCTGGCCTCGCCAGTCACACAAGGTCCTACGTTCTCTGTTCCGGCAGTATATCTAACCTAAATTACTATATTTCGATTGTTGTTTCTACACTGCCTATACGCAGCACGCTACTACTATTATATATATATATATTTATTATATACACAAACTCTGGATATGAGCTATTCTGCAATCTGATTGGTTCTCTACTAGTAGGATATTAGCTCATATCCTACTAGTAGAGAAATCTAGAAAAATGGCTGCCAGATTTGCAGAATTAAACGAAGAAGAAATTCAAGTTTTACTTGAAAATAGTACACCAAAATGCACACAGAAAGTAACAAAATTTGGAATGAAAGTATTTGACGGTAGGTAAAACAACCAGGTTTTACAAAAATCTGTGCAAAATTTCATATTTTTAATAAAACAGCGACGTAAAGTGGCGCTGCTAGAAATATTTTTGGCTTTTAAAAAATTAAATTTTAGCGTTTCTGCTTCGGTTCTATTTCTAGAATGGTTTACATTTACAAAGAAATTTGACAAATACATAACAGAAATGTCCAAACCAGAGTTAAATTCTTGCTTAAAGCAATTTTACACTTCTGCTAGGCAGAAAGATGGCTCGTACTACAAAAAAACAACAATGAAGTCCATTAGAGCTGCCATTGATAGGTTTCTCAAAAAAACGTCAAACAAAGGTTTTAGCATAATTGGTGACCCTACTTTTGCTGAAGCCAACGCTGTTCTTGATGCTTTTGTCAAAGACTTGAGAAAGTCTGGCAAGATAGCTGGAGTAGTCCACAAAAGAAACATTTCAAAAGAGCAAATCCAGTTGCTTTTCCGCACCGGCGAATTGGGACCAGCCAACAGCGTAGACCCCGCACAACTCTTCCGCACAGTTTGGTTTTATTTGAGTTTCTACTTCGGCAAGAGAGGCAGAGAAAACCAAAGGCAGCTGAAACCAAACATGCTCATTCTTAGGTCAACACCTGACGGCAAAGCATTTTTTGAGCTCAACCGTGAAGTTGCTGGTTCTGTTTTGGCAACAAAAAATCACCAAGGCGGCCTCGGCGACACCGAAGACGAGTCCGATGGCAAAATCTTCGGTATTCGAGACTCAAGCATCTGCCCTGTCGAAACGATCAAAAATTACTTGAAGCATCTAAATCCTGCCTGTGAAAGTCTCTTTCAACGTCCAAAAGATTCAAAATCCAATAAGTTTGATGTCAACAACGTGGTTTGGTATTCAAATATGCCAGTCGGCGAAGCAACGCTGGGCAATTTGCTTCGTGTGATGACCAAAAGAGCTGGTATTGAGCCTCCTTTGACAAATCACTCTATAAGAGCAACTTCCATCACGGTTTTGGCCAATGCTCATGTAGAAACCCGTTTAATAAAGTCTGTAACCGGTCATAAATCCGATACATCCATCGAGTCTTACAGCAGCCGCCCATCCGCACGTCAACAGGAGATCATGTCTTCGATTTTGAGCAGCTACATTAGCCCCAACGACTCGGTAATTCCTGCAATCGTGAATCAAACAAACCCAGATAAAGAGAACCAGATTTCTACACAGGAAGACAGTAGTTCAACCGATGTCCCTTTGGTTTCTTTTGGTCAACTTGATGCACAGTCGACGACCGTTGTCAACAATCAGTCGATCGCATTCAACAAAGGCAACAGCTCCACGACAAAAAGTCCGGTGTTTAACTTTCACCAGTGCAATGTGAACATTTACAACTGACCTTGTTGAACTCAGTTCTATCATAAATACGGTTTTTTCGATCGGTAAAGTTGTTTTGCAGAGCGAAACTTTCTTCGTTTGGACTGTTATGAATGCCTTCGGCCTTCGGCGTTTCACTTTAACGTGACATAATTTATTCACATTTTGTCTTCATTACGCATGGCGGATGTAGAGAGAAAATTAAATCCATTTCAATTACTTGCCATAATAAATTTGCAATTTTATGCTGTTCATATCCAGAGCTTGTGTATATAATAAAACAGTTATTCCACTCACTCTCGTCGTATATGCTATCGGCTATCAGCTCATATACGACTCGAGTTCGTGGAATAACTGTTAAATATACCAATTGGTGTTTGTAACAAAAAGGCGTAAGGTTCTAGAGCGCTCAATACCTTTATATAGGTAGAGCGAAATATAATTAAGATTTGATGCTGTGTCGCTACTCCGAGTTTCACGCTATCGCGATCTTCAGGTTCTGCTATTCATTACATACATTGGCTACGTCATTAATTAAGTTGGTGTTAAGTTACGTGTCGAAACTTCGAAAATAATTCTGTTATTAATTCAGATCGCTTGTTCAAAAAGTTTTTCTTTTTTGCCTTCATCAATAAATGTTTTTCTTCCAGACATAAATTGCATCGTTTTGATCCTGCCTCGTATGCCGCTACGTAGTTTATTACAGACCACTTGATGTGGTTTTCTCGGTTTCCAATCTTCAATTTCCAGGTATCCACATTTCATTCAATTTCGGTGTCGTTGGCCTATTTTACGTTCGGAAAGATTTGGTATGGTTGCGATATCTCTGTTTGAAATCGTTGGCCGTTACTCCTATATAGTTCTTTGTTTCTCCGTTGTCTGTTGTCGTTACTTCGGCTTGGTAAACCAAGCTCTTTGCCAAACAATTTCCAGCGATTGGGCATTCATCAGGTCGTCGGCAGTTACATTTGCGGGATTCGTTGTTTGTTGTGTGGTTTTGTGTATTGTTTTTCGTCAACGTGTGGTTGTTGTGTTTACGGATAAAACTTTTCATGTTCTCTGTGCAGCTATAGCTGACGCGTACAGTGTGGCGGTTAAATATTTTGTGTAGTTTATGTGAAGGCGGAAAGTGTTTGTCGATGAGTTGTAAAAAGTCTCGTCCTACGTTCGTTCTAACGTTTCTACTATAAGGTGGGTTGTACCATATTACGTTTCGTCGTCGGTTTCGTCTTTGTGAATTGTTCCTGTTGTCGTCTTTGTTAGTTTGTTCGTACGTCAAGGTTGCGTCGAAGTTACTTCGTTTAAGAGCGTCATTGTATAGTGGGGCAGCTTCGTTGAACGTTTCTTGGTTGCATGAAAGTTTGTTGATTCGTTTGTTTATCGATGAGGGTAATTGTCGGATGATTGATGGTGGGTGGTTCGATAAACGGTTGATGTAAAGTGGTTCGTCATTAGGTTTTCGGTAGGGTTTGTATGTTCCGTTCGTTAGGTCAAAGGTAATGTCGAGGAAGTTGACAATCTTTAGGTTTGCTTTTGCGGTAATCTTCAGGCCGAATTCGCTTTCGAAAAAGCTGCTTAATTATTTTCTTGTTTTATCTGCCAGTCTTCCTGACGTGGTCGTAAGTGCAGCCAAGCCGTCGTCTCGGTATGAACCGAGATTGATGCTAAATCGTTTCTCCAGTGAGTCTAGGATGAATAGGCCAACCAGTTCACAAATCTCGGCCCCGTCGTAGCTACCCATTGAAAAGAAAAACGTTTTGAACAAACGATCTGAATTATTTTCGAAGTGTCGACACGTAACTAAACACCAACTTAATTAATGACGTAGCCAATGTATATAATGAATAGCAGAACCTAATCTGTCAGTTGCCTGAAGATCGCAATAGCGTGAAACTCGGAGTAGTGACACAGCATCAAATCTTAATTATATATATATAAACCAATACATAGGATTGTCGTTGATATATTAGATACAATGCTCAATAACTGCTCTATATTTACTCAATACAGCGGTCTATATAGGTAGAGCGAGTTATACTTATAGTAATACAGTCATAAAATGATATAATGTTGCTACTCCGAGTTTCACACATTGGAGCGATCTTCAGGCAATTGAATAGAATTGTAGCAACATTATTTCATTTTGGGAGTCTATTACTATAAGCATAGCCCACCACTCTCTAGCAGTGGTTTGAGCACTCTGTTCCTATAATAACATATCCATGTTCGTTCCGAGCTGCACTGATGAGCTGTGGTACAGCGAAACGTACGTCTGCAGATTGAATATATATATATATATATATATATATATATATATATATATATATATATATATATATATATATATATATATATATATATATATTTAACAATTAGACAACGAGCCCGAGTTTTTAGTATAAATTTACCAACAAAAGTTAAATAAATTATCGACCATAACATATTCTTTGAGGCTCGTTTAATACATTTTTTAACAGCCAACAACAAACGTTCAACAGTCATTTCGGACATCTACTTGGCACGTACAGTAATTGATGGAAAAGAAAAGTTTTCTTGCATAATTTAGCATGGATTTTCATGTACAATATTGAAACAATATATATATCCACTCATTTGTTTTGTAGAAGTGACAAAAAGTTGAAAGAAACATTCAATTTAGCATATAGTTTACATCACGGAATCTTGTCAACAGCTAGCGTAATTTTGAAATGTGTTTTGTTTGCAGTTATTTCGTTTTAAACGAACACAGATAAACAATTTAACGATCCTACCATTTATAATTTCCATTCTAACCATTTTGTAGCCGTTTTTGTTTTCTGTAGAACGTATTGCATCGCCTAAATGTCCAATTTCTTCTTTCATTTGCCCACTCCGTTATAATTTCGGCGCCATTGTTGCTTAACAGAACAACCGCTGGCTCTAATGATCACTGTTCGTGCTATACTACGCATTTTGTCATTGGTCAATTTTTTTAAAAGAATGACTTTCATTGGTTTATCCCAGAGGTTTATATCACCAATTAGTATAAATTCACAAGTTTATAATGCAAATCCTCGAATTTCATTGGCTATTGCAGGAGTTTATAATTAACAATTAGACAACGAGCCCGAGTTTTCTATGAGCGAATAGTCAACGAGGCGAAGCCTCGTTGACTATCGCTCATAGAAAACGAGTGCGAGTTGTCTAATTGTTTTAGTATAAATTTACCAACAAAACTTAAACAGTAAATTCTCGACCATAACATATTCTTTGAGGCTCGTTTAATGCATTTTTTAACAGCCAACAACAAACGTTCAACAGTCATTTCGGACATCTGCTTGGCCCGTACAGTAATTGATGGAAAAGAAAAGTTTTCTTGCATAATTTAGCATGGATTTTCATGTACAATATTGAAACAATATATATCCACTCATTTGTTTTGTAAAAGTGACACAAAATTGAAAGAAACATTCAATTTAGCATATAGTTTACATCACGAAATCTTGTCAACAGCTAGCGTAATTTTGAAATGTGTTTTGTTTGCAGTTATTTCGTTTTAAACGAACACAGATAAACAATTTAACTATCTTACCATTAATAATTTCCATTCTAACCATTTTGTAGCCGTTTTTGTTTTCTGTAGAACGTATTGCTTCGCCTAAATGTCCAATTTCTTCTTTCATTTGCCCACTCCGTTATAATTTCGGCGCCATTGTTGCTTAACAGAACAACCGCTGGCTCTAATGATCACTGTTCATGCTATACTACGCATTTTGTCATTGGTCAATTTTTTTAAAAGAATGACTTTCATTGGTTTATCCCAAAGGTTTATATCACCAATTAGTATAAATTTACAAGTTTATAATGCAAATCCTCGAATTTCATTGGCTATTGCAGGAGTTTATAACTGGTGATATAAACCTCTGGGCTAAACCAATGAAAGTCATTCTTTTAAAAAAATTGACCAATCACTAAGCGTCTTATATCTTATGTGAAATGCAACCCTGAATTTATTTTTTGTTTTCAACAATGGCGTCGAGATTTGCGGACATTTCAAATGAAGAAATTGAAAATTTAATTGAGGCAGCAGTTCCAGAAAGAACCATAACAGCAACAAAATATGCGATGAAAATTATTAATGGTAAGATACTGTAGTAATATATTGGTTAACTTCAAACTGTATAACAAACAAACAAACTAAACAGCGAATTTTCGCCACAAATATATTTCCTAAAACATTTTTTTCATGAAACGTCTCTGCCTTGTTTCAAACAGAGTGGCTAGAAAGTCGTCATGAATACACAGTCTCAATACAAGAAATGTCAAAAGAAGAACTAGCAAATTGTTTAAAAAAGTTTTACCTTTGTGTCCGTAAGAAAGATGGTTCATTCTTTAAAGTATCGTCATTAAAAGCAATCCGAGCAGCAGTCGAAAGATTTCTACGCGGCGCCCCAAACAAGAAGCCTTGGTCGATAATAAATGACCCCCAGTTTAAGCAAGCCAATGATGCTCTCGACGCATTTGCAAAATCTCTACGACGAGAATAAAAAATTGCAGGTGTTGTCCATAAACACCCTATTACAAAGGAAGAGATTGAGAAGTTGTTTAAAGAAGAGCAGCTTGGCTTGGCAAATTCAAAATGGCCCGTACAACTCCTGCGTACTGCTTGGTTTTACATCACTTTTAATTTTGGTAAAAGAGGTCGTGAAAACCAACGTCGAATGAGAAAAGAAATGCTGATATTAAGAGAAACCCCTGGTGAGAGACGTTATTTCGAGCTCTATTTCGGGTGCTATATTGGCCACGAAAAATCATCAAGGCGGTCTTCTCGACGAAGAGGATGAATCAGATGGCAAAATGTTTGAAGTACGTGGGTCTCCAAGATGTCCTGTAGAAACTGTAAAACATTTCCTCAATCATCTCAATCCAGCTTCAGATTTTCTCTTCCAGAGGCCAAGAGATAACTCGGCAAAATTCAACCCGGAAATAGAAGCCATTTGGTTTTGTAATTCGCCTCTTGGTCAGAATTCTCTTAATTCCATGATGCGTACTATGTCCAAAAATGCCAACATAAATCCTTCGCTGAGTAATCACTGCATACGAGCAACGTCGGTGACAGTTTTGTCAAATGCAGATGTTGAAAACTGCCATATCAAATGTGTGACAGGCCACAAGTCCGATGCGAGTATAGAGTCTTACAGCAACAAGCCGTCTTTTCAACAAAAGGAGAAGATGTCGGCGATTCTAAGCGAATTCGTTGCCAGCTCCGACGACAACAAACCCGAAGGGCAGGCCGATGAAAGCATGTCAATAGCAGTTCTTCCAAAGTCTACAGCTTCTGCTCGATCGCCGTTCTCAGCAGTTGATGTAAACATAAATGAATCATCGATAACAAGTCGAGAGTCATTCTTTCAGTCAGCTCCAAATTTCCAGTTTCATGGTTGTTCGGTTAATATTGTCAACAACAATTACCTTGGATCGTCTGTGTAAACTTATCCTTATCATCTCTGCTATTTCAAATCTTTGAAACATTAGTTTCCATAATTTTTAAAATGTGTATTGAAACTCGAAACTTTACATGCTTTGGCAGCGTGATCTGTTGTCTTCGTTCGACCTTCGTTTGAAGGAAGTACGTCGAAACACGTGCATGATGCTTATCTTTCGGCAATTACCGGAGAACAGTCGGACGCGTGTTTTCGAAAGAATATTTACAATTTTTATGTAAAATGTTAAAAAAAATATATTTTTGCATTTAAAAACTAGTTTGTCAATTTATACTAATTTCAATTAGACAACTCGCCCTCGTTTTCTATGAGCGATAGTCAACGAGGCGAAGCCGAGTTGACTATCAGCTCATAGAAAACTCTGGCTCGTTGTCTAATTGTTAATTATAAACTCCTGCAATAGCCAATGATATTCGAGGATTTGCATTATAAACTTGTAAATTTATACTAATTGGTGTTAGTATAATTTCATAGTGGAAAAGAGGCTTTCCAGCTTTCTGATTGGTCCGCTCAGCGGTGAATCTGAGGTGATAGTCACCGCCCAGCGCGGTGACTATTGCATCACAAGAAATTGTTCTTCAAAAGTAGTTTTGGAAAAGAGACTGGTACTTATTCAACATTGCACTGACTTTACTCGTTTCAGTCTCCCCCTCGGAGTTGTCATTTTGAAGTATGAGATTTTAGAATTTGTTGGTCCATTGAACTGTTGATTATTTTTTTTCAAAATGGGGTCTATAGTTTTTGAGACAAACAAAAGAGCATAATACTGAAAACATTTATCACTGAGATGTTGTACATATCAAATATCGTGAAAACAAAACTTTATAAAGGTAAGGAAGTATATTTTCTATAGTTCTTCGTATTTTTTGTATGTTTTGGCTAGGTTTTGGTCGTAGCGATGTGGCGAAAACTTCGTCATGAGTGAAGAGCATAAGATTGAACATGAATTAAGTGCAAAAAAGCCATAACACAGGATCCAAAACACCAGAATAAAAGTCTTTTTAGCATATATTTGAATGTATGTACAATTTCAATTCCAAAGTAGGATGTTGTTTACTCTTTTTTTGAAATTATTTACTGACAAAGACTGTGGCTTGCTAGCATCGTCTGTGAATAAACAGAATCACCACTGTTAAAATGAAAGCAGTTGTTTAAAACTTTTTGTTTCAACGTGATTTGTTTTTTATCAACCTCCGAAATTATACTAAAACAATTAGTCACCTCAGTCTCGGTGACTATCGGTGTATTTACCTCGCCGCTTCGCGGCTCGGTAAATATTCACCGATAGTCACCTCGACTTCGGTGACTAATTGTTAAATATAAACCTCTGGGATAAACCAATGAAAGTCATTCTTTTAAAAAAATTGACCAATGACAAAATGCGTAGTATAGCACGAACAGTGATCATTAGAGCCAGCGGTTTTTCTGTTAAGCAACAATGGCGCCGAAATTATAATGGAGTGGGCAAATGAAAGAAGAAATTTGACATTTAGGCGAAGCAATACGTTCTACAGAAAACAAAAACGGCTACAAAATGGTTAGAATGAAAATTATTAATGGTAAGATCGTTAAATTGTTTATCTGTGTTCGTTTAAAGCGAAATAACTGCAAACAAAACACATTTCAAAATTACGCTAGCTGTTAACAACATTTCGTGATGTAAACTATATGCTAAATTGAATGTTTCTTTCAACTTTTTGTCACTTTTACAAAACAAATGAGTGGATATATATTGTTTCAATATTCTACATGAAAATCCATGCTAAATTATGCAAGAAAACTTTTCTTTTCCATCAATTACTGTACGGGCCAAGCAGATGTCCGAAATGACTGTTGAACGTTTGTTGTTGGCTGTTAAAAAATGTATTAAACGAGCCTCAAAGAATATGTTATGGTCGAGAATTTATTTAACTTTTGTTGGTAAATTTATACTAAAACAATTAGACAACTCACCCTCGTTTTCTATGAGCGATAGTCAACTCGGCTTCGCCTCGTTGACTATTCGCTCATAGAAAACTCGGGCTCGTTGTCTAATTGTTAATTATAAACTCCTGCAATAGCCAAAGAAATTCGAGGATTTGCATTATAAACTTGTAAATTTATACTAAATAACAATTAGTCACCGAAGTCGAGGTGACTATCGGTAAATACACCGATAGTCACCTGGACTGAGGTGACTAATAGTTTCAGTATAATTTCACAGGTTGATAAAAAACTAATAACGTTGAAACAAAAACTTTTAAACAACTGCTTTCATTTTAACAGTGGTGATTCTGTTTATTCACGGTTGATGTAAACAACATCCTACTTTGGAATTGAACTTGTACATACACATATGCTAAAACGACTTTTATTCTGGTGTCTTGGATCCTGTGTTACGGCTTTTTTGCACTTAATTCATGTTCAATATGTTCTTCACTCATCGAATAAGTTTTCGAAAACATCGCTACGACCAAAACCTAGCCAAAACATACAAAAAATGCGAAGAATTATAGAAAATATACTTCCTTACCTTTATAAAGTTTTGTTTTTACGATATTTGATATGTACAACATCTCAGTGATAAATATTTTCAGTATTATGCTCTTTTGTTTGCCTCAAAAACTACAGACCCCATTTTGAAAAAAAATATCAACAGTTCAATGAATCGACAAATTCTAAAATCTCATACTTCAAAATTACAACTTCGATGGGGAGACTGAAACGAGTAAAGTCAGTGCAGTGTTGAGGAAGTACCAGTCTCTTTTCCAAAAACTACTTTTGGAGAACAATCTCTTGTGATGCAATAGTCACCGCACTAGGCGGTGACTATTACCTCAGATTCACCGCTGAGCGGACCAATCAGAAAGCTGGAAAGCCTCTTTTCCACTATGAAATTATACTAAATATATATATATATATATATATATATAAGTGAGTTATGGTTCACGAAATGTTAGAGAGTGCTCAATACCATATATAGATAGAGCAAAATACAAAGTATAAAGTATAGTTTTACCTTAAAGTCTTCGCTACCAGAGGTTTCACCCTAAACGGAGAGTCGCCTGATGATCCCGTTTAGGGTGAAACCTCTGGTAGCGAAGACTTTAAGGTAAAACTATACTTTATACTTTATATATATATATATATATATATATATATATATATATTTAGCATATGCCTCGCAGGTGAACCTGCACTATTCACCTGCGGGAAAAACAAAATGGCGGCCAGTTTTGCTTTGTTTACCGAAGCAGGAGATTTTGTTTATAAACAAGGCTGATGTTGTAGAGTAACGAGAAAAGTCAACAAAATTAAGTAGAAGAGTGTGCACAGGTACGTTTCTTTCCAATTTCTAGCCATTAATGTATTCAAAAGTTGTAAAATCTGTTTTGTTGACAAGAATCGAGTACGCTAAGTTGCTAGTGGCCGTGTCTATCTCATTCTCGTCCAGTCCGAAAACCAGTCACAGCAGGTGGTCTTGGCAATTTGTGAATTAACATGGCATAATAACACAAAAATAATACCACAATATATCATTTGAATCGTTTTTACCTCTACTATTCAAATTTTGGGTTTTCGGATCTTGTCAGACAACCCATTTTGCAAATTATGCTAATTTATGCTAATTACTACTATTAATAATATTATTATAATCCAAAAAATGTTAAATATTTAACGAGAAATGACTTTACACCAAATTTTGGATCATGTAAAATGAAAAGCAGCATTTCACAAATTCAAATTGAAAAAATTGAAGCAATACAATAAAAAGCAAATATTATATTGATTTTTTATGATTTTCCATTGAGACCCCCCATTGTGACCCCCCATGGTGCGGCCGCGAGCGATCATATAACTTATTTTGAAATTTACAAATTTAAACAGAATTATACAAGAACATACGACCAAAATACATCAGTAAGATCGTTTTTAAGTCAGCTATTCAGATTTTAAGTTATTTTTGAGTGATATTTACTTCTGTTTGCCATTACAACGCCGACAACTCGCCGACAACTCGCCGACAACTCTCGGCGAATTTTGTTCAAATTTGCCTGACTCGGCCGAGATGGTTTTCGTCAAATTTTACCAAATTATTGCTAATCTACGAAATAATTACAACAAACAAATGCTTATACTTACTTTCGGAGTTGTTAGAGCCTAAATTTTCGTTGGTTTCGCTTATATATTGACAAATAAAAGCCATTTTGTTCTTATCCATACTCCATGATCCTCGCGGGATTTCAACAGAAGGGAAGTCAGGTCAGAACTCGGGTAATACTTCATGGCATATCGTTATAAAGGTCTTATTTTAAAAAGGGATCATTCAGGATCATTTTAAGCCCTAGGGGGGTAATTTTGGTCAAAACCTCGCAGGTTCACAACAAATCAAAGTGATCCGTCACCAGTAGCGGATGACTATAGGGCCGGACGACTAGGAGATAAAAATACCGAAAAATATAAGAATGTTAAACTTGTTATTTCATTCTTGAGGTATATGCTAAAACAATTATTCACCTCAGTGTTGGTGAATAGTGTAGATATTCAGCCCTATTTACCTCCACTTCGGTGAGTAATTGTTAAATATATTGGAACACACGCGCGGTTTTCTTACGCAAAACCAGTTGGTGAGATCAGACACCGGCAATGGAATAATTTATTTTGGTCTTCTGCGGATAAATATTCGCGACTCTGATTTCCTGAATCGCTGAATTGTGATATAATTTATTGCTAATTATTAGATCAGCTATTGCATAACACTGAATGACATCGAAAAATATTTTTAAAAATATTGGTTTCGTCAATCACGAGATATATGACGCCATGTGACGTCATATGACGTTATGTTGTGTGGCGTCAACATTGAGCGACACTCAGATTTAAAGCTAGATCCGCCCCTGACGTGAATATACATTCTAACATAGAAAAAACATTTAACTGTGCGACTCATAGCCCAACAAGTTCTTGTGACACGTGTTCGGTTCAACTCGTTCCCTGGTATACGTATAAATATCGTAAACAACCCCGGTCTGGTATCTGAGTTCCAGTGGCTAAATAGTTTAATAGAGCGGCTTTGAGTCCCGATTGGCGCTCATAGTTTACCGAGTTTAACTACTTACATACGACAGCTTGTCCGGCAAAAATAAACCGAAAACTTTAAGTTTTTTGTCTTAATAAAATTATTAAACTAAACTATGTTGAACAAAAAGCAGTAGTGACTTTTGAATGAAGTTGGTGTTGATGTATTAATTATTTTTTATGGATTTGATTTAAATAATTATATTTCTTCTAAAGTTACTTTCACAAGATAAAGGAATTAGTATTTTCTTACTCCATCTTTTCCTTTTCTGGATAATTTATGCGAAAAACTTTTATCAAATATTTTTCGAACGTTCATGCATGAAGCAGGACATCTCAAGCACGTTAGTGTCATGAGATTGATGGCTAATTTCCAAGCATATTACGTACGCTTGATTCATACTATGTGTTTGATTTTCTATACTATATTTGTCAAAATCAACGACAGAGTTCCAAAAGAAACGCAATGTTTTCTATATTTGTTACAGAATATGACGAGTGTGCAAATGGTACACACGAATGCGATCTAAATGCTAGGTGTAGTAATACAATTGGTTCTTACACCTGTCAATGCTATGATGGATTTACCGGAAATGGAAAGACTTGCAATGGTACGTATATTGTGTTCCATGCTTTTGTAGTCATTAGATTATAATTAATATATAGTATAATAATCAAACACTCTTGCATTGTTAGAAAATTAATTCATCAGGCATATATATGTGTGCATGTGGTTGCATGCGTGCGTGTATTTGTGTATACATGCACTAGAAAACTTCACGTGTTGTAAGCGTGTTGTTAGAACACGTCGACGCATGTTTATACGGCACGTTCACGTGTTATGAAAAGCTTGCCTTGTGAAGTCATAACACGTCCGTGTGTTGTTTTTTCAATATGCAGTTGGAAGAACACGTCTAAATAAGTTCTAGCGTGTTGTAACAACACACCAAATTCAAACAACACGCCATCAAAAATCAACAACACGTCAAAAAACTGCTACAACACAGCAAAAGTGTGTTGCAAAAGCCATAAAACACGCCGACGTGTTAAAACAACACATATCAACGTGTTGTTGGAGTAGAACACGTCAACGTGTTAAAAGAACATATCAACGTGTCGTCTACAAAAATTGTTACTGAAGAACACGCCAGCATGTTAAAAGAACACGCCGACTTGCTGTTACTGAAGAATGAAAAACATACATTAACGTGTTGTTGCCGATGACTGCCGGTGAACAACACGCCAGCGTCTTAAAAGAAAACGTTACCGTGTTGTTGCTGCAAGCTGGTGACGTAACCAGACCTTACATGGTAAACCGCGCCATTTATCCAAAGTGATGACGAAACATCACGTCAGTACGCCACTTTTTTCAGTCCGAAGTCCAGCTGCCGGGCGAAGGGTTTTATAATTTATATGTCCGAAAAAAAGAGTTTTTTGAGAAAATAACATTAAACCACAACATTTATAACGTCTGAATTGTATCCTTGGAAGAGACAAAGTTCACCACAACTGTAAATAACACGACCAGGAAGAGCTGAGGTCTTTTAATAAAGAAATGTTACGAAGAATATCAATCTTTGGATACAGTAAGTAAAATTTTATAACGGGTTGCTATAAAGTCAGTGTTTTTCAGCATGAACGCCACGATGTTGATTAAAAAATAGGTACGTTTACACGTACATGTATCTACTGCGTTGCGTCAGACTGACTTGGATGTGATTGGAAAAACCTTCTGAAATTTGGTTGGTCCCGAAGAATATTCTATTGTTACTTAACTAACATCGGAAAACCTTGCATGCCGACGTAGTATCTACTCGCATGCGCAGTAGATACTGAAACAAATTGAAGGTAATCTAGGCAATAGTAAGCTAATATGGAAAACAATAAACAATGTCATGACAAGACAAAAATTATTCGCACCAAATTAAGTATTAGACCAACATCTGGCAATACAGTGTTGTCTAAACCCGATTAAATTCCGGAGTTCTTAAATAAACTACTACCGGCGTTACACCTAATTTAGCAAGTCAACTGATTCCTTCTGATGAAAACTTGCCCTCATTTGAAGACTATTCCTGGTTTGCACTTGACGTCATGGCGGCCATGTTGGAGGAACTTTAACAAAAGAAGTATGTTTTCCTCCAACATGGCCGCCGTATCTTTGTCTTCTAAATCTCAAGGGATTGATTGCAAACCACCAATATTCCTCCAGTCGGCTCTACCTTTTCTATTGAGAAAGCTACTGTAGAGGAAATTCTCAATTTATTAAATTCTTTGAAACTAGACAACGCTACAGGATTAAACAACATTCCGGCCAAGTTACTAATTGGCGCAGCTATACGCTATCTAGCTAGCTCTTTGTGTAACATTTGCAACAAGAGGGTAATTAGAGAGGTTTAAAAATAAAACGCGCCATCCCGCTAACCAGGCTAGCTCACGAGACCAACACATGCATGTATGAATAAAATGCTTGATTGCATTCGTATCAAAATTATGCAAAATGTTTCCATAAAATAAGGATAATGAGCGCAATCAAGCATTTCTTATACACGGAGAATCTTGCAGTCAGATTTTTATTAATTTCCCATTCAAATTTTGACTAAATTCAACCATATTGGTCGTTGGTCTATGGCCAACCCTTCTGCGAACTTTCATGAAAATCGGTGTAATACTTTTTGAGATATCCTGGCGACAGACAGACAAACAAACCAACAGATAAACAAACAAGGCTTAACGAAGAGGCTTTATACAACAACGCTTACAACTTGTTTTTCTCCGAAGAAGCTCTAGTGTTCTCCTCCGAAGAGGCGCATTTGTTCTCCTCCGAAGAGGCTTACAACGAGGCTTAATACAATTTGTTCTCCTCCTATTTAATACCATTAGCTTTTGAAAACTGTGGTAAATCATACTTATACGACAAATTTGTGGTAATTAATCATCAAAGTACTTACCAATTGATAAACTGAAGTGAACACCAACAAAGCTAGCGAGCACCAACAAAGCTAGAGCACAACTGAACAAAGTCAAAATACACAGTTTTATCGCAATAATTTCGCAAAACCATAGATCGGATAACCTCGGCCGCCTATATCTTCGTATTCGCTATTTGTTTGATTACGAACGATACTGCCCCTTCGTACTCGCTGTTTGATTGGCTCCGATTCTTCTTTTGTTACCACTTTGATTGTTACTTACACTTTTTGACCCTACATGACAACATAGTATCTATACTGCGCTTGCGAAGTAGATACAAAAACCTATCAATAATCATATGAATAATATACAATCATGTTTCCATATTTTTTGTTCGACTCTTGAGAACCCATGTAAAAGGAAAAAAAACCCATCTCAAACTGGTCATTCAAGTGTGGAAATACAATGGTTCGGGTTTTCGTTTTTGCTGTTATTGGACATGAAGTTTATACTGTATGAACTGAAACAGTAGGGCAAAAAAGAAACTACAACGCTGTTATATCATTGTATGGTAAGAATTCATATAACGATTAAAGTAAATTGTTCACTAAACACATATTTGTCCCAAACATCTAGTCAAAATCGATTTGTTTAAACTTTTAAATCCTTATTGTACATTCGCCGCAATAACCCATGAGCTGTCGTGCTAAATTTTCCCAATCCAATTGAATTTACAGTTGATTATTATCAACGTATTTGGTAGATCTAAAAAGACTATAAAATGTAAACACTTTAGAAAAAGACTGGGGAACAGTGGACGGCAATTAAACCACATTTCTCTGTTTAAGCGAACTAGTCTTTTTGTACTGAATCAAGGAATGTTTGCATGTGATACAAGTAATGTTTTGTATGCTTCCTGAAGCCACCAAGAAACCTTTCTTGTGAAGTTTTGTTTATTTGATTTCTCTAATAAGGTCCGACAAGGAATAATGCAACCAAATAATTTAAATTTTCAAGAGATAGGCAAAGAACATGTATTCTAAATACATTACGAAATATCAAGTGATCACTAGTTTTGTAAACATGCCCTTTATTAAAGCAATTTAATAAATGGCTTGAATAAAATCATCTACAAATCAAAGCAATTATGAATTACAAACTATGTAAACTCTCTGTTGACCACTATCAATTATACAAATATGCAGGTTTTATGCAAAAAAAAAATTTTATTAAGGTTCTTAACAGCAAAATTTTTACTGAATTTGAATTAATTGTACGTATACGTAGAGTGCAGATTGCAAAGTGCAGAGTACAGAGGTTAGAACACATTCTAGAGTGCAGAGTGGTTGGTGTGGAGTGTAGAGTGTAGAATGGAGAGTAGAGAGTGTAGAGTGCACTGAGAGTGTAGACGGGCTATTTGATATTTCGAAACAGACTAGTTTTTCAATATCTAGACAACAGTCTTCATACATGACGATTTCGAATGGTAATTGAGGGACAGTGCACTCTAAAAACAAGTGTGTAGAAATTACAAACATTTTTTTGTCTCCCAAACAGCACACTATAGGCCGTGTTTTCTTACACGGATGTAAATTAGGTGTGTAAATTTACACTCTGTAACGCGTGTAAACGGCTTGTCGCCCAAACGACACATTATAAACCGTGTTTTTTTTAATTGTGTTTTTTTACACGCCATGTGTGTTTTTTTACACACAGTGCGTGTTTTTCTCCACAATGTGTGTGTTTTTTTTCTTCACTGAAGACGTGCTTTTTTGCACAACTTATGGTGTGTAAAATTGTTTACAATCACGCAAGATACATAAAATATAAACACGCGATCTTAATTTGAAAGACCTTATTTTAGAAACGTTAAAGATTATATACTTTTAATACTTGCACACACACAACACACTTCGTAAAATTACGGTCCTTACATACATTTTTTGACTTCTGACAGCAAGACATTGTATTTACTACCATGATAACAATTATCAAAACAACACAAACCAAGATCTTGCAAGAAACACAAGACACCTTGAAAACACACAGGATACGATACGTCAAACACATAATAACAAGAAATAACATAAATAAGCGAATCCATAATGGAATTGTTTGGGCATTCAAGGATAGCATCGTCCTCACCAGATATTAAAATCTGGCAAATTGCCTCTGGCTTTCCAATGCAAAATTTGATTTGAATAATTTTTCTCGTGGAGTCAACGGCTGGAAGACATAAAAAAAACAAAAACTTATTAACAAAAAAAATATAGCAGAATTCATTTTGGTGAAAGGCAAAATGATGAAATTGACTTTAAGGACGTACAGCCTAAACTTTGCATTTAGGGCCTGTTTAGATGGACTAAAAGTTGGCTCGGGTAAGAGGGACACCCTACGCCCCGAGATAACTTTGTCGTGTGTTTACATGAGGAATTAGATTATGACTTTAAGCCTGGAGGACTGGGTATAGTTATGCATCTAGTTTAAGATAGCCGATCGTCGGGAAGAAACTGTAACTGTACTGTTAGAATTATGGCCTGTTCAGACTAGGTGCCTAGGTACGGTGCTCGGGTATGGACCACTTGTTCACATTTATTCGCTTCGTGTTTGCTGCTCTATCAAATGTTTCATTTTCTGCCGCCATTTTGTTTCTCCATTCTGCCTCGGGTAGGTGAGTCAAATTGTTTACATGGAGAGAACTTTATCTTGCCCCATAGGGTGACCTTACCTCCAGGGTGACCCTACTAAGTAAAATGAACAAAACGTTGGCTCCCCCAGGGTAGCTCGGGGGGTGGGGTGACCCTTCTACCAGGGACAACATTTGTCCGTGTAAACGGCCCCTTAGACACATAATCATTATAGGTTAGATTAACACATACTGGCCACAAATCATTGTATTTTAAATTTTTACATTTGAAACACCAACCCAGGTTGAAATGACAAAGGGGCCCAAGTATGGGATAGTAATTTATATTTCAAAAGTAAAAATTTGAGGCTAAATATACCATTCACCCTGTAACTTTATCTTCGTGTTAACAACATATTTGGTTCTAAATGAGGGTGGACTGAGTCAAATAACACTTGTTATAATAAATTAAGATTTAATACCTCCCAATATCGGACAGTTCAGCCAGTCTGTCGCCAGGTCCATGTCGATGAAAACCAGTCGCTGTTGAACAGATTTTCGTCTTCCCCATACAGTATATAAATATATCACTATGATTATATCCATCATACATGTTGATTGTTGTCTGTTGACTTCGCATCAGTGGCAAGTCCAATCACGGCCCACTTAACTTTTGGGTGAAAATAACTGATTATTAACTTATCCAGCAAACTTACAAACAATTTAAAATAGCGGTGAATACTTTAAAATAGTCAATTTGATGCTCACTCAGTGTGAGTGTGAGTGGGATTGTGTGCATATAAATTAATTACTCACCAGCTGCTCATAGAAAATCACTAACATGATGATTCCACATTTTTGAAGTAGTTACAGCTAGTTTTGTTTATCAGATTTCAATTCCTATAAATCAGAAGAGAACACGGCATATTACTATACAGTAGAATGGTAAAAATGGTTATGGAATGTTGGCCTCCTTCACAGGGAACTCTACAGAGGTTTATATTACAGGACGGATTTTAGGACATGTAATTATATTTTTATTGAATGGGAGAAATATTTTAATATTTTCCAATTTATCAAATTACAAAGACAATTCTGCCCGCAGTATTAAACAATGAAAGCTGCAAGAAATCTCTTACCATTCCCAATAGTACAGGGTGGTTACTGCTCGTTTAATAGTCTCTTTTTTATGACCACAGACCACTAACATTGCCGGAACTTGTAGACGATGATCGACATGCAATGATGCAAATTTATACTACAAAAAATACAATCATGAATAAAAAATATGTCAGTATAGCATTTTCGCATATTACAATATTTGTAGCTGCATAACATTCATACAAACATATTTGTGCTTGCAATAATGTAAAATTAATGTATTCCCATAGTACACAATTCCCAACTCATACCGAGTCCAAATCAGAGCAAAAAAAAACAATTACAAAAACCGGGAAAGGGGGTTACTTCGTCTCGATCGCTTCGTCCATTGCTTCGACTCTTATCCTTTACGAATGAAGTCTAAAAATGAATATGGCAACGAAACGATGGAAAGCAATGCTATGCGTGAGGATACTTTACTTTGTATTATGCATAAAAATGTTTAGTATTCGTGCTAGAATCGACCACAGAATTGATCAGCAGTTGATGATATTGAATATTGATAACATTGTACAGGTTAGTGTAGCAATTAAGGTTGTTTGGAACATGTTTGAGGCAATTTATGATCTAATACTAAGCACTGTTGAGCTTGGCTCCTGACCTTAGGAGGTTTTTATTGATCTGTAATAGTAAAAAAAGTGCAGTGTCACTACTATGTTAAGATTTGAGAAATAAATATCACGAAGTAAAGAGGACACAGCGTCAAAGTACGGCTTTCAATAATTCCACATTCATTATGTTTATGTATATGTATTTGTATATGTATATATATATATATATAATTATTATTATTATTAAGAGAAACTGCACTCGGGTGGAGAATAATGATAATAATAATAAAGTGTTGCTCCGAGTGGCGAACCATACCGGACAAGTAGAGAAAACTCTACTTGGCCCGGCTGGGATTCGAACCCGCGACCTTCGGTTTACAGATCAAGTTGGGAGCTGGTGGTCGAATGATGGTACTTAGTGGTCGAATGATGGTACTTATGGTAGCTTGTGGTCGAATGATGGTACTAATGGTACCGGGCCAAGTAGAGTTTTCTCTACTTGTCCAGTATAAATGTCTGAGTATCCCTGACGGGATTCGAACCCGCGACCTTCTGATTTCTAGACAGACGCTCTACCGACTGAGCTACTGGGACTCAGACGGTAGTGAGAAGGATAAATCGCGATCTGGTTCTATTCGTTTCATGACATGCGAACTTCATACTCGAAGTCACAAACACGTCGGTTGTCTTGTTGTAATGTTAGTTGAAATTGTAGCTTGGTGTAATGTGAGTAAAATTTGTTCTCAAGCTTTATACTCAGAAAAATGTCTGTGTATCCCTGACGGGATTCGAAAAATAAAGCTTGAGAACAAATTTTACTCACATTACACCAAGCTACAATTTCAACTAACATTACAACAAGACAACCGACGTGTTTGTGACTTCGAGTATGAAGTTCGCATGTCATGAAACGAACCAGATCGCGATTTATCCTTCTCACTACCGTCTGAGTCCCAGTAGCTCAGTCGGTAGAGCGTCTGTCTAGAAATCAGAAGGTCGCGGGTTCGAATCCCGTCAGGGATACTCCGACATTTTTCTGAGTATAAAGCTTGAGAACAAATTTTACTCATATATATATATATATATATATATATATATTTCTAAAATTCATTAATAATTCATGAGGAAAACACAAGGAAAAATCATGAGCGTATCGGATCTATATATGTGATATAGACTCGCTCTAAGTTTCTCGCTGGTTTTTAACGACTGAGATAAGCTTAATTTTCAAAATTACTACGCCAATGAACGTATGAAGTGATTCTTTTTAGAAGTCATTTAAAAACCTTGCAGTACGGGCTAACCGCTTTATCGGCTCTAAAACACTCGGCTATCGCCTCGTGTTTTATATCCGATAAAGCCCTCCTGCGCGGTTTATAAATAGTACATATATATATATATATATATATATTGCAATGTATGCCTTCTGACTTGTCTATAGTGTAAACAAAATTGTAGCAACTGACGATTTAGGCGGATATCGTAATCTTAGAATAAATATCAATGTCTAGCAAAATATCAAGCAAACCCAATGGCGGCTAATTTTGCTTTGTTTACAGAAGCAGGAGATTTTGTTGATAAATAAGGCTGGTGCATAATAATGTTATAGTTGTTATTTCATTTATGAAGTATATTGCTAAAACAATTTTTCACCTTTTTGTCGATCAATATCTAGCACTATTTACCTCCATTTCAGCGAATAATTGTTAATTAGTGACCTATTCATTAACCATGACCTATCTGGTAACCAATATTATATTTTTCTAAATTATTTATTCATTAAATTCTTATAGAGACATTATAATGCGTATTTTCCCCTTCGTTTTAGTACTACATTGATTCATTTCAATCATTCTCTGAAGATGTTGCGATTCTATTAAATTATATTAAAACTTATGGTTTTGCTTTGTATATTTTACTGTACATTGAATACCGGTAGACGTGCTCAGGTAGCTTCGTAAACTTTAGGATGGCTTGTTTCCGAATAAACACCCTACTGGAGGATGTATGCAATCTTCGAGTGATCTTTAGGTTCAATATTTTTTTTTATTTTTATGAATTCAGACGTGAACGAATGCCTCAACCATCCATGTCATCCAAATGCAAATTGTAACAATACTGCTGGATCTTTCATCTGTTCGTGTGGTAGCGGTTTTATTGGCGATGGATTCAGATGTACAGGTAATTAAGTCATCCACTCGAAATATTTTAACACAACAACCCTTTGCCAACATTTAATTATTACTTATCAAATCATTAATAATTCATAAGGAAAATTTAAAAGAAAGGAATGTTTAATCATTCTTTGTAAATACTGTTAAAACATTGATTAATAAAACATCAATGTTCTATCAAAGTTATAAGACACTAGTGGCTCAAATCCAGCTTTTCTGACTTAAAATGATCTTGTCTAACCTTTTCTACGACTCTTAAACAAAGTGTTCATCATTTTCACTTACAGTTTGATAAGTAAGTACTTATGAGCATTTGCAATGGCTCAAAGATCGGCCGCTCATATTTTAACTACTGCTTAACTACCAAAGTCAAAAGCAAGCTAAATCTGTTAATGTTGATAAAAAAAACATACATAAACTTGTGAACACAGTATTTTGAATCACTAAATGAAACTATATAGAAGTATATATAAAAAAACATACCACGAGAAGACAGAAAAGCTTAAACCTTTACTAAACTGTCATTCTTCTGTTGTCCAACTATACTCAACAAAACCGCTACAAGTCTTTACCCTTTAGTAAAATATTTTCCACATGCCAACCTCATCGTGTCATGTCTTTGAAAAAAGTTACAAATGGCTAATGACTACAAGCAGTTTCGTCTTCAAACTCGAACGACCTACCTTCAATTTCCATGCAGTCAGCCGAGTATTGAAAGCGATTTCCCAAGCGAACAGCCAAAAACGAGCAAGCGACGCGGAAGAAGAACGGCGAAGATCTTTATCAACTAAACTATAAAAACACTAGGACTGCATTCTGACTTCCCTTCGTAACTAGATCTTCAAGTTTTGACTGTTTTTTATCACAAAAGAGGTTCCAAGCTTCCCTGTCAGACTGCATGTCGGCAGTTGTTTACTGTCGAACGATAAACTTTGGACTTTTGAATATCACGTGAATGTCATCTCGATTACGCAATTCAATTATGTTAATTTACCTAATTATGTAAGTTATAAATCGTACGATTAATAAAAAAAATAAATATGTCGCTCATGTTAATTGTCGACAAACTAAAATCTCAAAAACAAAGCAAGGAAATCAAAAACTACAAAATATGTTACTTTGTCAATTTAATTGTTCTCTTAGATAAGACAAACTTAATTTTCGTTTCATAGGCACTTTAATGATAACCAAGTTGTTTGTTATTAGTGTTTTCAGCTTGAGGTTGGTAAAGTTTTTTCGTTTGTCTTTGCTGTACAAGCTGTCGTAAGTTAAACTCAGAAAAACTCTGCGCTCCATGCAGGACTCGAACTCACAACCTTCCGAATGCCAGCCAGAGTTTTCGATAAACAACCCCGGCCTACCATCTGAGTTCCAGTGGCTCAATAGTAAGAGCGTCCGGCTGACATTCTGAAGGTTGTGGGTTACGGTCCTGTCTGGAGCTCAGAGTTTTTCTCTGAGTTTAACTTACGACAGCTTGTACAGAAAAAGAGACGAAAAAACTTTACCAACCTCAAGCTGAAAACACTAATAACATACAAAAACATTTACTGAAAATAAACTGAAAATGAACTGACACAATGCGACTTGTAGCCCAACAAGTACTTCTGACACACGTTTTAATTACGTTTTGTTTTAATTACTTTATTAGCTATATATAACAAAAGAGACAAATAATAAAAAATAAGATAATAGTTAAGGTGATTGGTGGTCAAACAGAGCAAAGCCCCATTTGAATTTGACTACCATGTACACATATTACAAAAATTAAAAAGAAAAATTTCATCCACCATAGAAAAACTTTAAATTAAATTATGTTCAGTCTCTAGAACTCGGAGGCTCATAACTATTTAGTAGCTTATTATTACAGAGACGTTGTCTTAACTTTCCTTTAAAAGCACTAATTAAAGCAATAGACTTAATTTCAGATGGCAGTGAATTCCAAGTTCTTATTACTCTAGGGAAATAGGATTTCCTGTAATATTCCGTATTGCACCTAAACTCTGAAAAGTCATTTGGATTATAATATCTAGTTGCACATATTTAGAAGTAGGTTTATTAACAATCGTCAATAGGTCTAAGTTGTATATACCATATTGACATTTAAAAAATACACACATGCATGATCGTTCCAAATTCTTCGGTATTCTAATGGAAGCATATTTAGCTTAAGATGTTTATCCTTGTAGCTCATATTCCTCGGGTAATTAAGTTTAAATTTTGAAGCTCTGCGTTGAACGTTTTCCAGCATAGTGATGTGATTAATTTGTGAAGGAGACCACAACTCTTTGGCGTATTCTAGTTGAACTAACGGACAGAACAGAGTTTTCCTTGTGTCCAAATCATACATATCTCTGCAGACTCTCTTTACTAAGCCCAGTTTTGTATACGTACGGTTTGACTAGTTCCCAAGTATAAAAATCGAAAACAACCTCGGTCTACCATCTCAGTTCCAGTGGCTCAATGGTGAGAGCGTCTGGCCGGCATTCGGAAGGTTGTGGGCTCCAGTTCTGCCTGGAGCTCAGAGTTTTTCCCTGAATAAAAATCTGAATACATAGTTTCGTTGTAACAAATGATTTCTATAAAAGAGTAGACCTAAACAGGTCATATAATTAGTTCTTTATCTATTCGTCTATTAATTTAAGTTGATTGTTCAATACGATATTAGGTAAAATATAATAAACAATATCAGATACCGTCGATACCGTTGATTAAAAACATTACCTCCGCCAACGTCAAACTGCAACGTTTCCCAGGAGCACTCACATGTTTCTATTTAGCTCAACGAATCACGTTTAACCAGTTTTAAGGTGAATGGTTTAACAGAAAAGAAACCTGTCAAATGCTCCTGGGAAACGTTAAAGTTTGACGCTGGCGTAGGTAATATGTTTTTTTATCAACTGTGACGATCCTTATATGCGATCGATGGTAAAATAGAATGAAGTTATTATCTCTCACTACATCTAAAATAGATATTTTCTTTCATTTTAGTACATATGATATTAATTAAGATTATATGATATTAAATATATTTAGATTAGCTTTAGGTATGTATTTTTAAATGTAATTTTGGTGTGTATTGACGTTTTTCGTGTAAGGTAATTTTCCTATTTAATTAATTAATTTGGCACTTGGTTCTTGCATAAATTACTTCCGGTCAAGAAGGCTGTCATTTCAAGTCAACGAATAAATACCGCAAACGCTTGTTACATTATGTTTTGCAGTGTTTCCATATTCCACATTTTATTAAGGTAGTAAAGTCTTTCTGTACACAAACTCGGGTACTTTTATCACAAAATGCACAACGCTATATATATATATATATATATATATATATATATATATAAGTGAGTTTTGGTTCACGAAATGTTAGAGAGTGCTCAATACCATATATAGATAGAGCAAAATACAAAGTATAAAGTATAGTTTTACCTTAAAGTCTTCGCTACCAGAGGTTTCACCCTAAGCGGGATCATCAGGCGACTGAAAAATATCGGTTAGTGGGCTGCTTAAATGCGTTAGTTGGGGCGTGGGTGTGGGCGTCGAAACGTCCGGCGGATTCATTTGGAGCGTGGGTGTGGGCGTCGAAACGTTGCGCGCATTCCTTTGATTGTTTAGGTTGTTGATCCGAAATCTATTTTTGTGCCGACACGTCGAAACTATTTCTGATCTTTTGTTTAGTAAGAGTTGTTTGTCTGCCTTCATGATGAAAAGTTTTTCGTCCAAACATAAATTGCATCTTTTTGATCCTCCGTGTAAGAAATTGAGTGTTTTAGTATAGACCAGGTTATGTCGAAACTTTGGTTTTTTTCTTTTAGATTCCAAATGTATTTCGAAAGTTCCGTCTCATTTGAATACTTTTTATTCTGGAAAGATTTAGCATGGTTACGATATCGCTCTTTAAATGTACTTGCTGTCATGCCAATGTATTGCCTAGTGATGTTCGTGTTGCTTATGGAAATAGATGCCTTGTATACTATGTTGTTTGTCATGCATTGCCCACGTAGGGGGCAATTGTCCTTAATCCTGCAATTGCAACTGCTTGTAACTATGCTTCGTGGCTTGCTTTTCCTGATTGTGCGTGAATTATGTTTCGTGATAATGGACTTGACGTTGTTCATGCAACTATAGCTAATCTTGACTGTGTTTCTGTTAAAAAGTTTGTGAAGCTTGTGTCCTGGTGGAAAGTGCTTGTCAATAAGGCTAAGAAAATTGCGTCCTATGTTTGTTTTGACATTTTTGTTAAATGGAGGGTTAAACCAGATGATATTGCGTGTCTATTTCTGCGTGTTTGCTGTGGTGTTTCTTGTGTGTAGTTTAGCTCATGGTTGAAATTGCTGCGCCTTAATGCATCTTGGTAAATTGGTGCGGTTTCATGGAATGTCCGCTCGTCAGACGAGGGGAGGGAAATGCGCTTGTTGATTGATGTAGGTAGCTGTCTTAAAATGCTTGGTGGGTGGTTTGATTGCTTGTTTATGTATAATGGATCGTCATTGGGCTTTCGAAAAGGTTTGTATTTTCCATTGCTTAGGTCGAAAGTAACATCTAAAAAGTTTACTGAAATTAAATTTGCTTCTGCCGTGATTTTTAAGCCAAACTGTTCGAAACTTTTGTGAAGATCTTTTCTTGTTTTGTCTGCCAATCGTGCGGTCTTATTTTTTAGTACTGCCAATCCGTCGTCTCTATATAGGCCAATATTTTGGTTGCCAAACTTTTTCCCTAGGTCGTTTAGAATGAAAAGGCCTACTAGTTCGCATACTTCAGCGCCGTCATAGCTACCCATGGTAACATCAAATAAACTGTTGCTGTCTTTTTTTATCCACGGTTTTTCGTTGTTGAAAAGGAGCGATTTTCTAGCGTGTTTTATTATTGAAATGTCACTTTCGGTAATGATAGCCAAATTTCTGGTCCAAGATAATGCTTGGTCCAGAAGGTCTTCTGAAATTGAAGGGTAGAAATTAGCAATGTCAAACGAAATGAAGGTATGTCTGTTTTTCTCTTCAATGTTGCCAAACCATTCGATTACTTCTTGTGTGTTTCTCCATTGATTTACGTTCAAAATGTTCCTTAACTTAGAGTTGATTTTATCAAGAATTACTTTGCTGAGTTTTCCGGACTCACTTTTAGCAGGATTAATTAATCGGCATGTTGGGTTGTTTTCGAAATTATCCTTATGATCTTTGAGCGAAATAAATGTTTCGTGTTTTTTCATGTGTTCAATACGGTCGCCAATTCCCAAGTTATTCGAAATGTGTTTCAGTTCATTGTCTATCTGTTCTATGGTGCCCTCTGATCCATGTTTATATGTTTTTGTTATATTGTCATGCAAAAGATTGTTGTATGTGTCGAGTGAGGTTTCATAAATGTTTCTAGTTTTGTCGGTGAAAACAAAAATATTAGGTGACGAATTAATTTTCTTCAAATCGTTTGCCAAAGATTCCTGAAATGGATTGCTCGTATACCGAAATTTGGTGTTTTCAATGAGTTTTATTAAGTCGTCTTCGAAAGGTTTAATATCCAAAATAGTGGGAGGTGTTTTGTTAGAAGGCAGTCCGAAATGGTTATTTTTTGACGGGTTTCTATCACCATTAAGAAAAAAGTGAGCTTTCCATCTCATACGTTTTATTACGCTTTCAATTTTTTCGATCAAATCTTTCAAATAAGCATCTTGTGGTGGTATTGGAATGTTTTTCAGTGAATGGTCAAACCGAAATTTTCGCATTTTTAAGGTATAATACTATAAAACTACAAAACTACGTAAACAAGAGTGCACAACCGGTATACGGGTGCGAATATAAGTGAGTTTTGGTTCACGAAATGTTAAAGAGTGCTCAATACCATATATAGATAGAGCAAAATACAAAGTATGAAGTATAGTTTTACCTTAAAGTCTTCGCTACCAGAGGTTTCACCCTAAACGGGATCATCAGGCGACTGAAAAATATCGGTTAGTGGGCTGCTTAAATGCGTTAGTTGGGTTTTGGGTGTGGGCGTCGAAACGTCCGGCGGATTCATTTGGAGCGTGGGTGTGGGCGTCGAAACGTTGCGCGCATTCCTTTGATTGTTTAGGTTGTTGATCCGAAATCTATTTTTGTGCCGACACGTCGAAACTATTTCTGATCTTTTGTTTAGTAAGAGTTGTTTGTCTGCCTTCATGATGAAAAGTTTTTTATTTTGGAAAGTTTAACAAAGAAATTCGGAAGAAGAAACGTGGGTCTTTACCGAGACGATGGGTTAGTTCTTCTTGAAAACACCACCGGCAGACTAGCAGATAAATCCAGAAAAGATCTGACAAAGATTTTTGAAGAATTTGGCCTAAAGATCACTGCCCAGTTTAACCAAAAAAAACACCAATTGTCTTGATGTCACCCTCAACTTGCGAAATGGCAAACACCAACCTTACAGGAAACCAAACGACGAACCACTGTACATCGACAGTCACTCGCTCCAACCACCCACCATCCATTATCAAACAACTTCCAATTTCCATCAACAAAATAATTTCATCACTTTCATCCGACGAACCATCTTTCAATACAGCAGCCCCTCTCTACGAAGACGCACTCAAACGTAGTCACTTCAACACAAATCTTCACTTCACGCCAAACAGTACCACAACGCAGTCACCGACATCTTAAAGAACGCGAAAAAGTAATAGTATATGGTTCAACCCTCCATTCTCCAAAGAACGTCAAGACCAACATCGAACGTAAATTCCTCAACCTAATGGACCTTATGCATTAAAGCAAAGCATGCTGGGAGTTTAGTTACACAAATAAATTTTGGAAGATGGCGACCGCTTCCTTCGAATAGGAGCCGTGAAGCATTTAGTTAAATTTGTAGATGATTTTTTTCTTCTGAAGATTTAATAAAGGTTTTTATCTATTCTAAGTGGTTTGCTTTGTGTTTGTGTGGAATTGTGGATGTGGAACTGCCATATTTTTCAAAATATTCATCATTGCGGGGAAGAGATAATTTCGTTCGATGAAGACGGCTCTGATAACTATTTGAGATTTTACACGTTTGAAAGGTAGGTACTTACATAGATTTCTTTTACGGTAACTAAGTCCACAGTCATTCACTATTCCCAACTGCTAGAACTGCAATCGGCTTCTATCTGACTCTTCTGGGTTCAAAAATCATGTTTCAACTACCACATCTCTTCACGCACGATTTGATCAAGACTCAAGAGTTCTATTTCTAAACCAATTTAAAACATTGAAGTCTTTGGCGTGAAAATAACCGGTTTGACCAACTTAATTTTTTCGCTTTTTCCTCTGTTTCGTAAACGTCGAAGTATTTTCAGCTCTGTGCGCGATTTTTTGCTTTGTTTTCTTCTTCGATAACCTATAGCCCAGCGACGAACATTTTTCACTACTTGTAAACACGAAGTGTGCTCAACTTGGATTGAATATTCGTCTGGGTTTTTAATCATTTTGTTGGAAATGGAGAAAGCATAATGTGGACGAGAGTGGACAATTTACCACTATTCACCCATGCATGAGTTCATATTGAAGTAACATTTGATAACAGACATCACTGGAAAACATGGAAACCACCAAATGCTCGCTTGTAAGCACTGATGCAAGAAGTCTGGCTACCAATAAACTGGTAAGTAGTGATACCCCCACTATAGGGATGAAAGGGATGCCGCCTCATTAAATATTCAACTTATTATTTATTCATTCTCAGGCTCCTTTGGGACCTCCTAACCCTAATCTCATTATATATGCTACGTCATTATATCTCAGGCTCCTTTGGGACCTCCAAACCCTAATCTCATTATTTATGCTTACATCATTTCTCAGGTTCCTTTGGGACTTCCTAACCCTAACTTTTCCCCCCCAAACTCTACCTTTCATCCAACCCCCCGTGTAATACGTCATAACCGATAGCTCTCCGAGTATTTTTGGCACTCGACTTATATAAGTATAGCAACCAACTTTCATTTATACACTTTACCCAAACAGTGCGTACGTTAAACGTTTGATAAAATGGATATTATTTACGACAAACTAAGGAAAAATAACATTGGTATCGATAAAGACACTTTGTCTTTTCACTTAGAATCCTTACTTACCGAACAACAGGGGTTGTACGATTGTGTAAACGGTCGAATCTGTGGAGATAACTTGGTGAATATTCACAGGGAGATGCAGGCGACCAATTTTGGGCGTGTTATTGCCTATTTAGCTTTAGTTCTTAAAGTAAGTGACTCCTGTGACGAAGAAACGATCAGAGAGGCCGTGATGGTATCAGCCGATAATGTAAAAGATATAACGAAATAAAAAGGTATGTATTTTACAATTTGTGTTCATTTGTGTATTATTCTTCGACATGGCAACACAGTTTTATTTAACGCCTCCAAGCAATAGCTCTATGGAATATTTTCCAGATAATACTGTAGCAAATTTTAAAGTGAAGCTTGCTGAAACTATACAACTGACAGGCGACTGGGAAGTAGCTTTATCAGAGTTATATTACCCCCATACATGGAGCACGATTCGAAAAGGTAGTCAACAAACGTTTCTCTATAACGCTGGAACAAAATACGACGATACGGGTATTATCCCAAATGGTTACTATAACACCATTGCTGATCTGGTGGGGGCTTTAAACCGTAGCATGAACAAAGAGGCACGAGCCAAGATAAATTTTACGTATAATCGGAGTACACGGAAAGTCACCGTCGATGTAAAAAATGGGGCAAACGTTTGGTTTAGTGGTGACATTGCTACAACATTGGTGTTTCAACAAGACACCTTTATTAAAAAGAAAACCCTAACTCCTTACGTAGCAGATGTTAACGGTGGATTTTCAGCTATGTATGTATACACCGATATCTTGGATGCACAGTTTGTCGGTGATGTCAAAGTGCCCCTACTCAGAATTGTCAATACTCAAGGAAGCTATGGAGAAAACGTGAACGTCAGTTTCCGTAACCTACAATATATTCCTGTCAAGGTAAAGTCCTTCGAAACAATTGAAGTGAATATAAAGGACGACAAAAACGAAAACGTACCATTTGGCTTTGGGAAGTCGATCGTGACACTTCACTTTAGACAGCGAAGATCTTCGTATTTCATTTAAAAATGAGACATACAATTATTCCAGACGTAAAGCAATTTCAACAGCATTATTTAAGAAGACAACAAGGTGGAAGTCTACCAGGTTTCCGAGGTGCACGTATTCAGAAAGGTTACGGCATTGGAAGTTTTTTTAAAAGTATTGCACGCTTTGCAATACCTCTGATGAAACGAGGAGCTCAAGCTCTTGGAAGAAGAGCTCTGCAAGTTGCAAAAGACGTTGGTCAAGATGTTCTGGCAGGGAAGAATGTAAAGCAAGCGATAAAAGGGCGTGGTTCTGAAGCCGTGAAAGATCTTGCTCAAAAAGGGGTCCGTCGGATTACGAACCAATCAGGAGCAGGTCGTAAACGCAAACGGGTGAATTCTCCTATAAAAGTCAACACAAAACGTAAAATCGTCTGTCGTTTGCAAACTGTGAAGAAGAAAACATCTGAGCCTACGGAAGCAAAGATTGGACCGTTTATAAAATATAAATCATGAGTCAAGCTTTTAGTGCCCTACATAAAGATTCGTGTGAGTGTGCAAAATCAGAATTAGATTTATTTGTAATGCCTGCTACACAAGTGGAAATGAATAAAGGATTTTGGGAAGATATAGATCCAGTGTCGAGTATTGGAGCTTCAGACACCATAGAGTTTCTGTGTGCTGCAAATTCTGATGTGTATACCGATTTAGCAAACAGTTACCTACACGTGAAATCGAAAATAATCAACAACGACGGATCTAATCTCGATGAAAATGTTCAAGTCGGACCTGTAAATCTGTGGATGCATGCTTTATTTTCTCAAGTAGAAGTTTACCTGAACAACAAACTTGTCACACCGTCGAGCACTGCTTATCCCTACCGATCATATATGGAGACTGTACTGAACTTTAGCAAAGACGCAAAATCATCTCATCTGACCTCAGCGCTAGCGCTGTTCTACAAAGATCAAGCTGGTCGAATGGATGTTGTGAACCCCGTGGCAGTAGATGCCGATGCAAACAAGGGTTTGAAACTGCGGTATGTTCATGCAAGTCAAAGTAAGTCTGTGGCTATGGAAGGCAGAATCCATTCCGACATGTTTGCACAAGCCGGTTATATCCTTGGTGCTGTACCAATCAAGCTCAAGCTAGTGCGTTCGAGAAACCCATTTTCTCTGGTGTCGTCAGCAGATCAGCCTGACTTTAAAGTGGTTTTGGAAGAATGTGTATTTCGCGTTCGACGTGTCAACGTCTCTTCTACCGTTATGTTGGCTCATACCCATGCCCTTCAACGTGTCACGGCCAAGTACCCAATCAATCGTGTCAGTTGTAAAGTGGTTTCTGTACCGAGAGGAAATATATCAGGAAATCAACCAAATATATTTCAAGGCCCTCTACCTGATCGAGTGGTTATCGGAATGGTGGATGCAGATGTTTATAATGGTACCTATACCAAAATCCTTTCAATTTCAAAAACTACGACATCACTTCTCTTGGTCTAACGGTAAATGGAGAGCATTTGCCTGGAAAACCCCTACAACTGAAATTTGCTGCTGCGAGAGGAAGTAACTACGTGTCTGCGTTCCAAACCTTGTATGCTGGTACTAACAAGTTATTTCAAAATGATGGCAATGGTATTACACGAGACGAGTACGCCAATGGGTGCACTCTATTCGTGTTTGATCTGACAGCTGATCTGTGCCTGAGTGATCATATTCAACCGATTAAAAATGGAAACGTATCGATAGAATGTCAATTTGGAACGGCTCTGACAGCAGCTATAAATATCGTCGTGCTTGGAGAATTTCAAAGTCTTATCGAAATTGACGCCAACCGCAACGTTCTATGTGACTTTAACAGTTAAGATGAACACTCTACAAATCCTGAACGTCCTGAAAAGTGATCCATTTACCAAGACCGTATTTAAAGACGTGTTACCATCGGATTGTCTACCGAGTCAGATACCGAAAAGACCTAGAGGTTTTATTCTGAATGTGGATTCTAGTAATGGACCTGGTACGCATTGGGTAGCAATTTATCTCACTTCAGACGGACAAGGGGAGTTCATGGACTCGTACGGACAAGGACGGTGCTTTTATAGCAACACTTTTGAAACGTTTTTACTAGATCATACTAGCAGTTTTACTTGGAATGAACAGACTTTACAGTCATTAGGGTCTCGCGTGTGTGGACAATATTGTTTATTTTATGCTTTACATCGATGTAGAAATATACCCATGTCAACAATTGTTGGCATGTTTACTGATAATAAAGAATGGAATGACATGCTAGTTCGTGACTTTATGCGTAAATATTGTGTGTAATAAATAAAATACAAGACAATTAATGTTGTAACCAATACTTTATTGTAATATCAAAGCTTTACAAGGAATAAATCTATTTAACCCATTTATATGGATGTACATTTTTGTCTCTTCGTTTTTGTTTTTCTTTTGTTCTTCTTGATGTTACTGGAGATGACGTCAGGGGGGCGGTGTCTGAAATATCCTTAGTCTTATATTCTCGTACCATGCTTAAACGATTTTCATTTCTGATAATGCCTTCGGGAACATTCATGTTTCGTAATGCTTTTGCGAAAAGCTGCCATCCAGCAGGGTTGAAATTCTTTCGTTGGCGTAGAGAATCGTTGACCAAGTCAACAACATTTGTACCTGGAATAGGTCGTCCTTTAAATACCATCTGTCCTTGGTCAGTCCATCCTATGAGGTCTTTATTCGTTTTAAGTTTCTTAACCAACTGTCCAGCTCTTGATTTCATTGTTACAGGTACACTTTCTAAAATGTCAGTTTCTATCTCTCCAGGCAACTCAGAGGGTGCCGTTTCTGCAGTCTCTTCTGTATTCACTGATTCTTCAGGTTTATCATCGTCTGCTATGGGCGTCGTAGGCGGTATTACGTTTACACGTACTGGGCTACTCATTCGTTTATCGTAATAATTCAGATAACGTTGAAGCGACTGATCCTACATTTTCACTTTCTCGTCTTGTGTTATATCTTGACGTTTAAGAAGATTTTGCATTTCTGAATCTAGTTCATTCACCTGCGCTGTTAAAGGAGTGACCAAGGGTTTCTTTCGATCTGTCATATGTTCTGGAACTAACACCAATCTCCTGACGTGTAAGAGAAACGATAGAAAACCTTCACCTTCTTGTAGAATAACTTTCTTTCTTTTTGTTACTGGATTACGCTTATCAGCAACAAACTTGATATGATCGTTATAAGGGGCTAGTTTCCTTGCTGTTTTCGGAGTAATATTAATTGTTTCACACCACACGTTCAAAAGACACTGTCTAATGGCTTCTAATATATCGTCGTCGGCAGCTTTTATAATTGCGTTTCGCAGTTGAGGATTACACTTTGCCAGTACTTTTAAAACGTCGCAGTTCCTTCTTATACAAGCAGACATGGTCAAATGATCGCATTGTACTTGAACAACCCCTTTTATACTCTGGGCTGGTACACGTAGTGGGTGTCAGTCGGAAAGATACCGGATCTTACTCGGATTTCGTCGGGACATGTCGGAGTGAGATCGACAAACAAGTAGGAATATGGTTCTTTAGTCGCCATCTGATAGGCTTGCTGGAAAAACTTTGTGTTGCAAGGATACAACTGTTTAGCCAAATGAATTACTTGACTAGCATCGCGGACATTTTTCGTGAGGACTAAGTAACTAGCGTTGAGGGAAATGGTACGATGATCCTTGCTTTGATGAAATAAGTTTTGCACGATATAAATTACACTGAGATTCCCATGGTGTGATTTTTTAGTAAAAAGTTTAGCGATTATTGCGTCTTTTTCTCCCATCATATCGTCAATGATAAATAGATTTCTTGTTTGGGGGTTAATGCTATCCAACTTCGATTGGGGCAAACCTTGGACAAACTGAATCCCTGGAATTAGGGTTTCTATTTCGCCAAACGTATCTTGATACTCTGTATAAAAATACACGATGTTTTCCGGAGGTGGGTCGATCATAATGCTAGCATAAACCAATAACTCTTTGACAAAAGTTGTTTTCCCACTTTTGGTGCCTCCAGAGACCAAGAGTCCAAACGGATGTGTCATTTGTATCGAGTACGTTTTCTGACTCTCAGTGGTGAATGTAGTTGTCATAGCAGTAAATGGGGCAGATGTTGTTACCCTATCACTGATAGACCTTTTGTGATGAAAAGATCTCATATGGCGTAGACGATTACTTGATGTAGCGAATGATTTTTCGCAGACTTCACAAACGTAAGACATGTTCACCCAGTGACTGTCAATCATAAACTGATGTCGCTCTTTCACGCAACTGTTTTTTATAAGATTGAATCATCGAATCCTAAGACTGAATCATTGAATCCTAAGATTGAATCATCGAATCCTAAGATTGAATCATTGAATCATTGAATCCTAAGATTGAATCATTGAATCATTGAATCATTGAATCCTAAGATTGAATCATTGAATCCTAAGATTGAATCATTGAATCCTAAGATTGAATCATTGAATCATTAAAGCATAAGATTGAATCATTGAATCCTAAGATTGAATCATCGAATCCTAAGATTTAATCATTGAATCAATGAATCATTGAATCCTAAGATTGAATCATTGAATCATTAAATCCAAGACTGGATCCTAAGGGTTTTATATTCGCCCCGTTTGAATAATACATCATGTACCCTTTCTGATCCCTCAAGGAACCCCATGAAATTCATGACGTAACTTTGGAAATTAGTCGGAGAGCTATCGGTTATGACGTATTACACGGGGGGTTGAGTATTGTAACTCTTCTCCGTGATAATCAGCAATCTTGTACACTGGCGGTCGTCTGGGTACTCGCTTCGTGATGGTGAACACCTCTTCGGTCCAATTAGGTAAGTAGCCTTTCTTGAATGTACGTCTTGCTTTGCTAATCCGAACTTGGTCATCAATGTTGAATTTATATTTGATGGGTTTGCTAGACTCATCGCCATACAGTTTTTGCCATACAGTACTTTCGTTTTCTCGATTGATATCTATCGGTCTCATCCCAATACTACGGTGTCTCGAATGGTTGTAGGAATATACTAATTTTTGTAGTACATCGGTATATTTCAATGTATTCTTTGCTGTAAAATATTTCCACATTTTCCCCTTTAAGGTTCGGTTAAATCGTTCAACGATGGATGCCTGGGTATCGTTGTGTGTTGTAAAAAATCGAATATGTTTGTCCTTCAATAACGTTTGAAAGCGTTTGTTGGTAAATTCAGTTCCTTTATCGGTATGAAATGTTTCAGGCTTCCTTCCTTTCTTTAGTATCTTTTCAAAGGCTTTAACCAGACTCTCTGCAGTCTTTGTTTTAAATGGTTCCACCCACGCAAATTTGGACAGTACATCAATAACAGTTAAAACGTATTTATAACCATTATTTGTTTTACTAAGCGAATCCATAATTACTAGATCAGCCTCCCACTCCTCGTCCATTGCTCCAACAATAACACGATTTCGCTTAAAATTATGTCGTACGGGTTTATGCAAAGTATAGGTATCTTGTTGTCTAAGCCATGTTTTGATCTTGTTTCGGGATATCTGGAATTTACCATCACTTTTTACGACACGGTATAAGGCATCTACGCCGCCAAAATTTGCCGGACTTTTTGGTTTGTAATACAGATCGTGAAGGTACTGTTCCGCCATCTAATTCGGATGCCTGTATCACAATTTCCCCCCCACAGCACGCTGATATACAGCGAATCTTTCGAAAAATATTACGAAGGGCTATTTGTGGTAAACCTCCACAGCAAGTCATGTTCACGCGACGAAGGTTAGATGTAAATGAATAAAGAGAAGTCAATGACACGATATAAGTGCAAACATATTTATTACATATTAAATTAGAATACAAAATTATATAAGTTCAACAAATGTTCAGTTTTGCAATATCTTCAGCCATTTCGTCAACGGACTTTTGGTGAAGAAATTCTTCATAGGCTTTCTTATGATCAGTTTCGTGGCTCGTGAATATCTCTCCAGTCTTTTTGACTGTATATCGGTAGGATGGAGGCATAGTGAACAGAACAGTGCAAAAGGGTTCAAGTGGATCTTCTTGCGGTTTCCATTCGAAAAAGTCACAGCAGTATTCTCTCTCGTTGGGACACGAGTAAAACAGACGACCTTGGTTGTCGCCTTCTTTCTTGACTTTTTGGATACGGCAAACCTTTCTGTGTTTACACAATGGCTTGGGACTCTCGAAGATATCTCCCCATTGCCAAAACGAGCAGGGATTCTCTCGCTCAGAGCAGACAAAGTAAGGTCTCCCGTAACTTTCTTTCATTTTGTCTTTAACCATTCGCAGTGTTGCCAACATCTGATGGGTAGGACAGACTGGATGCAGACAGCTACTTGTTCGAAAAGCATATACGGCTTTGCCAAACATATAACAATCTTCTTCAGGGCAAAAAAACTGACAGCTAGGCTTTTGTCCACAGAACCAGAATAAGCCATTCTTGGTTGTTGAGTTAAATGCAAGTTTACCGTGAAGACACTCCATTACAATGATCTTACTCTGACGACAAACAGTAAGCGAATGATACACCAAGCGAAGTGACGCTGTTCAACTCTCTATGGTTACGCACATATTAATCAGGATTTCTTTGTCTAAGTTCTGACGTCGCCCGGACTCGCCCAGACTCGTTCTTTAGTTTAAAATACTAATGACTTTTTAATGAGTCATTAACATCAATAATTACATGGAAGTATGCAAATATCAGTCTGCGAAGCAGTGAACCAAGCCATCGGGATATAGTTTTATTTCGTTTATATTTTGTCAAGTCTATACGTCTCAAATCGTTTATCGTTCTTCTCACGGCCTCTCTGATCGTTTCTTCGTCACAGGAGTCACTTACTTTAAGAACTAAAGCTAAATAGGCAATAATACGCCCAAAATTGGTCGCCTGCATCTCCCTGTGAATATTCACCAAGTTATCTCCACAGATTCGACCGTTTACACAATCGTACAACCCCTGTTGTTCGGTAAGTAAGGATTCTAAGTGAAAAGACAGAGTGTCTTTATCGATACCAATGTTATTTTTCCTTAGTTCGTCGTAAATAATATCCATTTTATCAAACGTTTAACGTACGCACTGTTTGGGTAAAGTGTATAAATGAAAGTTGGTTGCTATACTTATATAAGTCGAGTGCCAAAAATACTCGGAGAGCTATCGGTTATGACGTATTACACGGGGGGTTGGATGAAAGCTAGAGTTTGGGGGGGAAATGTTAGGGTTAGGAAGTCCCAAAGGAACCTGAGAAATAATGATGTAAGCATAAATAATGAGATTAGGGTTTGGATGTCCCAAAGGAGCCTGAGAAATAACGACGTAAGCATAAATAATGAGGTTAGGGTTAGGAGGTCCCAAAGGAGCCTGAGATATAATGACGTAGCATATATAATGAGATTAGGGTTAGGAGGTCCCAAAGGAGCCTGAGAATGAATAAATAATAAGTTGAATATTTAATGAGGCGGCATCCCTTTCATCCCTATAGTGGGGGGTATCACTACTTACCAGTTTATTGGTAGCCAGACTTCTTGCATCAGTGCTTACAAGCGAGCATTTGGTGGTTTCCATGTTTTCCAGTGATGTCTGTTATCAAATGTTGCTTCAATATGAACTCATGCATGGGTGAATAGTGGTAAATTGTCCACTCTCGTCCACATTATGCTTTCTCCATTTCCAACAAAATGATTAAAATCCCAGACGAAAATTCAATCCAAGTTGAGCACACTTCGTGTTTACAAGTAGTGAAAAGTGTTCGTCGCTGGGCTATAGGTTATCGAAGAAGGAAACAAAGCAAAAAATCGCGCACAGAGCTGAAAATACTTCGACGTTTACGAAACAGAGGAAAAAGCGAAAAAATTAAGTTGGTCAAACCGGTTATTTTCGCGCCAAAGACTTCAATGTTTTAAATTGGTTTAGAAATAGAACTCTTGAGTCTTGATCAAATCGTGCGTGAAGAGATGTGGTAGTTGAAACATGATTTTTGAACCCAGAAGAGTCAGATAGAAGCCGATTGCAGTTCTAGCAGTTGGGAATAGTGAATGACTGTGGACTTAGTTACCTTAAAAGAAATCTATGTAAGTACCTACCTTTCAAACGTGTAAAATCTCAAATAGTTATCAGAGCCGTCTTCATCGAACGAAATTATCTCTTCCCCGCAATGATGAATATTTTGAAAAATATGGCAGTTCCACATCCACAATTCCACAAAAACACAAAGCAAACCACTTAGAATAGATAAAATCCTTTATTAAATCTTCAGAAGAAAAAAATCATCTACAAATTTAACTAAATGCTTCACGGCTCCTATTCGAAGGAAGCGGTCGCCATCTTCCAAAATTTATTTGTGTAACTAAACTCCCAGCATACTTTGCTTTAATGCATAAGGTCCATTGATCACCACTTCAAATCTACAAAACTCAAGAAAATCTTCAACGGGAACACTGTCAAAGTAAGCAACAGCTGCATGGAAAACATCAAAAGCGCTATTTCCAAACACAACCACCTCATCCTATCGAAAGAAAACAATAACAATAACAACAGTAACAGCAACAACAACAACAACAACAACAACAACAACAACAACAACAACAACAACAACAACAACAACAACAACAACAACAACAACAACAACAACAACAACAACAACAACAACAACAACAACAACAACAACAACAACAACAAAAATTGCAGCTGCAGAAATAAAACCGATTGCCCCTTGAAAGGAAACTGCATGGTTGCAGGAGTCATCTACAAAGCTGATGTGACAACTACCGACGAAACAGACACAACAAAACAATACATAGGAATGACAGCCAACAACTTCAAGCAAGGCTTCAACAACCGCCAGAAATCTTTCCATGACAAGAAATACAAGAACGAAACTGAACTATCGAAGTACGTTTGGGACTAAAAGTCAAAAGGGAAACCGTTCAGTGTAAATTGGTCTATTTTAAAATGCGCCGCCCCTTACACAAGTGGAGCCAAGCCGCTGTAATCTGTGCCTAGAAGAAAAGCTGCTTATTCTGAAAGCTAACAAGGCGAACTTTTTCAACAAACGATCGGAGCTAATTTCAAAACATAATGATTTTTAAGTAGTTGAATATTCAAACCATTCTAAAACATCTACTGCCGTTAAATTATACCAGATCAACACGATAAACTGCGTCGTATTTTCTTAATTTAAAATTCTTGGTAGAATCGTTTTTTTATTTAATGATTTCAATTTCTTAAACACAGAAAAATGCCATGCTAAAGTTGACCTTGGTTTTATTCTGGACTCTTCTGGAAGTATTTCACGTTCTCATTTTGAAGACATGAAAACATTCGTCAAAGATTTCGCCAACTTCTTTACAATCTCACCTGAAGAAACACATGTATCAGTGATGTCATTTTCAAGTTCTCCTCAAATCTTTATGCGGTTTGATCAGTATTTTTCCGACAAGATTGCTTTTGACAACGAGGTTGACAAGACACCATATATTGGAGGTAGTACTGCGACTTCATTAGCCCTCAACGCTGCGTACAACAGCATGTTTACCACGTCATACGGAGCCAGGAATGCCAGTAAGAAAGTTAATATATGTTTAAAAATACAATAGAAAGATGAAGATAATAATCAAATTGTCAATGGATGCCCTCTGTTTATATAACCTGATTTAAACACTTGAGTGAGTTTGGGAGAATTCGAAAGTACTTATGTAAACCCTTGCTTAAGGCTATTTTTCGCATAAACTTTCGAATTCTCCCAAATCACTCTCGTGTTCGTATCAGGCTATATAAACACGGACCGCCATTTTCTATTTAAGAAATAGAAAATGGCCGCCCGTGTATATATTGCCTGATGCAAACACGAGATTGACTTGGGAGAATTCGAAAGTTTATGTGAACCCGACCCGTGGGCATGGGTTTACAAAAGTACTTTCGAATTCTCCCAAACTCACTCGAGTGTTTGCGTCCGGTCATACAAACACAGGGCACCCATTTTCTATTTCTGTTGTGAAATAAGGCTAAGAAATTTGCCGTAACATCACAACCGTGTTTGCATAACTTGATATAAACACGGTAATTGACCAATCACAGTATGCGTAACACGCAACCTATTTTATAATTCTTAAATATCACTACTTTACTATTCAACTACTTTCCTACTCTACTCTACTACTCTACCACTCTACCACTCTACCACTCTACCCCTCTACCCCTCTACCCCTCTACCCCTCTACCCCTCTACCCCTCTACCCCTCTACCCCTCTACCCCTCTACCCCTCTACCCCTCTACCCCTCTACCCCTCTACCCCTCTACCCCTCTACCCCTCTACCCCTCTACCCCTCTACCCCTCTACCCCTCTACCCCTCTACCCCTCTACCCCTCTACCCCTCTACCCCTCTACCCCTCTACCCCTCTACCCCTCTACCCCTCTACCCCTCTACCCGCTCTACCGCTCTACCGCTCTATCACTCTACCGCTCTACCACTCTACCGCTCTACCACTCCACCGCTCTACCACTCTACCACTCTAGATCTACCACTCTGCTAATCTACTACTCTGCTAATCTACTACTCTGCTAATCTACTACTCTACTACTCTACTACTCTACTGCTCTACTGCTCTACTATTCTACTGCTCTAGTACTCTAGTACTCTACTACTACATTACTACTCTACTGCTCTACTACTCTACTACTCTACTACTCTATCACTCTACTACTCTACTACTCTACTATCCTACTACTCTATTACTCTACTACTCTACTACGCTACTACTGTACTACTCTACTACTCTACTACTCTACTACTCTACTACTCTACTACTCTACTACTCTACTACTCTACTGCTCTACTGCTCTACTGCTCTACTGCTCTACTGCTCTACTGCTCTACTGCTCTACTGCTCTACTGCTCTACTGCTCTACTGCTCTACTGCTCTACTGCTCTACTGCTCTACTGCTCTACTGCTCTACTGCTCTACTGCTCTACTGCTCTACTGCTCTACTGCTCTACTGCTCTACTGCTCTACTGCTCTACTGCTCTACTGCTCTACTGCTCTACTGCTCTACTGCTCTACTGCTCTACTGCTCTACTGCTCTACTGCTCTACTGCTCTACTGCTCTACTGCTCTACTGCTCTACTGCTCTACTGCTCTACTGCTCTACTGCTCTACTGCTCTACTGCTCTACTGCTCTACTGCTCTACTGCTCTACTGCTCTACTGCTCTACTGCTCTACTGCTCTACTGCTCTACTGCTCTACTGCTCTCTACTGCTCTACTGCTCTACTGCTCTACTGCTCTACTGCTCTACTGCTCTACTGCTCTACTGCTCTACTGCTCTACTGCTCTACTGCTCTACTGCTCTACTGCTCTACTGCTCTACTGCTCTACTGCTCTACTGCTCTACTGCTCTACTGCTCTACTGCTCTACTGCTCTACTGCTCTACTGCTCTACTGCTCTACTGCTCTACTGCTCTACTGCTCTACTGCTCTACTGCTCTACTGCTCTACTGCTCTACTGCTCTACTGCTCTACTGCTCTACTGCTCTACTGCTCTACTGCTCTACTGCTCTACTGCTCTACTGCTCTACTGCTCTACTGCTCTACTGCTCTACTGCTCTACTGCTCTACTGCTCTACTGCTCTACTGCTCTACTGCTCTACTGCTCTACTGCTCTACTGCTCTACTGCTCTACTGCTCTACTGCTCTACTGCTCTACTGCTCTACTGCTCTACTGCTCTACTGCTCTACTGCTCTACTGCTCTACTGCTCTACTGCTCTACTGCTCTACTGCTCTACTGCTCTACTGCTCTACTGCTCTACTGCTCTACTGCTCTACTGCTCTACTGCTCTACTGCTCTACTGCTCTACTGCTCTACTGCTCTACTGCTCTACTGCTCTACTGCTCTACTGCTCTACTGCTCTACTGCTCTACTGCTCTACTGCTCTACTGCTCTACTGCTCTACTGCTCTACTGCTCTACTGCTCTACTGCTCTACTGCTCTACTGCTCTACTGCTCTACTGCTCTACTGCTCTACTGCTCTACTGCTCTACTGCTCTACTGCTCTACTGCTCTACTGCTCTACTGCTCTACTGCTCTACTGCTCTACTGCTCTACTGCTCTACTGCTCTACTGCTCTACTGCTCTACTGCTCTACTGCTCTACTGCTCTACTGCTCTACTGCTCTACTGCTCTACTGCTCTACTGCTCTACTGCTCTACTGCTCTACTGCTCTACTGCTCTACTGCTCTACTGCTCTACTGCTCTACTGCTCTACTGCTCTACTGCTCTACTGCTCTACTGCTCTACTGCTCTACTGCTCTACTGCTCTACTGCTCTACTGCTCTACTGCTCTACTGCTCTACTGCTCTACTGCTCTACTGCTCTACTGCCCTACTGCTCTGTTACTCTGCTACTCTACTCCTCCTCTAGTCTACTACTTTACTACTCCACTAATTATTATTCCACTACTTCAATACTCCATTACTGCACTAGTCTCTTATCTTACTACTCCAGTACTTCACTATTCTACTACTCCACTACTTTAGTTCTCAACTACTCCACTACTTTATTCTCAACTAATCCACTACCTCACTACTCCATTATTGCACTAGTCTGCTACCTTACTACTTCACTATTCTACTACTCCACTACTTTACTACTCCACTACTCCTCTAGCCTACTATTTTACTACTCCTCTACTCGACTATTCTTCTACTGCACTATTCCACTACTCAATTACTCCAATACCCCACTGCTCTACAACCTTACTCTTTCATTCCTTTATTACTCCACTACTTCAGTACTCCACTATTCCACTACTCCATCACTCTACTACTTCATTACTCTTCTACCCTACTACTCTACTACTCTACTGCTCTATTACTCAACTACTCAACTACTCCACTACTTCACTACTCCACACTACAGTACAGTACGTCACTACTACACCGTTTCACCACTCTATCACCGCACCACTCAACAACTACCACTCTACTAATACATCGCTCCACAACTCCATCATTTCACTTCTCTAGAACTGCACCACTCCACTGCTCTGCGCATGAGACCACTCGAATTCTTGTCTATTTTGCAACAGTTGATACAGCTTTAAAATTATAATTTGAGTATTTACTTTATTTTCAGTTGCCAAGAAGGTACTCATTATTGTTACGGATGGTGAAAGTGATGATGGTATGGTCAGTGGATCCGCACAAAAACTTCATAATGCTGGGGTTGTAATATTTGCTGTTGGAATTGGAAGTGGGTTTTCGACGCAAGAACTCTATGAGATGGCTTCTAGTCCAAAGGATGAGCACGTGATCGATCTCGCTAAATTTTCACAGCTTGATGAGCTATCTCAAAAAATGTCTTCGAAAACATGTGAAGGTATTCTAAATGTTTATTTTGGAGAGTCGTGTTTTCTGGTCCTTACAGAAATAGTGCACACTAATAGGCTGTGCACATGATTGGTACAAACAATAACGCACGCTAATTGGCTGAGCACATGATTGGTACAAACAATAACGCACGCTAATTGGTTGGGCACATGATTCGTAGAAACAATAACGCACGCCAATTGCCTGAGCACATGATCGGTACAAACAATAACGCACGCTAATTGACTGAACACACGAGGGGTACAAACAATAACACACCCTAATTGACTGAGCACATAATCGGTACAAACAATAACACATGTTGATTGGCTGAGCATGTGATCGGTACAAACAATATCGCATGTTAATTGGCTGAGCACTTGGCTGAAGTCGAGAGCAGTAAAGAAAATAACGAGAGTTGATTGGTTGACCACTAAAACTGTACACCCTTTTGTAGTCCATACATTCGCCAACATCCTGTGCAAGTTTGGTGGGAATCAGTTAAAATGCACGATCAGGTTAGACCTGTTAACGCGCCTATGTGACTCAAAATTTATGTGCTACTTAATAAGCCGTGAAGGTTTGGCGGGGTTTTGACAGCTATTGCTGATTCTCCGCCCCCTCTGATAATTCAATTTCCACCAACGACAGGTTTGTTTGTTTTATGGTGTTAGTTGTAAAACAAAGACTATACTTTGAAAATATCTCTGAAAAGCTTTGTTTTCGCCGTCGACACTGGTGCAGAAAGACGGCGTCTTCGAATGTCTCCACTCTGGAGAGCGTTTTCAAAAAGCTCCGTTTTCAGTCACCGCGAAGACGCCGGATTAGTGTGGACGAAAGGCCTGACCGATTAGTGTGGACATGGCCAAAGTCACTTTTAAAAAAGTTTGTATTTGTTTGTATTACTGAACTGTAAAACCTAAAAATTTTGTTGCTTTTCTACAGTGCGGAAAACGAAAAAAATTTAACAATTTCCAAAACTAGAAAACAGACTATAAAATCAACGAGGATTTCAATTCTTAAATTGTACCGTTGATAGTTCTCTTAATATCTTTGGAAGATCTCGTGTTGTGCATTTGCCATTTTTGCCTAAATGTGTTGTTGGACAGTGAAAACTAAACCGGCAAAAAGCAGGATCCATTTGCACTACGGCTTTTTCTGACTATTCACAAGTGTTGCGAATTTTAGAAAAGTTGTGAACATTTGAAATTGTGTCCGAACGAAGGTTAAAAACGTTTTTCGTAGCTGGACATGGCATCGATTGTAAATGCATCATTCTTTTATATATTTATAGGTACCCCAAGCCATTACGGAAAGCATTTTGTTTTGGGATTTACTCAACAATTCTTATCATCGCAGACCAGTGGTTATATACAAATAACAATTCTTGCTGCCTTCGACACAAATGTGACAATTTCAGTCTCTCCATCGACAATTCCACTCAATGCATCCTTTATCCAGGCAGAGAAGGTTACGGAGTTTAAATTACCAATCTCGTTTAGAATGCTAGGAACAACCATTGGGAGAAAAGGAATCGAAATAAATTCTACAAAAGATATCGCTGTGATGTCATTCAATCACGCACAAGGTACAGCAGATGGATACCTGGCATTGCCTACTCGACAACTTGGCACTGCTTATGTGGTGGCATCTTATGACAATCAATTTGGGACTCCTAACTTCGGTGTAATTTCGATCAACAATGGGACAATAATTCGTATAACGTTCAATACTAATGGAACTATAGTGTACCGTGGAATTTCATACTACAACGGTAGCTCTCTCTGTGTTACCCTCGCAAAGTTAGAAACTTTTCATATTTTACATTCCTACGACTTATCCGGGACAATTATCACTGCAAATAAACCGATTTCTGTTATTTCTGGAGACGCGTGTGCCAACGTTGGCGAGGGTTTTTGTGGTCATTTCGCGGCGTTTTTGTTACCTGTAAAGCACTGGGGTAAAGAATTTGTGTTAGCCTCCACTGGAACGATTAACAATGGTACGGGAGACCTGTTTCGAATTTTTGCTTACGAAAACAACACAGTTGTGCATAGTACGTACGGAGAAGACGTTCTTTTATCTGGAGGATACACGGAAATTGATCTTGCAAATGATCTGGCTTCTTCTGTCAACTGCAATAAGCCATGTCAAGTTGTACAATATGTAAAAGGAGAATTATTTAGTGGAACTTCTTCAGATCTTTCCATGATCGTTGTTCCTTCAGTTGAACAGTTCGTTTCTGATTACCGCGTTGTACTTCCTGGTGGATCAGCTTATTATGACTCTGTTACTTTTCTTATAAAAGAGTTTTATAAAGACCGTTTAGTTATAGACGAGATCAAAATCAGCGGATTGCAATGGCAAAGAATTAGTAATACGGATTATGTTTGGGCTACCTACAATGTGTCTGGGTACGATACTCTTCACATTCATCATTCTTCGCCAGGAGTAACATTCGGGCTACTGGTGTTTGGCTGGGAAAAGGATGTGTCCTATGGTTATCCTGGAGGATTCGCCTTGAAAAATAATCGTGCCGGTAAAACGTAATTTGTGTTTTGTGCAAAATAGTTTCAATGCTATATTTTTGCTAGATGTCAAAAACAGCTTAATTGTTGTATTAAATATGTCTGGTGAGAAAATGCTGTAATAATTTTGATGAAATCTGAGCATTTCATATTTTGATTTACATTTTTTAGATGAAGATGAATGCTGTCGTATTGGTAATTGTCATACCAACATAACGTGTCTTATTATTCCAGATAATTTTACATGTTCCCTTTGCCCTCAGGGATACATAAGAAATTCAAGCGATTGTCAAGGTATATAAAGTAAATAACACACTTTTAATAAAAGACACAGGTTAGCGCGCGTGCCTTTGCCTACACATCCCAGGTTTGATTCCCTGTCGGTGTAGTTATCAGCTTAAAGGAGATAGTTTTTAACCCTTTGTTGACCAGGTGTCCGGGAGCTCTCCCCTTGAAGAGTAAAATCGTCTGGCGTTAGCCAGAGTAAAATTAATAGTAGACAAAACGCAACTATGGCCAATAAAGGGTTAAATGTTTATCTTCGCCGCATGTTAGATGAGTACTTTAAAAAAATTAATTAGCGACTTTTTTAAAACTACTTTATTTAGTGCATGAGAGTCACATATACGACACTATTTTGCACTGTAATATCCTAATGGCCCTTACCACTTGACAACAAATAGAACGTGTTCATTGCTGTAATTATGGGAACTATTGTATTGATTTTGCGGACCACTCTACCAAACGCTCTACCAAGCACTTTACCAAACATTTTACCAAACACTGTATCAAACACTCTATCAAAAACTCCACGAAAAATTCTACCAAACGCACCACCAAGCACTCTACCAAACACTCTACCAAACACTCTACCAAACACTCTACCAAACACTCTACCAAACACTCTACCAAACACTCTACCAAACACTCTACCAAATACTCTACCAAACACTCTACCAAACACTCCACCAAGCACTCTACCAAACACTCTACCAAGCACTCTACCAAACACGCTACCAAACACTCTACCAAACACTCTACCAAACACTTTACCAAACACTCTGCCAAACACTCCACCAAACATGTTATCAAACGCTCTACCAAACACTCCGCCAAACACTTTACGAAACACACTACCAAGCACTCTACCAAACACTTCGCGAAACACTTCGCGAAACACTCTACCAAACACACCACCAAGCACTCTAAGTAATCGGCAACCAGACTGGGTGGGGGAAGATAATAAGGCTTAATTAATATTCAAAGGGATATCTGTGAGTGTAATGCGGTAGCAAACAAGTAGTATAGGAGTTGGGGGTATTAGGCCAGTTTGAGCAGAAGGCAAATTTCCTGGCCATAAAAAAGGGGTCCACGCGGCAACGGGCTGCCCGTTGGTGTGTGGTGGTCTAAATACCGGTCATGAGTGGCGCGGCGCGAAGCGACGCACGTAGCGCTGGTCCCTGTTAGTGGTCTGGGACTTGGGTGTGTGGGCGGCGCGAAGCGAAGCGACGCACGCAGCGCTGGTCCCTGTTAGTGGTCTGGGACTTGGGTATACTCACTATGCGCCAATGTTTTTATGCCCATAGGAGTAACTGTTCACACCATCATCCAGGATGTACCTCTTATCATCAAAACAGCTTAGTGAAACTTCATTAATTTCATAGCTTCCTAATTGGTGCCCGACGCTTCTTATAGTTCTCATTTTATGATGCAACTGCTTGCGATTAAACAATACGTCTTTGTAGTCCTCATGGCAGACATTTTTATTGATTACAGCTTTTTTATACCTTTCCCGGTTTTACCTCCACTGCCACAATCCTTCAGGTAGGAGTACATTTTACTGCGCAGTCCAATAAACTCAACTATTGGTTCACCTGCGGCCTCGTCTTTCATTTTGCCGATCACCTTTTTATTTTTGCGGAAGAAGTATGGTGAACTTTCCGGATAGTCACTATATATTATCAAAAATTTCCCTTCTTTCCCAGAAATCTTTGTAAACATCTTCTGCTTCTATCTCGTAGGTTAGACTATCTGTGTCTGTGAAGAGTAGTATAGTTTAGCATTAGACCCATAAGGCTCTTTAATGAAGTTGTAGTGGAATTCATACATAAGTGTTTTCGATAGATCTAAGATGCACATGCCTACGTATGCTGGTCTATTAAGGGTTAGTGTCTCCTTAACCTTGTGCACGGCCACCAGATCCTCACTGAATATTTTACTGCTAACAAAGGTTGGTTTCGATGTCATTCTCAAAAGTTTGTCCTCGTGTGTGACCAGGCGTACATCCACCCGCTTCCTGAGGTTCTCCATAGTTTTCCCATAGACGGAGTTGTTCATCAACTTGAAAAAGTCTTTCTCAAAGGCATTCTTGGCATTGGTTCTTTTTTGGGTGTTAAAGTCTATATATTGCTTCAGCCATTTACTTTGTTTAAACTCTAGCGCCCTATGAACCTTTTCAACGATGAGGCCTAATTCCATGTACAGCTTGAGATTTTTATAGTGTACAACATATTTCTCCTTTTTGAGGAGTGTGGCCATTAACTTTGGTACTTGTCCGGTGGGTAAATTATATTCATCCAATATGTGTTTGCAATAGGGTGATAGCATGCTCTTATCGATTTTCATTTTTTCTGGCACAAGTGGGTAGTCATTATGCAGATCATGCAATTCCTCGGGGTATGTTAAGTCCACTTCCAGTAGCAGGCCTTTCTCAGTGTCGTCGGTGTATTTTTCTAAGTTGATTTTATCAATCTCCTTTTGGTTCAACCATCTGAAGCCGCCTGTTGGTAGTGATTGGCTCATAGCCCACCCATGGAGGTTGTTCGCGTCCAGATACATGATGTATTTCACTGGCTCATTTACATTTTGTTTCTTCATATATTTATTATTGGCGGTGCCGTATCTTTTTGCTATATAGGATATGCCGCCTCTCATTCCTTTCTCAATAAACTGGAACATATCGATATCTGTTATCAGCTCCAATTTTATACCTGTCATTTTTAGCATAGCGTCCCATGATAGACCAGGTGATGTAAAGTAGTGACAAGGATCCAACTTGTAGTATTGCATGCAGCTTTTTCTAAAGTTCTCAAAGACGTCGGCTAAAAGGAGTGTGTCTGACTTAAGGAGAGATCGTGATAGTCACCCATGTTTTTTATATCAAATGTGTCCCACACGGCTTTTGCGTGGAGATACGATTCGACTGATATGTGTTCATCATTTAATGCGCTATAGAATTTCTCTATCGGCGGCAGAGTCTCCTCGTCTAACTTTTCGAAACTGCTCATATAGTCATATGGGTAAACCCCTTTCTTTTTCATGAGGCAAATTGATGCTTTAGCATCATCCTTGAACTCCTTGTCTGTGTACTTAAATGCGTCACTCGGGAGATTTGCTACTAGTCTATCCATGCAAGCCGCTGCTCATGTATTGAAAACTGTCTAAGAAAACTAGATGCTTACCAAGCATGAATGCCATGTACCTTTCCCTGTTGTTTGGGATTACATTTATGTCCAAGTTTTCCTTTGCGGCCAAAGCACCAATTTGCTGCATGATGAAATGGCTATCATAACCTCTGAGGTTGTGGAAGATTGCTTGGTGAGCGGAGCCCCTATACTTGTCAGTTATATGACAGTGGTCTCTTACCCTAATGTCATTGGCCTTATACACTTGGTCACAGTTGTGGCACCTATCAGCGATTTTAAAATCCTCATCATCCTCAGGGTACATTTCCAGGTCTTTATTAAACTGCCTCGGTGTATGTTTTGCTACCGTCCTCTCGGCTGCAACCTTCGATGCCTTCTACGATTGCCTCAAAGTCGGCGTAGATTACAAATGGAACTAACATTTGTTTTTGGAAGTTTTTATACTGTAGTGTGCTGTTCCACTTCTCGGGCATTTTAATCGCCTGCTTACAATTCACAGTTATGCAGATGTCTTTATGGTCCTGCAGCACTCTTTCCGAAGAAAAGCATTGCAAGCAGTACCTACAGAAGTGCTTTCTATCTCTGTGTTTTGTTTGGTTGTACATGAACCTATTAAAGTATTTTATTAGCACGTAATGCTGTTTTTCGTCATCGGTCAGTAGAAGAATGTCCATCGCATCCCCGCTTAATTCTATCTGAAATGTAGATTGGAAATGGTTGCCTGTCCTCATACCCAAATACATTGATGCTAATGTTGTTTTGCGACTCGGCTTTTTTATAATGTTTGTGTGTTACTGGGAATTCAATTCCTGTGTAGTCAAGTTTTGGTATGAAGGCCATATCTGTCTTTTTCACTCTCTCTGGGTGTTTATTTTGCGGGTTCAAATGTCTGATATGGCACCACCTAAAACTTTCATTATCTTCATTCTTAATATTGATCAATCCCTTCCTTGGATGCCTCAGCTCAATCGGTAGTTCCATATAGCTGGAGCCCTTAAGGGGGTATATTTAACTATATTTAAGAAGTGGGCATCGACGGAGTTGAGGGTCCAACCTGATCCTTCAGATTGCCACCTATCAATAATTGTATTTATCCTATCAATTACTTGTGTGACCTCTCAACGCTTTCTCCTGCACCACAATTTCTCGTTTTCTCAAGCTTGCATAAAGAGAGTCAACTTTTTGTCTGGCTTCTTCCAGCTTCTGCGGGCTCCTCGTATATTCCGATCCTGTTCTGCCCTATACTCTTTTATAGCAACATCCAAGTCTTCCGACTTTGGGGCATTGCTCGGCTTATCTGGTTTTGCCATAGCGATATAAAATTTCTCCATCATCTGTTCAAAACGTCTGTCTAAATTATCTGATATTGCCATATCAACTGCCGATTTCAATTCCATCTTCTTAATACGTTTCTTCAACTTTTCGGTATTGCCATAATCTGATCTTGCCATAAGTGGATATATTGGTTTTTCTTTAAGTGTCTTATTCTCCATATCATCTACCGATTTCAATTCCATCTTCTTAATACGTTTTTTCAACTTTTCTGTATTGCCATAATCTGATCTTGCCATAAGTGGATATATTGGTTTTTCTTTAAGTGCCTTATTCTCCATATACTTTTGCTTTAGATAATATTTTTTTAAGTCCCTTATATTTGGTGCCAATAAATTTGGTGACAAAAATATGGTTGATCCAGTGTAAAAGGACCTGGCAGAAAATGTAATTAACAATACGGGGCCCCAGAAGTGTTCACAGTGCTCCCAGGAGCGGTTTAACTCCGTTTATAGTGCCGAACGGGAATCAAGTTGGATTCGATGGCTTCGCGGCCGACCGTCTTGTTTATTCAGCCACTCCAAGTAGCATGGGCATTCGCAAAACTGGTCCCAGCCTAATAATGGATATACCACACCAAAAAGTCTATCATCAGTTTTAATTTTACTAGCACTAGGGCCCGATGAACCCAGATCATTTGGTATGTCAGTAAACTGAAACCCCCTCCTTGACCGCCAGGCCTTATAATATAGTAACCATACCGGCTAATGTTTCTACCTTTTATTAGATTATGCTTCATCATCACTCTGACAACATCTATAAAGTCATCAGCAAGGGCCATTGCCATAACGTCAGAAACTATGTACTTGGCCACTAGGTTAGAAAACCACCTTCTCCTACTATGGACTGGTTTCTTATGCATCCAGATTTTCTCAACATAATGCCCAACCACAAAGCCATACGTAGTCTGACCACATTTCATGCAGGTGTAAGTTTGCCTTCCAGTCAATTTCCGGTCTTGTTCACAATTGTAACAGTACACGATAGAGTCTTTCATATATACTAGCTAACGATATTTCTTTAAGTCTTATGACGAGGGCACCGCTCACGATGTTTTTCTAAAGTGGTCTGGGACTTGTAGTTCTTACCGCATTGCTGACACCTCACCCTGATGCCAGCCATATAGTCGTCTATTGATCTGTGGATTTCATCATAATCATTAGACACGAGAACCTTGAAGTTACTATATCAGTCAATCTTTCCAGATATGCCGCCTGCTTGCCTGACAGCCTACCATCCCCTTTCGGTGTCTTCAACTCTATGGCCAGCCCATTAAACGTTTTATGATAGTTCTGGATTATGATATCCGGCTGACCACCAGTGTAACCCTTTTTCCAGCTATCGGCCCTTTTCCCGACGCTGTCCTGATTCTCGCCCAACCCTGGTGTCACCACTGCTGTTGGATGGTAGGTCCTAATGTACTTTACCACTTGGTGATGTAGATCAGTCTCATTCATTAGTAACATCTGGATTTTTACTGGTTGTACATACTCGCACGTTTTCCTGATGGATCGTAGTACATCTGTAAACACCCAAGTTTTAAATCTTTCACCGGATTCTAACTTTCATGCGAAAATTAGTCTATATAAACCCGGTTCATTTATCTGAGTAATTGGTCGCTTCGTTACCGCACTGATTCGGTGCACTTTTCTCTTCTCATTTTCTGGAACATGAACTCTAACTGCATTACGTGTCGCCTTGTATCCCAGCGCCTGTGCCACATCTCTGCCGCTGAACCAAATCTGGTCACCCTCTACAACAAACGCCACATCGTTTCCCTCAAATTTCCTTCCTAACTCCATATTATACTATATGAAAATAATTTTTTAAGTCCCTTATATTTGTGTCGGCCCAGGGTAAAAGGACCTGGCAGAAAATTTAACTAACAATACGGGGCCCGAGAAGTGTTCACAGTGCTCACACGGGTGATTTAAATGCGTCTGACGGGGATAGCCAGATTCGGTGGAATTTCCTATGGTAGAAAATTGTCTGTCAAAGGAAATTGGCCGCTTCGTTACCGCACTGATTCGGTGTACTATATGATTAATCGTTTATTTAACCAAATATCCAGACCCAACCCCAACCAAGCTGACGACTATATATTGGTATTGTGCCATCTCATCTGATGGTTTATAGAAGTCATCCAACTCCAGTTCCCTGTCAAACTGCATGTCGTTATACTGAATAGTCATTGCCTTTTTTAAGGCATCTAATGCTGTATCATTATTTGCGTCTGACAATTCCTGCCTTAGCTGCTGGATTCTATCATGTTTCCTTAACTCATTCTCATAAAACTTTTCGTTGACCCGGCTAATGTTTCCAGCGCCTTATTATGTCTTTTTATCTCGTCTTCATAACCATTTTTGTCAAAGTACTTAAACAGGTACCCGGCCCCCGCAAAACTGATAGCGGCGAAGGTGGTTTGCAAAACTCCTCCTACAACTGTTGCCATTATTATTACGCAGATTTAAAAGGATCTGTCGGTAGATATTTCTTTGACTGTGCCCATTTTACTAACATTGTTGAGACGCCTACAGCGGCCGCCAAGTTGAGTGTGCCTTTTATTGACTCCGGGGTACCTAGTGGTTCTTTTAGAAGTTTCTTTGATGCCATTGAAACACCGACAGCACCAGCCGTAATAAGTGCGGCATCATATATCTCGTTCAAAGCTTCTTTTCTATCGATTGTGCTCATCGTATATAATAGTGAATGTTTTATTAAAGACAGTCTAGGCGCGCGTCTGGTTTTTGTCTGTTACCTGGCTATTAGTTGTCTCTACATGTTTCAGCTCAGTTGTTCTACTAAGAGAGTACCTCTGATAATACAAAGATGCTGCACCAATTATTATTCCCGCGGCTCCAATAACATATCCGTAATTAATTGGGCCCCAATCATTTGATGCCACTGTTTCGCCCGTGCTTATTCTCTCCCGCATCTTCCTCTCCTTCGCCGCTTTACTTATGGCAGCGAGCCGTTTACCTGCTTCAACCCGTTTTGGGTCTTTCTCTTTTTTAACCGCCATTATTTTAAGTGTGACTTCAGAAACTTCGCTCATCTATATTATAGCCTAAGTTAGATTACCTGTGAGATTACCTGTGAGATACCAGTGAGATAACTGTGAGATTACCTGTGAGATAACTGTGAGATTACCTGTGAGATAACTGTGAGATTACCTGTGAGATAACTGTGAGATAACTGTGAGATTACCTGCGAGATAACTGTGAGATTACCTGTGAGATTACCTGTGAGATAACTGTGAGAAAGCCTTATCATACTTTTTTTCCATTCCATCGATAGGAGGGCATAAGTCAGTTATAATATCATCAGTAAGCTTAACATCTGTCAAAAACACAGTCTCATCATATAACAATCCCCGCAGGTATGCATGATCTCAATTGAATAAGGATTTTTTTATATGACGTGTATACGAATCTACAGTGTTCTGCCTTTTTGGGTATGTCCGATTTTGCCAAATACCCATGTATTAAAACACCAGCACCGGTTAAACAACCTAAAATAATCGGGTTCATTGTTACACCACCAACTATACCACCGGTAAGTGTCAACACAATGGATGACATATTTAAACCCAGTTTTATCTTTTTCAATTTTTTGTATTTCCATTTGTAACAAGTGTATAGCTTATGATAATAGCCATACCATCTTTCTAATTTTTTAATCTCATCCTCTGTCAGGCTTTCACTTATATGGTCGAAATTTATAACCTCTTTCATAGATACATTACATTATATAATCATTCATACTCAATCCGGTAAGATAAATATATTTTGTTGCCAGTCAAGCCGGTTTGTTCTTTCACAGGAATGACCCAAACCACTGGAGTGCTGGTGGTAATGAGTGGGCCGTTCTGTCCTCGCTTGAACCATCAAAATAATACAAGGTTATCTCCACCAGAAAATCATAATTATTAGGAACTCTGTTATCCTTGTCAATACTTAAACCCTTGAATTTCACACGTATATTTTGGTTGGTTCTCAGGAAGTTAGCGACTGGCACACCATTTGTAAAACTATCCTCAAGGGCAAAGTTTGTCGCAAGTGTTAAACGTAATAATGCTTGTAGCTGCTACTTTACGTTGTAATTACCCTCAAGAGATTGTTTCGAAACAGCGTCTGAGGGATCAACGCAGGCTGGCACGTTCTTTACCCCCCAATAGTTCATGTTTAGTGGCCACGCCATTTTTCCGCCTTTTAAAGATAGTTTCGCACCATCCTCTTCGTAACCGTAAAACAAGCTCATATATTATAACACATATTTTAATACTAAATAAGAACTTACTCCAGCTGCAGAGAATAGAACCATTAACGTGTTATTATGCTTTCCCAGAGTTGTGGCTGGCGTCCCACTTTGTTCTCGGACTTTTTTCGGCGTTGCGCCAGTATCTGCGCCCAGATGCGATCGCCTTGTCATTGAGTCTAGTGTGGGCAGGTGCCCCACAGCTTTGTCTTGGCCGATGACTTTCTTTGTGATCGGCCCCCCATAGTTGATACCGGTGTTGATGCCGAAGACCATCCCTTTTGTTGCTGTTTTCAGCCGATTATTGTATACCACTATCGGGTCTTTTAGAATAACAAGATTGGACGGCACCAGCCAAAGGCTTGGGCTGATAGCGAGATTAAGAGTGACATTAGTGTCTGTCACTGCCTTGTTCATATTTCTTATCGATGTCGCTATGTCATAGTTTGTTATAGAGTCTTGAACAAGTTTTCTGAACACCTGTTGCCCTTCGAGTGCTGACGCTCTCACCTCATAGATGCTTTGCTTAGTTTGAGCCTGCGCGCCAAGAACACAGTATATGTGCGACTCAATAGATTGGTTAAGATCCTGCATCCCTATGCTTGTGAACCCGTTGCTCTCTCTGGGGATGTACCTTTTGTAGTGCTCCGCGTAGTGAGGACCAACAATATTAATATTGGCTAGCCCTTTGACTCCTGTGTCCTTGTTTAAGGTGGGATCATACACAAAACCCCATGGTAACTTGTAAATCTCCCTATAAAGGCCACCAGGGGTAAACTCCGTGGAAATGGCGGACATGCTTTCTCCGCCCTTCATTCTTTTCAAAAGCCTTTTTGTTATGAAGTACAGGTGAAACCTCGTGACGCTAGTTATCACTTGGTAAACGCCGCCAGTTTGTTGGGTCAAATGCTGCATAGAAACGCCACAGCAGAAGGTACTACAGTAAACAGCGAATACAATCCGGAAGTAACCATTGCTATAATCCCACACAAATGGCTTACCAGGGTGGGGCACTTTTAATAAGGACAGCTTAGAAGCGAAGTAGTCCTTGTCATTAACATAAATCCTAAAGTTGTTGATTTGGTAGTCTAGCATAGCAACATCCGGAAAGCCGTCGGTGTGTTTATGCATGCACGTCGCCAAAGTTGCCTTTCCACGTTCTGGTTCTACCCACTGGCAGCTTTTGTATTGTCCCTCCACCTGACCAGATGTTTGGAAATCTTGGCTCGCTCGGCACCGGTTTGACATTAACAGCCGGCCTCAGGTACTTCCACCCATCAAACGCATGGTCCATCATGTTGTGACCATTATACCACACCATCACCACACCACCATCAGACAATGTGAACTCCAACTTATCTAGCTCGGCGTTTGGGTAATCCATCAGTAGATGATTTTTTTTCGATCAATAGCACCAGGGTACATCTTTCTAAGAAAGTCCCTTTCTTTTTGGCCCTTATTTTTATTTAAAATATTAGACTCTGGGTGCTCTCTTCTGTATTCGTCCATTCTTATATAACTTACTGTATATAACATGAAATTGCGGAAATTAACTGTACTGGTTGATGGACCAACAAAAATAATTAACTTACAAGAGTCAATACTGACTAGCATGATTGACCCTCACATTCTACTTAAGAAAGCATACATTATGTGGGAGATGTATAACGTGACCAGTAGCAGGGGGAACTATTATGTCTTCAATAAAAAGCACAACAACTTTCTGAGTAATGGTTATTATACGTTCTAGGACCTCAAAACTGCACTTGAGTCAAATAGTGGTTTATCACTAGTATTACACAAACCCGAGGCCAAATGCACAATGAAACTTGATGGATCAACAACGCTGGCCATGCATCAGAACCTAGCGACCCTTCTAGGTTTTAACACCCGAATATTCCTACCAAGCAGCACGACCAAAAGTGGGACCATCCAAGTAAACAATGGACTAAAGTATTTACGGGTCACATGTAATTTAATAGATCAATCACAAAATATTGATGTTGGTAAAAAGAGTGACCTGCTAGTCAGTCTACCAGTAACCATGCAGCAAACAAAACCTGTTTGGGACTACGCAATCATAAACAAGGGTGTTATCAACCAATTATAATTTCATGTGACAGACCAGGATGGAAAACCAGTAACTGAGTTCGGCAGCATTCAGTTGGAGTTGTATATAATGTAAATTAAATGGACAGAGACATAGAATTAGAACAAGGGTTAAGGAGCATCTACTATAATCCATCAACTGGTTACCAATCAGCTGAGAGACTTTATCAAAAAGGATTAGACGGGGGACTCAGCGTAAGTAGGAAACAGGTTAAGGCGTGGTTAACCTCACAGGATATATACACCAGATACAAACCAATTATAAAGAAACATAAATTTAGACAAAATTTAGACAAACGTATATAGACTATCTAGGTGAGCAGATACAAATGGACCTCGTTGATATGGGTTCTTATGGTGACCGGAATGGAGGCTATTACTGGATATTAACAGCTATTGAAATCTTAAGCCGATATTCATTTGCCATACCAGTTTTTAGAAAAGACACCAGCAACATGACTAAGGCTGTGGAGGAACTTCTGAAACAGTTTAAGATCCGTTTTGGCGTTTATCCCAAATTAGCCCAGTTCAATGATGGTAAAGAGTTTTACAACGTCGGTGTGAAAACCTTATTGGAAGAACATGGAGTTAAGTACTTTTCCACTTTATCAAATAAGAAAGCAGCGGTTGTAGAGCGTTTCAACAGAACACTTAAGACGTCTATGTGGAAGTACTTCTATAGTGTGGGAACTTATAAATGGATTGATATATTGGATGGGCTAGTGGATAATTATAATAAAACGAAACACAGCACTATATTAATGAAACCAAAAAATGTGAATAAAAATAATGAAAATAATGTTTGGACAACTCTATTTGGTCACGTCTATTCTAAGTCACCATTACCTAAATTGAAAGTTGGTGATACTGTTCGGATCTCAAAGTATAAGAGCATATTCACAAAGGGTTACGAGGCTAATTTTACTGAGGAGTTGTTTAAAATTAAAAAGATCATATACGGGGCGACCCAAACGTCTACGAAATAGAGGACATGGAAGGTGAGCCCATTATTGGAAAGTTTTACGAACAGGAACTAAGTTATATTGGTAAAAAGGATGATGTTTATAAGATTGAGAAAATACTGAAGAGGAAAAGGCTGAAAGGCAAGAAGATGGCATTGGTAAAGTGGTTGGGTTATGATAGGAAACACAATAGTTGGGTACCAGAGAGTGATATACAAAATATTGGTTAATATATGGCGGAAGGTGGTTTGGAAAACTTTGATATGGAAGATTTGGGCAAAGACGAAGAAGACACGTTAGCACTTAGGGAACAATGGGAGACAAGCATTATTATGGATGACAACGATGATGGCGGTCTCGTAAACATCTTAGGCGACGAACAAACAAACATTGATGAAGGCGTCCCAGATATCCCTAGTGACAGAAGACAGATTAGTAACTCTATCTCAAGAGAACGGAAGATATTTCTTAAAAACTTTTTAAAATGGGACATCAAAGTACATGACGGTCCAGCATCGAAGGAACTAGTGGGAAAATCAAAAATAAGGTATGAAAATGGCAGGCAAAAGGGTGTTGAGTTTGAAAGAAAAAACATCATCGTGTTGGATAAAGATGGCAAGACCTTTAGGTACACTAATAGCAAATCACGTGGTGCAGCAGCAGCCTTAAATAATTATAAGGACTTGGTGGAGAGAGCCGAACAAGAGCATGCCAGAACTGCAGTTGCGGTGGTTGAAGAAAAAGTAAGGGACAGAAATGTAGAGCCAAATGACGAACTAATTGAAAGCATAGAACTAAACACACTTGAACAGGCGCGATCCGCATTAGAAAGCAGAGAAGAACAACTTAACGAAGAAGCACGGAGAGTATCCATTAGTGAACAGGAAATCAGAGAAATGGCTGGAACGTTAAACCCAAATGGTGATAGCGCCACAAGAATAGAAGCCTTAGAAGCACAAGCCAACCACTATAGATTAAAAGCACTCAATGAGGAAGACCCACTGAAAGAGATATTCTAAAAATCTCTTTATAGTTAAACAGCTGAGCTGAAAGCAGACTTCATTCGCCTAGAAGTTAATGAAAAGCCGGTGCATGAAGAGGCCACCAATATACTAAACCGGGAGATTGAAAACAACGATTTAACACGATTAGAACGATTTAAGAAGTGGGCAAAAGAAAACATCGCAGGCTTAGCCGCTATATCTATTTCAATAGCCGGGGTTATAACAACTGTAATCGTAAGTGCAAGATCAGTTATTAAAAAAGGGGCCCAAGCAACAAGTAAATTCGCCAAAGCCATGTACAAAGCCTTTAAAGATATTGCTAAGAAATTAGGCCCTATTGTTGTTCCAATTATACAAAAAGGGAACACGAAGAGTTGTTGATGTGATTTTCAATCCAACCGAAATCCAATCTGGCCAGGATTTATATGTTAAAATGTTAACTTTGCCGATGAACCATGTACTTGTGCCGGGATCAAGATTTCTGACTTTTGATCTAAAGAATGGAAGAAGGCTTCACACAAGCATTTTAATTACTGTACAGTTTTGTGCTGTTGCACTCATCACTGAGATGTTCTAGTGGCAAGGACAATATCTCACGAGTGAATGCAGCGAACGAGTGAGATATTGCTCATGCCACGAGAACATAAAATCCATATCTTTGAGCAACCGTGTAATGTTCTATTTATTATATGGACAATGAAGTTATGCGTGAAAGTGATGTGGATAAACTGGGTTTAATGCAAAAACTACAACCGCTTGACCAAAAATGTTTTGAAAATACAAATGAAAAATACAACAGCTTCTTCGAATACGTCATTTTACGTAAAAAACTGAATTAAGAGAAGTTACTGGCTCAAATTTACTTGATTCGAAACGTACGGCAAAAGGCGTAAATTTTGACTTGTCGATATGGCACTCGCGAGCGTTACATACGAGAAATATATTCGCCACTGGGTTCCCGGATGTAGTGAAATATGGATTCTACGAGTGTCTTAGTTGCCAGTAAAATACTCTTCTCCATATAATAAAAGGCAATATTTAACCCATGGCTTTTAATTTACATAAATACGCATCAAGTTATAAGACAATATTCTTGTATTAGGAGGTTTTGAAGTTGTACGTAAAATATATATCAAGTAATAATCCAAAAACAACGTCTGTTTCCGTATTGACGTGTTTTAACTTCCAGATTATAACAGAAACAAGCGATAACCAAAAAAAAAATGATATGGTGATTTTTATGTTACATGTAAGTTGACATTCGTAAATCAGACCATATTTAAACAAACATACAATGTTATAAGAACTTGTGTGAAAAAAACAAAAACAAACCACGTTATGGGAACTTGTGTGAAAACCCCCCAAACAAACCACGTTATGGGAACTTGTGTGAAAAAAAGCCAAACAAACCACGTTATGGGAACTTGTGTGGAAAAATCCAAACAAACAGTGTTATGGGATCGGAACTTGTGTGAAAAAAAACACATCAAACCACGTTATGGGAACTTGTGTAAAAAAAACGAAACAGTTTTATGGGAACTTGTGTGGAAAAACCCCAAACAAACCACGTTATGGGAACTTGTGTGAAAAACCCAAACAAACAGTGTTATGGGAACTTGTGTGAAAAACCCCATCGAACCACGTTATGGGAACTTGTGTGAAAAAACCCAAAAACAAACCACGTTGTGGGAACCTGAGTGAAAAAACAAACAAAGGGCCAGTTAGAACATTTTCCACAAAGAAATAGTACGCAACTTTATATATAGGTTCCCCATATGTGCATGTATATTCTTGTATTAGGAGGCTTTGAAGTTGTACGTGAAATAAATATCCAAAGACAGCGTCTGTTTCCGTAGTGAGGTATTTTAACCTCCAGATAATAACAGACTAAAAACAAAAAATATGGTCTGATAATTTTTATGCTAAGTTGGCACAGTTAAAAGTCTTAGCTACGAGCAATGCAAACTTTAATTGCCCCAAAAGTAAGTCTATATACCCTTGCATACCAGTAAATTGAAGAAATAATATGGACTTTATATAGGTTCCCATATGTCGGTAAGTTAAAGACATTTACAGAAATTCCCATAACCCCGAATGTTGTTTTCTTTCACACAAGTTCCCTTGATCATGTGTACGAACCTAGTTCCCGCAACCCGGTCCCCGTACGTATGTATGTATGCACAGCGTAATAATTTTTCCATATTGAATAATTTTTTTGTAGACATTAATGAATGTTCTCTGTCGACATACCAGTGCGACTCTAACGCGTATTGTGTTAATACAGTTGGTTCATACACTTGTAAATGTCGTAATGGCTATACCGGAAATGGAAAGTCTTGCGCAGGTTTGCATGCATGTTGATGTCTTTTTAGAAATAAAGAAACAAGTATAAGTTGAGAAAGTTATTGTAGTTGTGTGCACCTAACTATAAATTCTTGTGTTTCTACGCCAACACCTTTCAGTGCGTTATAATTAAAGTAATATAATATTTTAATATTTAATTAACTTGCATGGTTTTAAAGCATCTGAAACACAAAAATCGTTAACGTTTATTTTAAATCTATTTTTCTTTTTTCTTTTTTTAGTACATATCTATTTATATTTATTTTCTATTTTTTTTTTAAATTACATTGCGACAATTAAGGGTAAAGAAAGATTTATACATTTTTATCGTCTACTCTTATATTCCTAAAGAGTAAATTACGAGGCAATTTTGTGTAGGTATTTCTTTCTGTCTGTGTGTAGGAGGCTGGTGGGTGGATGTGGGTGGATGTGTGATTGAGTGTTAGTTTGTGTAGATGTAGTATGTGTGTACAGGTTGATATTTTTTATTTTAATATTAAATAATTTTGTTCTAGACATTAATGAATGTTCTCAGTCGACACACCAGTGTGACTCTAACGCCAATTGTGTTAATACAAATGGTTCATACACCTGTCAATGCCGTAATGGTTATACGGGAAATGGAAAGTCTTGCGCAGGTTTGCATGCATGTATATCTTTTATTTTTTTAGAAATAAAGTAATACCTTGTATGCATGTTGATATTCTTTAAAAATATAGATATGGCTGTAAGTTATAGAAATAAATGCACTCATGTGCACCTAACTAATTTGTCATGTTTTTGCAAGTACAACACATTTTAATGTGTTAAAGTATTAAAGTATGTAATTAAGTTAGGTTTGAAACATATACACAAAAGTGACAAAACACAGATAACGTTAACTTTAAGCATTGTGTACCTATTTCTCTCTTTTTGTCTGCATGTGTGTGTGGGAGTGGTTGGGTGTCTAAGAGTGTGTGTTTGTGTGATGTTCGTATGGGCTTATGTACAGGTTGATAGCTTTTAATATTGGACAATTTTTTTAGATATTAATGAATGTTCCCAGTCAACATACCAGTGTGATTCTAACGCTGATTGTGTTAATACAATTGGTTCATACACTTGTCAATGTCGTAATGGTTACACCGGAAATGGAAATAATTGTACAGGTTTGTGCGCATGTTAACTTTTTCAAAAATAAAGAAATAGCAATAAGTTTACGAAATCAGTGCACCTAATGTACGTCTAATCTGCTCTCATGTACACTTAACTAACTTCTTATGTTTCTATACCACATTTTAGTGTGTCAAAGTAATAGAATATTTCAATATTTAATTAACTTGGTCTCGAAACTTTTAGTTAATATTTATTTTTTCTATTTTTTTCGTCTATTAAAAAATTTACATGGTGACAATTAATATTAAGAAAAAAATGCTTTAATACAGTTTGTATTGACCAATTTTGTATTCATAGAAGATAAATTTGTCAGGGATATGTTTTTGTGTCTATATACCAGCATTTATACTGATGATAAATGTAGTACTCGGATTGAAACATATTGACTTTAATGACTATTATACTCTCACAACATGGCTTCCTCTCGTTCTTTCCCACAACGTCTTATCCGACATAGGTAGCCTAAGACACTACAACCCCTCTTTTCTTCAAAACTGCATGCCAATGAACAACAATATCAACTAACGCTTTAACACAAAAAAAAACCCGACTAAACTACTGACACCCACAGAATGTTCTCAACTGAACTTAACTGTTTGTGATGTTCATTTTAACTGAAACTGTTCGAGATGTTCATATTTTACTCCTTAAGTGTTCAACATAATTTCACTAAGTTCAATCTAGCTTTTCTTTTACTAGATAAAGTTAATAGTCTTTCAAATACTCTGGTGGTCGCCTGTCCCTAGTGGGTCTGATTGGCATTTCTACTACTGTACTTCCATCAGTCTTCTCATCTGCATCTCTTGTATCTGTATCCAGGTTAACCTCCTGTTCTGTCAAGTACTTTTTTTACCTCTGTTGTGTTCCTCCTGTAGCTAGTTCCTTCTGGCGATGTTACTGTGACTTCATTTCCCTTTCTATTCATTACTTTGTATGGTATTTCCCCATAAGTAATAGATAGCTTGTTTTCTTTCCTTTGTTTCAGCAGGACTTCGTCACCTCGCTCCAGGCTGTTTTCTCGTGCCCCCCTTTTTGCATCAGCATAGTCAGTCCTTTTCTGCTTTCGTTCTGTGTCTCTGTCTTTTACTTCGCTCTCAGGATGTGTGTGATCTTGAAGTTCGGGAAGTTTAGGCCTGATCTCTCTCTTGAATAGTAGCTTGGCTGGCGTGACTCCTGTTGTACTGTGTGGTGTTGTCCTATATGCTGTTAAGAATTTCCTCATTTCTACCTCGAGATTCTTCTTCTCTGCACGGGCCATCTTCAAAACTTTGAGTAAACTTCGGTTTTGTCGTTCAACTTCCCCGTTTTCTTGAGGCCATAAGGGTGTTGAGGTTCGGTGCTGGATGTTGTTTGCTTCCAAGAATGATTCAAATTCTTTGGACACAAATTGTGGGCCATTATCGGTTTTCAGCGACTGTGGTAAACCATGTATACAGAAAATCTTCTCCAGGCTTTCAATGACCTTGGTAGATACTATGGATTTCAGGATGTCCACTTCGAAGTATCTACTATAGTAATCTACAACTACGAGACCATATTCCCCCGAAGGTAGTGGACCCATTAAATCTGTTGCAAGGTATTGCCAGGGCAGGTTGGGAAATTCGGAGTGTCTCAAAGGTTCAGGTGGAGTAGGTGACCCGACCAGCTGGCACCCATGGCAGGCCTTACACTTGTTTACCACTTGTTTGTCAATTCCAGCGCACCAAACTTTGCTTCGGAGTCTTTGCTTTGTTTTTACCAGCCCTTGATGGCCTTCATGGGCCAAGTCGAGCACTTTTTTCCGTAGTTTTACTGGTATTACCAACCTTGTTCCCCTCAGGACTAGTTTACCTAGAGTGCAAAGTTCGTTCCTCGCTGCTTTGTATTGTGGAGATACAGTGTCCCATTCACCTGTTAGTATGCACTCCCTCAACTGCGACAATTCAGGATCAATCGCTGATTCCTTCTCAATCTCTTGTACAGACATAGCCATCGGTGTTGATGTTTCTGCTACATACCGAACAAACTCTTCGGCCTCATTATTCACGCATACTGCAGTTGTACCAGTGAGTCGGGAGAGTGAATCAGCGATGTTCTCTTTGCCTGGGATGTATCTCACATTGAACCTGTATGGTTGAAGCCTAAGAACCCAACGTTCTATTCGCGCCGAAGTTCTGGAATTAGCAGAGTAGATAACCTCGAGTGGTTTGTGATCTGTTAGTAGAGTGAACTCTACTCCATACAAGTACATGTGGAATCGTTCACAGCCCCAAACAAGTCCGAGGGCCTCCCTCTCAGTCTGCGAGTATCTTTGTTCCACCTTGCTCAGGCTACGACTTGCGTATGCAATTACACGTTCACATCCATGTTGGACTTGTGTTAGAACAGCTCCCAAACCAACTGGGCTTGCATCTGTGGTTAGTTTGGTCTCCTCTGCATTCCTATCGAAGTATGCCAGTGTCTCTGCATTAGCTAAGTCACTCTTTAGGGTATCAAAAGCAGTTTGTTGTTCAGGACCCCACGTGAAAGGTGTCTCCTTCCTTGTCAGCCTCCGAAGTGGTTCTGCTGTAGTCGCTAGATTGGGCAAAAATCTGGCACTGAAATTGACCAATCCCAGGAAGCTTCGTACCTCTCCAGCAGTTTCAGGCTCTCTTGCTTTGACCACTGCTTCAACTCGTGATTATGTTGGCCCAATACCCTTATGAGACAGTAAGTATCCCATAAAAGTAAGTTCCGACATCTTGAACACACACTTCTCTTTGTTCAAGGTTAGGCCTCTCTCTTGAATACGCTTTATGGCTTCTTGCAATCTGAAATCGTGTTCCTCTGCAGTGCGCCCATGGATAATTATGTCGTCATGGGTGTTGTAGGCACCTTCACACCCTGTTAACACTTGTTGTATTATGTGTTGGTATAACTCTGGTGCTGAACTGATCCCAAACATAAGTCTCTTATACTGGAAGAGGCCCTTATGGGTAGTGAATGTAGTAATGGGTCTTGACTGCTCTTCTAATTCTATCTGATGAAACCCCCATTTCAGGTCAAGTTTGCTAAATGTTATACTTCCATTCAGATGGTATAGCACTTCATCTATTGTCGGTATAGGGTGTCGTTCCCTTATGACAGCTTCGTTAGCCTTCCTCATATCGACACAAAGTCGGATGTCACCTGAGGGTTTGGGGACAACCACGACTGGGCTTACCCAGGGGGTTGGACCCACAACTGGCTCTATAATATCGTTGTCAATAAGTTCTTCCAATTTCTTTTCAATTTTCTCTCTTAAACCAAATGGCGCTGGTCGTTGCTTCTGAGCAACAGGCTTAACCGACGCGTTGATGTGTAGTTTGGCTTGAAAATCTTTGAGTTTCCTCACCCCTTCAAAACACTCTTTAAACTCTTCGAATAAGGATGCTTCACTAACAGAGTTAACCATTATTTTCAATACTCCTAACTCTTCAGAGGTTTGGCAACTAAGTATCGCCTTTGCTTTCTCTTCTACAACAACAAAACTTGCAATACAATGTTTATTTTTATAGCCTAGTTAAGCTTCAAACTCACCAGCAGTGCTGAGGGGCTCATCAGACCCATAGGAGTACAACTTCTAGGTTGACTTTCTTGACTTGCATTTGATCTTCTTCTTCTTAAGCATTTCCCAAGTCTCTCTGTCTATGACGTTGCATGTTGATCCAGAGTCAGCTAGTATCCCTTTCAAAGGGACCCCTCCAAGCTCAATGTCCAATGTTGGCACTTGTTTTCCATCCGATTGGATAGTAAATGCGAAATATTCGTCATCTTGGTCTACTTGGTGTACGTTTCCTCGCTTTGTTTTATCCAGGCTTGTTTGTTGTCTTTCCCCAGTTTCTATGTTGGCTGACCTTGTTCTACAGCATTTGGCGAAGTGTCCAACTTTCTTGCATCTCAGGCAGGTGGCGGATCTAGCTTTACATTCTTGGTCTCTTGCAAAGTGTTCTGTAAGCCGACAGTGGTAACAGTTTCCTCTTGGTTGCTTTTTACCATCTTCCCTAGTTACGGCGTTCACATTTTCACCTCTAGAATCACTCTCTATTGATCTTGCTTGACTTTCGGCCGCTTCCATGCTCCTGGCGATTTCTTGGGCTTTTTTCAAAGTGAGTGTTCCACTTACTTCGAGCAAATTTCTTCCGAAGGTTGTGCGACTTGCATTTGTCGATAAGTTGATCGCGGATGTGCTCTTCTTTTGTCGTTCCAAATTCGCAGTTCTCAGCTAGCTGGTGGAATCTGGTCGCAAATTGGTCCACGGTTTCTGATTCATCTTGTCTTGCCTGTCGAAATCCGTGTCTTTCAAAAGGTACGTTTACTTGTGGTAAGAAATGTCCATCTAACATTCTCATGGTTTTCGCATATTGAGTATCTTCCTCTGGAACAGGTCCTGGGTCTGTCAAGGTCTCAAATACATCTTGAACGTCTTGCCCAGCGCAATGTAATAGTATTGCCTTTCTCTGAGAATCTTTCTCAATTCCTTTGGCTTCAAGGAAAAACTCAAAGGATCGTTTCCACCGTATCCATCTTGGGCCTACACTCGTCGGATTACCTTTGCAGTCAAATGGATTTATGTTTCCAAATTCGATATTTACAGCCATCTTCCTTTTCCTGTAAATCCTTCGTTTAGTTTAGTTGTTTATCCTCGTCGCCAATTGTAGCACTCGGATTGAAACAGATTGACTTTAATGACTATTATACTCTCACAACATGGCTTCCTCTCGTTCTTTCCCACAACGTCTTATCCGACATAGGTAGCCTAAGACACTACAATAAATTTTTCAACGATTTAAATGAAGATTTTATTTTTATTGTTATTGTATATAAAAACATATGATAGCTGGATGCTCGTCTACATATAAAAAGCTGCATCCCGCAGCCTCAGGTCTCTAGGACCATTCTAATTATTCGTGCTGTTCCCAGCAAACATGCCTTCTGTAAGAGTTTCCTGGAAATTATTATTATTATTACCATCTTTACCCTTTGTTTTGATAAAAAAAAACGTTTCTGTGTAAGCATATATAATACAAAATATAAACATGGTTTGGAGCATGGGAAAACTTTAAAGTGGTCAACAATCGAACTACGATTCATGTTGAAAGGCACATGTACCTGAAGGTGCACAAATTCTTTGTTTTATCTTTGTCTATATTTAAACAGTACGTTTGAGTGATTGAACTTAAACGTTGCTATTGGATGATTCCTTCATTACACAGAAAACGCAATATGTTCAGTAACCGTTAAAGTGCACATATTTCCATTAACCTGAACAAAAACATAAAACAATGATTTTGTCGAGCTTCGAAACCATGTTTATTTTCTATTGCAACAACAACAAACTTTATTTAAAAGAAAGAAAAAGTTTACAATTTTTTCCCACGCGCAAGATAGCTAATAGGGAGCTTAAGCAAGTACAACGCGAACGTCAAGGACAACGTCCTTAATGCAATAGAAATTTCCTCACACAACAGAGATAATGAATAATTTTTAATCCCAAGAGTAATCTTAACGCCGTCCTCGTTCTACATACAACGTTATTCAGATCACTTTCACGTCTTCAGGACAACGTCAACTCGTGGAACGTCAAAACCTGTTAGTTGACAAAAAGTGACAAAACACAGATAACGTTAACTTTTAGTTCATATATATTTGTATTTATTTCTATTTTTCTAAAAAGAACTGCATTGTGACAAATAAGAGAAAAAATATTTATAGCTCTTTTATTCACTACTTTTGTACCCCTAAAAAATTGGTCTACCAAGCATTGTGTACCTATTTCTCTCTTTTTGTCTGCATGTGTGTGTGGGAGTGGTTGGGTGTCTAAGAATGTGTGTTTGTGTGATGTTCGTATGGGCTTATGTACAGGTTGATAGCTTTTAATATTGAACAATTGTTTTAGACATTAATGAATGTTCCCAGTCAACATACCAGTGTGACTCTAACGCTGATTGTGTTAATACAATTGGTTCATACACTTGTCAATGTCGTAATGGTTACACCGGAAATGGAAAGAATTGTACAGGTTTGTGCGCCTGTTAACTTTTTCAAAAATTAAGAAATAGCAATAAGTTTACGAAATCAGTGCACCTAATGTACGTCTAATCTGCTCTCATGTGCACTTAACTAACTTCTTATGTTTCTATACCACATTTTAGTGTGTCAAGGTAATAGAATATTTCAATATTTAATTAACTTGGTCTCGAAGTATTTGCGACACAAAAAACGTTAACTTTTAGTTAATATTTATTTTTTCTATTTTTTTCGTCTATTAAAAAATTTACATGGTGACAATTAATATTAAGAAAAAAATGGTTTAATACAGTTCGTATTGACCAATTTTGTATTCATAGAAGATAAATTTGTCAGGGATATGTTTTTGTGTCTATATACCAGCATTTATATTGATGATAAATTTTTCAACGATTTGAATGAAGATTTTATTTTTATTGTTATTGTATGTAAAAACATATTATAGCTGGATGCTCGTCTACATATCCAGCTGCATCCCGCAGCCTCAGGTATCTAGGACCATTCCAATTATTCGTGCTGTTCCCAGCAAACATGCCTTCTGTAAGAGTTTGATCGAAATTATTATTATTATTACTATCTTTACCCTTTGTTTTGATAAAAAAACGTTTCTTTGTAACCATAGAAAATACAAAATATAAACATGGTTTGGAGAACGGGAAAACTTTAAAGTAGTCAACAATCGAACTACGATTCATGTTGAAAGGTACATGTACCTGAAGGTGCACAAATTCTTTGTTTTATCTTTGTCTATATTTAAACAGTACGGTTGAGTGATTGAACCTAAACGTTGCTATTGGATGATTCCTTCATTATACAGAAAACACAATATGTTCAGTAACCGTTAAAGTGCACATATTTCCATTAACCTGAACAAAAACATAAAACAATGATTTTGTCGAGCTTCGAAACCATGTTTATTTTCTATTGCATCAACAACAAACTTTATTTAAAAGAAACAAAAAGTTTACAATTTTTCCCCACGCACAAGATAGCTAATAGTGAGCTTAAGCAAGTACAACGCGAACGTCAAGGACAACGTCCTTAATGCAATAAAAATTTCCTCACACAACAGAGATAATGAATAATTTTTAATCCCAAGAGTAATCTTAACGCCGTCCTCGTTCTACATACAACGTTATTCAGATCACTTTCACGTCTTCAGGACAACGTCAACTCGTGGAACGTCAAAACCTGTTAGTTGACAAAAAGTGACAAAACACAGATAACGTTAACTTTTAGTTCATATATATTTGTATTTATTTCTATTTTTCTAAAAAGAACTGCATTGTGACAAATAAGAGAAAAAATATTTATAGCTCTTTTATTCACTACTTTTGTACCCCTAAAAAATTGGTCTACCAAGCATTGTGTACCTATTTCTCTCTTTTTGTCTGCATGTGTGTGTGGGAGTGGTTGGGTGTCTAAGAGTGTGTGTTTGTGTGATGTTCGTATGGGCTTATGTACAGGTTGATAGCTTTTAATATTGAACAATTGTTTTAGACATTAATGAATGTTCCCAGTCAACATACCAGTGTGACTCTAACGCTGATTGTGTTAATACAATTGGTTCATACAGTTGTCAATGTCGTAATGGTTACACCGGAAATGGAAAGACTTGTACAGGTTTGTGCGCGTGTTAACTTTTTCCAATATTAAGAAATAGCAATAAGTTTACGAAATCAGTGCAACTAATGTACGTCTAATCTGCTCTCATGTGCACTTAACTAACTTCTAATATTTCTATACCACATTTTAGTTTGTCAAAGTAATAGAATATTTCAATATTTAATTAACTTGGTCTCGAAGCATTTGCGACACAAAAACGTTAACTTTTAGTTAATATTTTTTTTTTTTTTCGTCTATTAAAAAATTTACATGGTGACAATTAATATTAAATGGTTTAATACAGTTCGTATTGACCAATTTTGTATTCATAGAAGATAAATTTGTCAGGGATATGTTTTTGTGTCTATTTGGGGCAAAACCTGTTAGTTGAGTTTGATTTCAAACTATGCGACAAAATCCTTTTAAAATTATATAAGCTTTTGGATGTCGAATAACATACGTTACGTATTCAATTCGACGTAAATGATTCCTTGAATGGTTCTGCTAAATACTGAACTTTAGATTGCCGTCGTCGTCCTAGCTTGCTTAAGCTCCCTAATAAGCTATTCAAGGCGGGGGGAAATGAAATGTGCTATAAGACAATTGAACGTAGCCTTGTTTCAAGGCCTTTCGTTTCCGCCATGAGCTTGGCCGCGTAGTCGGTTTGGGTTCGTAGAAAGACTGGGGAGAGGCTGCAAACGAGAAGGCCTAGCAAAATTCGCAAAAAGGTCCTTCCCAGAATCGTTTTGGCCCTTTGAGTGTTTAAAAGATCTAGTACATCTACAGTAAACAAAACTGAGCGACAGTATACAAGCATAAGGCTGTCTGGGAAGATTTTACCAAAGATCATGGCGATCGAAAGAAGGAAATTAGGGAATATATTCCAATTAGAGCTCGAAATGAAAATTTAAATGTTTTACTTTCAACTTTTAGCGGTTGCAGAAGAAAAGCTATAGTGATAGGAAAGCTAAGCTCGTGAAACTTCGTCGATCCGAGATAAACAGGCTTGTATTATTTTATGTAAATGTCGGGAAACACTTAGAATATCATGATCAACTCTATCTCAATAAACAACCTAGCTGTAAAATGAAAATGTTTGCGAATTTTTCTAGGCCTTCCCCAGTGGGTCCGTTTAGATCAAAGACTAGGCTAAATTGAAGGTAGCAATAGCAATATAAACATGGTGAACGTGGTGAAAAAACATCGTGCCTTGTCAGGCAAACTGGTTTAAAATATAAAAATGTTATACAAATAAAGGATTGCATGGTATCAAGGTTTCGCGAAAAACATCAGTCTAAGTGCTCGTTTTTGAAAAATTTTGGGAAATGTATTCAGTGTGATATTTTCACGATCAAAAAATTAGAATTTATGAGAGACCTAAATATTTCACACATTCCTTCATCTCAAGAGGTATATAAGTTTTTGTAACATTATCGTAGACATCTAAACCGGGAATAAATGTTAGAGATTTTTGTCGTGGGCGAAATATTAGGTAACTAGATTTCTTACTATTAAACGATGGTTTGTTGGCTTTTAGCCACTCACAGAGTTTCACAAGTTCTAAATTTACTTTGATTTCTGATTGGTCCAGATTTTTATTAGCATATAATATACTACTATCATCAGCAAAGAGGTAAAAGGTAAACAAATCTGTGGAGTTATGAATACATTAATATAAAGAAGGAATTATAATGGTCCTAATACAGAGCCTTGTCGGACGGCACATAGAGTTTCTTATTGATCACGATTATCAGATATATAGTCAATGACTAATGATTATGATCTAAACCAGCCATGAACGACGCCTCTGATACCATAATTATAGAGTTTACTCAGAAGAATAGTGTGGTTAACTGTGTCAAAATATAAATATTCCATTAACTATGGTGTAAGCTTATTCTATTTTTTTTTTTTTTTTAAGCTTACTGTGGAAATCCTGGGGCTCCTTCTCGAGGTTTAACAAACGGCTCATCATTTATCAACGGATCCACAGTTACCTTTCACTGCAGCAATCCAGGAGAAGTACTAAGTGGTCCAACATCAGCAACGTGTCGAGCAAACTCCACATGGAGCAACCCAACTCTAAGATGTATGTTTTAACACTGTTAGTGACCATCAATTGATAAGTTTTGATGATTTGTAGACACATGTGTTAAAGACGGCGAATTACCAATTTTAGGTGCTTTCTGACTCTTTTCTTGATTAGAATCAAACGGAAGAAGGCTGATAAGTGCCCACGCTGACATATTAAATGTTTACATCTTAACAATAATTACAATAATAGCTATAAAACTTGATGACTTTTTCTTGGTTTTAATAGTGAAAAATAAAAAATATATATAAAAGATAGGCTTTGTCTGAACAAGTTAAATAGTCTATTGGACTTTCAATTACAACATATAAAAATAAACAATTTTTTGATATAATAACTTTTCCGTACTAATAAAACAGCTAAATTAGATCTTGGCTAATATGATGTCATAATTATATATCATATCATGATTACGTTATCATGGTAACACAATTACGATGTAAGCTAGCTAGAAATTAAAAGAACACAAATCTCTAAAAACATAGTTGAAATGCACTGAACACTAATATTATACTTTTCAGTTGCACTATTACAGTGTGACATTGACCGCGAGTACTTCTCAATACCGATAAAAATCCGATATGGATAGAAAGATTGTTGCAGTAGCAGTTGTTATTTAAGTGAAGGCTATTTCAGATGCAGTGAGTAAAGCAGCTGGTTAGAAACCCGTGTCCGACATAACCCAGGTACTTTGTGTAAGGCTAGCTCTAACGCAAACCCTAACCTTAACTTAGGAATTGGTACATATTGGACATAAACTAATTACCAGGTGCTTCACTGGATTCCTAGGTCAAGGTTTGTAATCGGGTCAGCTTTACATGAAGTACCTGGGTTACGTTGAACATGAATAAATTATAATTTATGACTAGGTGCTTTATTGTATTTCAAATAGCTTTCAGCGTTATTCAATAATTTATATTCTAATAGTCGGGGGGGGGGGGGGGGGGTTTCTTTAACACCGAATAACGTTACATAATACATAAATTTATTAAGCTCACTGTAGATATAGAGAGTTTGAGAGAACGATGAAAGTCATCATTATGTGTATGAAATTAACTTTTTCTCGTCTGGTGTTTATACATCTACGATAAATAAAATTACTTGGCAAGAGTTTGACAAAATAGAATACAAATAAAAAGCTAAATTTGGAGCACAAATTATACTTTTCAACTGTTAGGTAACAAAATTAATGAAGATAAAAGATGCATAATTTGAGAATACAATAATAGTGCCTTTGTTAATTTTTTGAAATGTGACAGGTGGAAGGTATGGTATTAGGTTGCAAGGTACTGGCAATAGCCGTCAGGGACGAGTGGAAATCTATCACCCATCGCATGGGTGGGGCACAGTTTGTGATAATGCATGGGACATAAACGATGGTAACGTGGTGTGTCGTCAGTTGGGCTACAGTGGAGCCAGTGCTGCGCCCCATAGTGCTTACTATGGTCAAGGGACAGGTACCATACTGCTTAATGATCTTGGTTGCTCTGGCTCAGAATCTCGTTTGTGGGACTGTTCCAATACAGGATGGGCAGTAGAAAAGTGCAGCCATGGTGAAGATGCCAGTGTTGATTGCTACTGATGTATACCAACAAAATATACATGGTGTAACTTGAATACATAATACTCGTGATCAATGAGTTTGATTAAAATATATAAAAATTACTTTGTTTTTGCATATTGTCTCGCCCGAAAAACAAGGAACCACATTAAAGGATGAGTGTCCAGCTAATACATTGCGCGCTCATAACCTTGCTCGCGACCATTTTTCAAGCCACGAAATCAAGGACGTAGCTAGGATTTTGAAAGGGGGTAGCCGAAATAATAATAATTTTTAGGGGGATCCGGGGGCATGCTCCCCCGGGAAATTTTGAAATCGAGAGTCACTGAAATGCCATTTCCTGGCTTTTGGAGGAAGATTTTACAGACTCTAAATGTTAAAAAACGTCATATAAAATACTCAAAACACGCAAACGTAACATAGATACTCAAAATGCATACACTCAGTAGATTGAATACACTGTTTACAGTTTATTTCCTGACACAATTGATATTACATCAGTTTTGTAGTTACATGTCTGTCGTTTTATATCAAAAGGGGGGGGAGCCGCGGCTCCCCCGACTCCACCCCCCCCCCCTGGCTACGTACCTGCACGAAATTCAACAAGTGAAGCAATCCCTCGATATCTGAGCAATCCTTGCAGTAAATTACTCAATTTATGTTTTTCGTGAGAGCAAAGATGATTTAGTAAGTAGTTATTGTCATATTTTTAATAATATTTGATTACACTCAGAGGGCCGTGGAGTTGTATTTCGAGACAAGTATTCGTTGATCGGCGCTTCTTACAAAACCAAACGAAGGACTGACAAGAGATCGTAACTAAACGTAGACACTAAATTAGATGCCATTTAATAAGAGCTAGCTAGACTCAAAGTTTTGTCATTTCAGTATTAAAGACGTATTCATATACTGCTGTTAGTTGTTTACAAGAAGATCACCTGTTGGATTGCATCTTCGATTTGGATTTGTTTTGATTAGGCGCTCTTGTTCTCTGGCGTTTAATTTTCAAATGCTATACTGCAATTTTTCGCAGTGTTTTGTCGTAGTTGTAGGCTATACTTTCCCTTCGAATAGGCCACAGTAACACAAGAGTGAAGACCATCCAAAGATTTTTGAGTTCTCAGACAAAGACAAATTGTCAATTTCAGGCGGAGCGTCAAAAGTATTAATATATTTCTTTTCGACACGTGTAGTTTCCTAGCAAAGCCTATAAGATCTTATTATTCCCTATATATATTCTACGAGCAGACGAACAGAAATTGGAGCGTGTATACAGCATACAGAAGTGTTATGCACAGTCTGTGAAGTGCCAAATATGTACTTGAAAGGCCGTTGTAATCAAAGCCGTTGCGAATAGAACACACTGACAGATTCGTGGAGTGTCATTTCTAATTATTTTCGACAAATTCTGAGTCAGACATCGCTAGAAGTCGATTCAAACGGCTTTTGGAAGCTTATAATATCATGAGAAACTTACTATTGCTTCAATTAGATGCCAGTTTCCCGTATGAAAACAAAAACACAAGCGCGCAATGCATTAGCTGGACACTCATCCTTTAAGTAACAGTAACTATAAAAATATGGGATCACCAATTAACGTGGGTATCTTCGCAAAGTTGAATCAACAGGGGGGTAAATAAAGAAATTGACTTTCAGATGAAAAAAATATCTCTGAAAGATATTTAAAAACGGAAGAATGAAACTGAAAAAAGAAAGAGTGAGATAGATTTCTTGACCAGAATATATCTTTTATTAGAAAACTAGTCAAAAGAGAGACCAAACGTTTCGACACAAAGTTTCAGTGTCTTCATCGTGCAGGGGCTACAATGATCGAAATTTGGAACTGTATTTATAGTACCGGTGTTATTTTCTTCCTATACTTTTCTTTGTAATCCTTAGAATATTTATTATACAAGCATTTAAATTTATAAATTTCTTCCATATTATTTTTGGTATCCGCATGTTCGAACCTCGTGCTTAACTTATAATGTAAATAGACTGCAATGGTAACGACGTAAGCAATGCATTGTAGTCGGTCTAGACTAGTTTTCGATCGTGCGAGTGTGTTTCCAAATGACCGCTTATCATCGCTCATGACAGGCAACCCAATTTCAGGTTGTGTGCAGAACGCCCTGCGAGCGCGGTACTTCAACGACAATTTTAAAATGCAAATATGGTATAAAATATCATTGAAGCTTAGCCATATAAAACGAACTTTACGAAGCATAATTTCCATTGAAAATTATTGAAATAAACAAATTAAACTTATCTTGCTTGTTATCTGTTAAGACTTGAAAGTCTTAAGCCGTGTTTTTGTAGCACGAAAGCCCATCCGATCGACGTCGTTTCTTTTCACATGTAAAGTCCGATAATTTTTCTCCCTATTCCAAAAAAATACCCATGATAGTCCAGTTGCCAGATCGGATACCTTGCTGCTATGAGGAGTGTATTGTTTTTTATGGTTTTGTACTCACATGGGTCTGTAGAAATAAATTAGCTAGGGTGCCAGAGCGGCAACTGTGGGGAACTCCGCTAATTGGCATAAATCCAAGATGAATAATTTGCATAAATCCAAGATAGCCGCCGTGGAAATGGTGGAATATAACCTTTTAACGACTGATCTCAATAAAACTGGATGGGGCATGAGACCGGATTTTGCGTGCCAGTTGAATGATGACGTGACCACTACCCAAGATGGCTGCCAGTAAAGTTCATAAGCTTTCATAGAGTGAAAACAGACAAAAAGAGTTATTTTTAGAAAATTTAAATGAGTGTAGTAACACAAGAAGTACTTAATAAGGTTTAAGACGCTAATTTCTTGCATTTGTTTCTGTTACTGAGCTATAAAACCTTTAAATTTCGTTGTTTTTCTTCAGTGCCGACAACGAAGAATCTTCACGATAATATAAACTGAAAAACAGACTATTAAATCTGCGAATAATTCAATTCCTAGTCTTAAATTGTACCTTTTATAGTAATCTTAATGCCTTAACAATATCTCGTGTTGTGCACTTGCCATCTTTGAACTGTATTTGTTGTTAAACAGTGAAAACTAAACTCGAACCGGCATTTGTTGTTTGCTTTACGGGGTTTCCGACTCCCCCGGCACAGAGTACTTAATATTCCTCCCCCCGGATAGTCTGACCGTGCTGACGTCAAGATTGCTTATGCTAGTCAACTTTAGAATTGGGAACAAGTTCTAAGGCCGCAATGTTCATATAGAGATCAATGTTTATATAGAGATCAGTGCTTTTAACCAATTAACTTAGTATCACGTAAAAAAATCACCTTTTCTGCATAATTGTATTTATTGTATTTGTATTCATTGTTTGCCAAGTTTAAATTATAATAATTATAAGGGAAAAAAACAAGTTAGTATAGTAAGTGGCGTGGAAGCCCAAATAGAAACCATACGGCTTATAAAGACTTTGGGTTCCCGGTGCGTGCATCATATACCTCCTTTTTAATAACTCTAATGACACGCCTTTGAAGTAAAACAATACGCTTAAGATTAGAAGAATAAATTGAACCCCAGACAGAAATACAATATTGAAGATATAGACAGACGAGAGCATAGAAAAGTGTACATAGGGCTGGCAAGAACTTGATTTATATATAATTCCCACAGACTTGAGATTTTGCCAGCAACATGCGAAATGTGGGGTTTCCAAGACATATGTTCATCTAAGATCACACCCAAAAACACAACCTCCTTAACTTGGTCAATCCTATGGTTGTTTATTTTTAAAGTTAAATCAAGTGTTTGCCTTTTTTGCCTTTGTCTGAAAATCATGTAATGAGATTTTGTAGTATTGATTGATAACTTATTAGACATTTGTTCATTTAAGAATTAATTATATTCATCAAAAGTGGCAAATTTTGATCAGAAAAAAATATATTGGTGTTATCATGAGCAAATAAAATCAGTTTGAAAATATTTGACGCGTGACACAGGTCATTGATATATACTGTATATATATACTATATATATATATATATAGTAAAACAAAAGACAAACTTGAGTTACTTCATTCAAACTTTAATTCACTACAAATCTGTTTCGTATGGTAAGCGGAGCCTACCACACTCTTCAGGTGACTATTGCAACTGATGTTAACGCTTAAGAAATTTGAAATTTGAATTATACTGGTCAAGGGATTAATCGATTATGTGGTTGACTCGTATGACAATGGTATGTAGCTAGGTGTGATAAATAGTCGGTTAATGATTACATAATAAGTGTTTCTTCCTATGTCTACAAATGGATATGAGTTCGTTTCTACGGTTGAGTGAGCTTAGTTCCGGATAGCAAATAATGATAAACTTTTCATATAAGCATAGATTACATCGTTTAGTTTTATTAGAGTAGGGTTTACATTGTTTGATTATTCTCCATTTGATTGAGTATTGGACATCTGATTCTTTCAGTGACCAAATATATTTGCTGAGCTCGGTGGCAAATTTGTGTTTTGAATTTCCAAAAGAGCTGGTGTGGTTTAAATATCTAGTTTTAAAAGAGCTTTCAGTTAGTCCAACGTAAGTTTCCTGTATCATGTTATCCTCTCTGGTAACCGCAGCTTGATAAACTATCCATTTAGTTTGGCATTTTCCGGCGAGTGGGCAAGTACTTTTCTGGCGACAATTGCATTTAGTTTTGGCTGGAATTGGGTTGGTTTGGATTTCTTTGTTAAGAACAGATTTGTTATGCGATGAGATGATGTTTTGCATGTTGGGCATGCAGCTATAACTCAACTTCAGAGTGTTCTTGTTAAATATTTTATGTAGAGGGTGGCGGAATATGCGGCCGATGTTGGTGGCTACGTTGGCGCTGTAGGGCGGGTTAAACCATATGATGTTCCTGCTTCGTGACCGCTTCGCTTTCGGTGGTTCTGGATTGAAATTCAGTTGATGGTCATAACCACTTTTTTTAAGGGCTTCTTGGTACGGAGGAATGGCCGAGTCAAACGTTTGTTTGTCGGATGAAATGTTGGATAGCCTTCTGTTGATCGCTTCTGGTATGGTGCGGAGTATTGCTGGTGGATGGTTACTGTGGCGGTTAACGTATTGTGGGATGTTGCCGGGTTTAGTGAATGGTTTGAACTTTCCAGTTCTTAGGTCTAGGGTGATATCTAGGTAGTCGACGCACTTTTTGTTCGCTTCGATGGTGAGTTTCAAGTTGTGGTCGTTGAAGACTTTGCATATTTGCTTTTTGATGTTTTCTATTTCTCTAGGTGTTTCGTTAAAAGCGGCTAGCCCGTCGTCTCTGTATAGGCCAATTTTGTTGCCATACTTTGGAGATAGTTTTGATAGTAGGTAGGATCCTACCAGTTCGCATGTTTCAGCGCCATCAAAACTACCCATGGTCACATCAAACAGGGAGTTGGATGTTTTCTTACACCACGTTTCGCCGTTATTGAAGAGCAGGGATTTCTTTGCTTGTATAATGGTCTTTTTCTCTTGGTCAGTTATCTCGTCATATTTTGATGCAAACGCTAGAGCTTCTGTCAGCAGTTCTTCTGATATCGATGGGTAGAACTCAACTATATCGAAGCAGATAAATGAATGTGATGGCTTATTAGGGATGTCTGCAAACCATTTAATGACCGAGTCGGTATTTTTCCATTGATTTAAACCAGTAGATTTTGTTATTTTAGAGTTAATCCTTTGAAGAATTTTCTTACTTATGATGCCAATTTCTGATTTGGATGGGTTTATCAGTCTACACGTAAGGTCGTCATTAAAGTTTGGTTTGTGGTCTTTCAATGTCACGAAGGAATCTTTCTCAACAAGTGCGTCGATCTTGATGTCAAGGTCAAAGCTCTTCGCGATTTTTTTCTCTTCGGTTATTATTTTGTTAGTAGAGTTGGTTGGGGCTTTCTTGTAGGATTTTGTTATGGCGGTTTTGAGTAGATGGTTGTACGAAGAGGCGTCTACACGGTAGAAGTTTGTAGTTTTGTCAGCAGCGATGAGCAGATTGTTGTCGCTCTTGATTTTCGTTGAGTCTCGTGACAGTTCTTTTTGGAATTCGCAGTTTGAGTCCTATATATATATATACACAGTAAATTCTACGGAGTAGATTCAACTCCAAAATTGGAGTTAAATCAACGGTGACAGAATGACACCAAATTCAGAGTTATTTCAACTCCCTCAAATGTGGAGTTGTTTTAACTCCTCGATTTTATGAGTGGTTTCAACTACGTGTAGGAGTTATTATGACTCTGAAAATGGAGTTAAATGAACGGTGACAGAATGACACCAAATTCAGAGTTATTTCAACTCCTCCAAAATAGGAGTTATTTTCACTCTTAGTAAAGAGTTATTTTCACTCTTAGTAAAGAGCTATTTTCACTCTTAGTAAAGAGTTATTTTCACTCTTACTAAAGAGTTATTTTCACTCTTATTAAAGAGTTATTTTCACTCTTAGTAAAGAGTTATTTTCACCCTTATTAAAGAGTTATTTTCACTCTTAGTAAAGAGTTATTTTCACTCTTAGTAAAGAGTTATTTTCACTCTTAGTAAAGAGTTATTTTCACTCTTACTAAAGAGTTATTTTCACTCTTATTAAAGAGTTATTTTCACTCTTAGTAAAGAGTTATTTTCACTCTTATTAAAGAGTTATTTTCACTATTAGTAAAGAGTTATTTTCACTCTCAGTGAAGAGTTATTTTCACTCTTATTAAAGAGTTATTTTCACTCTTAGTAAAGAGTTATTTTCACTCTTAGTAAAGAGTTATTTTCACTCTTATTAAAGAGTTATTTTCACTCTTAGTAAAGAGTTATTTTCACTCTTATTAAAGAGTTATTTTCACTCTTATTAAAGAGTTATTTTCACTCTTAGTAAAGAGTTATTTTCACTCTCAGTAAAGAGTTATTTTCACTCTTATTAAATAGTTATTTTCACTCTTATTAAAGATTTATTTTCACTCTTAGTAAAGAGTTATTTTCACTCTTAGTAAAGAGTTATTTTCACTCTTATTAAAGAGTTATTTTCACTCTTGTTAAAGAGTTATTTTCACTCTTAGTAAAGAGTTATTTTCACCCTTATTAAAGAGTTATTTTCACTCTTAGTATAGAGTTATTTTCACTCTCAGTAAAGAGTTATTTTCACTCTTATTAAAGAGTTATTTTCACTCTTATTAATGAGTTATTTTCACTCTTAGTAAAGAGTTATTTTCACCCTTATTAAAGAGTTATTTTCACTCTTATTAAAGAGTTATTTTCACTCTTAGTAAAGAGTTATTTTCACTCTCAGTAAAGAGTTATTTTCACTCTTATTAAAGAGTTATTTTCACTCTTAGTAAAGAGTTATTTTCACTCTCAGTAAAGAGTTATTTTCACTCTTATTAAAGAGTTATTTTCACTCTTAGTAAAGAGTTATTTTCACTCTCAGTAAAGAGTTATTTTCACTCTTATTAATGAGTTATTTTCACTCTTATTAAAGAGTTATTTTCACTCTTAGTAAAGAGTTATTTTCACTCTTATTAAAGAGTTATTTTCACTCTTATTAAAGAGTTATTTTCACTCTTAGTAAAGAGTTATTTTCACTCTCAGTAAAGAGTTATTTTCACTCTTATTAAATAGTTATTTTCACTCTTATTAAAGATTTATTTTCACTCTTAGTAAAGAGTTATTTTCACTCTCAGTAAAGAGTTATTTTCACTCTTATTAAATAGTTATTTTCACTCTTATTAAAGATTTATTTTCACTCTTAGTAAAGAGTTATTTTCACTCTTAGTAAAGAGTTATTTTCACTCTTATTAAAGAGTTATTTTCACTCTTGTTAAAGAGTTATTTTCACTCTTAGTAAAGAGTTATTTTCACCCTTATTAAAGAGTTATTTTCACTCTTAGTATAGAGTTATTTTCACTCTCAGTAAAGAGTTATTTTCACTCTTAGTAAAGAGTTATTTTCACTCTCAGTAAAGAGTTATTTTCACTCTTATTAAAGAGTTATTTTCACTCTTATTAATGAGTTATTTTCACTCTTAGTAAAGAGTTATTTTCACCCTTATTAAAGAGTTATTTTCACTCTTATTAAAGAGTTATTTTCACTCTTAGTAAAGAGTTATTTTCACTCTCAGTAAAGAGTTATTTTCACTCTTATTAAAGAGTTATTTTCACTCTTAGTAAAGAGTTATTTTCACTCTCAGTAAAGAGTTATTTTCACTCTTATTAAAGAGTTATTTTCACTCTTATTAAAGAGTTATTTTCACTCTTAGTAAAGAGTTATTTTCACTCTCAATAAAGAGTTATTTTCACTCTTATTAAAGAGTTATTTTCACTCTTAGTAAAGAGTTATTTTCACTCTTAGTAAAGAGCTATTTTCACTCTTAGTAAAGAGTTATTTTCACTCACAGTAAAGAGTTGTTTGAACTATAATCTGGGGTCAATCGGTTAAACTTGTTTCAGAAATCTTCTGCCCTATAGCTAACCTTAAGTAAACACAAAACATATGCTGAGGAATCTATGCCTACTTTAGCTGGCTCTCTCGCCACATGCTAACATTCAAATGCCCTGACGTACAACATGCAATCGATCGACTGGCGATGACCTAAATGTAACTATGTACCAGAGTCATCTGACATCCGACAAGGGACCAGGCATGATGCCTAAACCAGCCGCGAAATAAAATAGTACTGCGGGTTGAATGCGCACCAATGCTGGGGAAGATATTTTGCAGTTCATTGGAGGGTTCGAGCGCCTCATACGACTTTCAAGCGAGCAGATTCATAGGTTACACAGCACATGATTATATCTGTTTAAGGTATAAGAGCATCATGCATAGGCCTAGATATACTAAAACTTCCATTATGTTAATCCCATAATAAGTCGTTAAAAAAAAAGGAATTTATAACGAATATTTGAGAACAAACTGATAGTGTTGTCATTGGAAAATCATTAGAGCCATATTAACAACAGCCACATCCGTCTTTAATTATAATCACCAGAGATCCTATAATATAGGCAAAAATTAAAAGAACAAAATTGTGAAAAGCAGTAGAGGAGTTCACGGGTTTTTGCGCCGTCATGCAGAGGGAGGAAAACCATGGGGGCGTGCGCACGCAAATACCTATTTATCCTTGTTAAAATCATAGGGAAACTTGTGGAGCAAGAAGTATATCGCAAGTATATATCAAGCTTAGGCGTGAGATTGAAAGCGGAGTGTAAATTTTTTGATTTTCTCATCTGTAATGCCACAGTACTCCTTATAATTACACAGTACTCTTTAAGTAATTAAGTGAGTAATATAAGTTATTAAGTTAATGACTAGTTTTATACTTACATCAACAATCTTTAGGAACAAATTGTCCCTCTTATCTTTAAGAATCAGTGGCAGCAATACCAAGGCTGCAGTTTCTCGAATGTCTGGGGGTGGAAAACCTTAGTAAGCATTCACAGTTATGAGGAACAAGGAAAAGCAATTGGCATAAACATTAAAACAACAATTTTACAACACAGCTATGGTTTTAAATAGGAGAGTTGTACTAAGAGGTGGTTTAACTATCTTAAATAAACTAACATGCAGGTGGACGATTATATAACATAATCCTAGGAAAAACTTAAGCAAGTCTATTAATGCATTGTTCTGTGCCAACCACAACAAATGTCGAGCAAACAAATGTCGAGCAGCCAGGCTATGCTGGAAAGAAAAGCACTGGAAAACACTGGAAATTTTTAAAATATTTGTTCAAGATTTACGTATATTTTTCAAAACAACACCATTCGTTTTTCCTAGTGAAACATCAATGGTTATGTTTTATTCAACATTGCCATATGTGTAGAAGGTGGATTAGAGTTAAGCCACGGTTACACACCGATTTATGTCGCCAATTTGTGTCGCAACGGCATTGTGAGATAAGTCGGTGTGTGTAACATACCCAGTCGACGCCGATTTATGCGTTGCAGAAGCATTGCAAATTTTTGATAAGTGTTCAAAAACTTGCAACGAAAATCTGGAACGCCGCACAAATCGACAAGTGTAACATACCTGTCGCCGATTTGTGTTGCAATCATGGCAAATTTCTTTTGTTCAAGCTCCGCCCATCCTTGGTTTATTTTTATACTTGATTTTTCTTCAACACAAATTGACGTGTGTAGCCAGGTGACCGATTTATCTCGCAATACCTTGCGACACAAATTGGCGACATGAATCGGTGTGTGTAACCGTAGCTTTAGGCGAGGAAGCAATTTGCCCCTCCCCCCAATCCCCAAAGAAGACTAGACAGTAACGTACGCATATAGGCATTGCAAATTCAATAAGAGATCCAGTTACATAATAAAATTGAAAACATGCAGTTTGGTAGTAAATACAGTGACTCCCCGAAAAGTAGATTTAAATTAAGTGTCTCTAAGTTGCATACCTTAATAATTACATAATTACTTATATAATCAAACCTACTTGTTGGTGCATTCTCTTCCTCTGTAATGTCGGCTAACATGGTGTCAACAAGCTTCTGCAATGCCGGAAACTGTGAGGCATATTCAATAATTTTAGGGGCCAGAGATTTCAAGTTACACAGTGCATCTGCACATTTATATCCTGTAATTTTACTAAAGTCTCTTTTGAGCTAAATTAAATAAACACAATGCAGAAAACATGTATTAAAATTTGGTTCCTATGAAACGAAAATTAAGTTTGTCTTATTTGAAAGAACACTTAAAATGATAGAGTAACATCTTTTGCAGATTCTCGTTTTCTTGCTTCGTTCTTGAGATATTTCAGTTTGTTTGAAATGCAAATTAAACATTTTGACGTCACATATGTGCATAACGAGTTATCGAAAAAAGTTATATATCTTTGCTATTATCAAACCAAATTAATCCGAAGGAAGCATGTTGGTGTGGTTCGCCCAGAGCACTAAACATGTAGATTTTCAAGTGATTATATTTGACAATATCAAAGATATATAACTTCGTTCGATAACTCATGCACGTGACGTTAAAATGTTTAATTTGCATATCAAACAAACTGAAATATCTCAAGAACAAAGCAAGGAAACGAAAAACTGCAAAAGATGTTACTCCGTATCATTTTAAGCGTTCTTTCAAATAAGACAAACTTAATTTTCGTTCCATAGGCACTTTAAAAGTTTTTAAACCAATAAACGATGCGATGTCAATAGTAGAGTATAATATAAGGTAAGTAAATAAAGTTAAAATTAGTTAGTTACTACTCTGAGTTTCACGCCTATAGCGATCTATATGACATCACCTATTTTTGTGCCTGACTAGTTATGCTAAAAGGGTTGTGGAACTCACTGCGTTATATACCCACCTCGAAAAGTAGTGCCAACGCAGGAAATCTTTTTAAGATCTCAGCAACTGGTTTGGGTTCTCCAACAATTTCATGCCGATGCATTGAAAAAGTGCAGTCCATGATATCCTTTATCAGCTGCAAGTTTCTTCCTTTTGTCTTTCCCATTTCCTTTGCTATACGCTTGCAATGATCCTTAAAGGTTTCAACAGTTTCCCCTTCAGGAATTGGAGGTAATATCCCTGCAGTTGCAAACTTTAGTCTCTTCTGCTTTGTTGTTCCATCAACTTTATCAGGACTTTTTGTTTTGGATTGACTTGCAAGCTGTGAATTTGGCTTATTTCTTCTTATGTTTTTGAACCTGAATGCCATGGACTGTTCCAAAGACCCCTGCAAATGAATATAATTTAAGAAGTATAATCAGTAAAAGATTTTAAACTAAAAGTGATTTAACAAAACCAATTTTCTCAACCCCTTGACATCTGAAAAGTCTCCCTTCAGTCAGTCTTTTTCAGTCATTGTGGTTCAGTTATCAATGGGTTAATTAATTTTAAATTCAAAGGCTTATTATAACATAGATGTAATATAACAGTTTATTGAAAATTACTATTGATTTTCCCTATGAAGCAGGTATTGATAGTAATTTTAGAAGTATTGAGGAGAACATATTACATAAGGACATTTACAGTTACACTCGAGTTTTATGATTAACTCCTCCCCAGAGGTGAACAAAATCGTCTGGCGTTAGAATTAAATACTAAAGACCGATTCGGACAGGAAAGAGTTAAACACATTAATTACTGGTACTACACTGCAAGTAAACCAATGGCTGTGCTTTGTTTCTTACTAATAAAATGTACGGTATATATTTGTGTGTTCTCTTTCGGGCACATTGTGTTACTTGCAGCTATAGTCAAGAAGTTTTGAAGTTATATAAGACACATGTACGCACTGCGTACCTATTTTTCGTATGGATTACATTTTTCTGTGGGTGTGTGTGTGTGTGTGTGTGTATGTGTGTGTGTGTGTGTACTGACATAGATTACAGATGATGTCACAGCGTAAAGCACCAAAAAGAACGACATGTACAAGACGAAGTCAAGTGACATGACTGTTACACATTGTGACATCATCAGTGATCAATTATGACACCTGTCACGCATGAAAAAATGTGATCCATTGTTGAAAAACTGTGATCAAGTGGTTAATTGAAGGATTTGGGGGACATAAAAAATGAAAAACAGTGTGCTGACGTGATCTGACACAATTTTGATGCCATTTGTATGTGTACCACACAGTCAACAACCAAGTGAAAATGTATAAAGGCACTCGGCTATCGCCTCGTGCTTCTACTGAACTTCTTTCCTGTTCAAATGACGTCAAACGTGCCTTTATAAGAGTATATATGCACGGAGCTTTATGTTCTATTTGTTAAATAGAAACACAGAACTTTCTTATAGGCAGTCTATAGGAATTCATATAACGTACCCTACAGACCCTTTTAATAAGTATATAGGATACGCAATTTTCACCCTTGACGGCAATTTCTTTCAATTTTTCTTTTGAATTCTTTTCAATTTTGTTTATTGTCTTAGCTTTGGTATATTTTCAATAGAATTCAAAAGGCTGAAAATGACGTCAATGGCGGAAAATGACATACTCTGCACTTAACATTAGAAGGGTCTATAGACAATTATCCACCTATAGGTCTATATAGGCTTTGGGCGGTTCTATAGGCAATTGGAACTTTTCTATAGGTTACCTACGGGCACCTATATAATAGACTCATTTATAATGTAGTTTAGAGCTAACTTACAATTCCACTTCCAATAGCATCTTTAAGAAAAGGGTATTCTGCCACTATTTGAACTGCCACATGCTCCCTTTCCATTTTGGTGGGAAAAAGTGTGAATTGTCTTATCGCATCACACACGTCTCGAACAAACTCGTTTCTTACATTGTCGACCATCGTCTTGTTCGCAAGTGCCTGTTGTACCCTTGATGAAAACTTTAAAATAGAATAACAATAATATAGTAATCAAGGCCCAAAATAACGTTCAGAACTACACTGGTCAAATGACTGGTCATCACAATTTTTGTTAACAACTTGCTAATTAGATTTTGGCCGGTTACCTGACGAGTTTGGACGGTCATTGACCTGTGACATGCAGCCATTAATTATATTTTGAGCTCACACTGGTCTCTCCTCCGCAGAGGCTTTGCGTGGATATGAGGTCTAACATGAACCGTTGCCTCTGCGGAGGAGAGAACTCACTGGTAATCAATTATATAAATAGTTCGAGTAATCTTACAGTTTAGTTGTCTGAATAATAACCAGTCTGATTAGCTAGCTTCAGAGAAGATAAAAACTGTTTCCCTATATACTTACAGTTTTTATACTTGGCAATTTAAATGTATGCACCCAGGTTTCCTTCACTTCATTCTTCACCTCTACAGATATCCGAAATGATGGCTTGGCCAAGGTTTCTTCTTTCTAAACAAGAGTACAGTATAACAATGTAGTAATTACAATAATGTACCAGTACCATATTGAAAAAAAAATAAATGAAAAAAAAGTAAATGAAAGATTATGAAAAAAAAAGTAAATGAAAGATTTTACCGGTATTACCTTTTCTAGATTCAACTTAGTGCATGGATATGCATTTTTAATTGCAAGGATCTGGCCCCCTTTAAGCCCAATTCCTCGCAACAAGTCTATGCTTGCTGTAACAAGTGATTTGCTGTCAAATATCTAGAAAAAAAGACATTTCGTTTCACAATAATTATTTATTGTGTATGAATATTTAATAATAGTCTGTATTCATCTGTCGATATAAATTGTCCCCGAGCCCGGGCGTAGGGCCGAAGGCCCGGAGCCCGGTGAGGGTGCTAATCTCGACATGCGTGTAGTCCACTTTACACGCGTGGAGAAAAAGCGAGGGAGACGAAATCTGGGAAATAGTTTATATATATATATATATATATATATATATATATATGTATGGCACGGTGTCACGCGGTAAGAATAGTTGGACACTGGTGACTAGCGACGAAGAAAACTATAAACTCTCAGTCTCTCAAACAAATAGTGTTTTGCTTTCGTTTATTTAAACGAAACGAAATGAAATGGAGCACGAAGAAAAGGATACAAACAACCCGTTTAATATATCTTGAAGAGAAACCAGAGAATTTGAAGAAACGAAACGCCGTATGGTAAACAAAAACTCGATCTGCAGTGTATGTAGCCCTGGTTTGAAGACACTCCGTGAGTCCATGGTCAAATCATCTTAAAGTGGTTAACGGTAGGATTCTTGTTGTTTTCAAGTTTTCACCTAAATAATATTCAGCTTCATCTTTTCGTGCTTTCCCTTTGCTCATACAAACCATAAGTCAGCTTAACTAAAGCTAACTTAAAACACTACCTTTAAGGCTTATATTAACCGTGGTGGACTTGCATGCACTTTTTATTATTAAAAATACTCATGGGCTTTGTTGGTTTTCTTGGCTGTGTTTCGACTGAAACGTTGTCTTTTGAATTCTTCTTTCTGGAATCCGATTCTACTGAATTGTTTTTATCTCAGACTCTATTATAAATGTAATTTCTGAGCTGTTAATTACTTTTAATACTGTCTTTGCAAAATGTACATGCATAGAGAAGCCATTTAAAGGCTTGCTAAAATTAATCCCTTTTGAAACCTCCTAAAAACAATATATTTTTTACAACCAGAATTTAATAATGAAATCTAAATTTTGCTTTGATATGTTCAACTTTCATTAAATGATTTAAATCAGTTTTCTCATCCTAACGACCTATCCATAAATTGTATAATTTAATATCCCAAGGATTTAACATCATTTGTTTTTATAACTGTTTGTTTTTGTATTGGCTGTATATTAGGAGTGCTTATTTTAATCAGGGGGTGGGTGGGTGTTTTAAAAAAGGATGTAAAAGCGGGCGAGGGGTTGTTGCGTTCATGTATTTCTAGTCTAGTTTATACATGTACTGAGATAAAAAAAACTGCAAATTGAAATAAACAAGACAGATGCTATACTATTTTTGTGTTAGCTTTCCATTGACATCACAAAAGAAACTGTCATCACAGATAAAAATAGTCCAATCGCAGTGCATGTTGTTGGCAACATACATAATAAATGTAGTTGGAGACGTGGTTAAAAGCCTAAAATATTGCTGATCTAGCATAATTTGATGGACAACGTAAACAATCCCGTGTGTAGTGAATCATATTTATGCCATACTATGAACAAGCGATTGCCGTCTTTGAACTCTTCGAAATTGCATTCTAACTGCTCGTTATATATGGCAACTGCTGAAAAACCAAACGACTTTAGATTTTATAATAATACAGATTGAGATTGGGCGAATAGCATTCCGAAAGGTCGGTTGAGTTGAACTTTGGCCTTGGAAAAGCTATACTCAATCACTCTTATAGTAATTTTTAATACACTGTTCGTACACGTCTTTCCGATCAAATACAAACTTTGAAAGAATTACACACAGATTGAGTGCCTATGCAACGAGATAATAGCATTAAAGTAATGTTTGATATCGCTTGTTTTGACTGTGAAAGTTTTAGGACGAACAATTAAATGGAAGTATGTTTATTTAGCGCTTGAAGACCGTGCTTTTGAGACATTAAAATAGTTGGCATAGTACATCACTCGACCCAGACCCCAAATTCTGATTGAGAACTGTCCCGTTGTATGTTTTGTTGATGATTATCAAGAAAAGGACTCAGGGCCTCTTCTAAGGATTTCTCCTTGTGTGTGTGTGGAGCGTTCACAAAAAGGGGCTCTTCTAGGGGGGTCCCCGGAAATTTTTGAAACTTAGAGTCTTGGAAATGCCATTTCATGCATTCTGAGGGGTGATTTTTAAGAACGCTGAAGGTCATAAAATGTCATAAAAACTAGTTAAAATAAAACACATTTCTGACTGTTTCGTTTTGTTTCAGAACTCATCAGCATGTTCACTTTCAAATATAATACGGAAAATGTTGTGAGGAACTATAAAAAGATCTTTCATCACCACATACATCTTATCAAAATAAAAATTATTTAACTAATATAAAGATTTATCTATACCTTTGTAACAAATGAAACTATTCAACTGACTTGCTTATCCATACCCATTTTATCCTGGGGAAATCAATTCGTGGGGGGGTGGGGAGCTCAAGGGGGGCCAAGGGGCCCCCAGTTATATAGCTAAGAGGCCCTGAAAGGACTCCATTGAACGATATCAAGTTCAAATTCAGTTCCCCTGTAGGCCAGCAACCAATTGTAGGCCTCGTCAGTTTCGCTCACGGCCATTAATGCGTAAAAATTGTAGGCCTTCTCGCGTCAGACCACTGGCGGGAAATTGGCCGAGCTAAAATTCGTCATTGCCCCCAGTCGGCATGCAAGTGATGCAACAAACAGCCTCTTGTAAGAGGCTGACGGAAACGAAACACTATTTCTTCTAAGAAATAGTTTCTTGTTTGCCTTACTTCTTCCTCTTTTAATAAAGATATTGTGGTATCATTTACGCCAGCATCGTTGAGGGTCTTCACTCAGGTTTCCTAATAAAGAATTATCAAAAAATGCGTTAAAATTTAAAAACACCAGAAACATATCATTGCATGAAAAATAATTAAATAACGCATTGTATAAGTTTATTTATATATCTACATATATATTAATGTATATCAGTAAGTTTTTAATTAGGCTCGATGGCCATGCTGAGCTTCACGACATGCAGCAGTCAACAGTCCTCGTTGTTTATAGTTGTACAATCCAAGTAGATTGTGCATGTGTTAGTGTTTCGCCAATATATAAATGGTTTCACCGGAGTGACCGGCCGCCTATCTGGCCGACATCATCGTCAAAACTATGCCGGCAAGCATTTCTTTAATATTTCTTCTAGCCTAGTGCAGGTTCAATCAAGCTAGCGACTCGAGTAATATGGCGGAATTAAGCCCCCAGTACACTTACCGTATTGCTGGCGGGGTTTTTTTTCCAATATGTCGGCTCAAAAAAAAAGTGAAAATCAGCCTTTTTTTAAATAAAAGGAAATCAATTGAAGATGTCTAACATTCTAATGAACATTCATAGGCAAAATAATTTGTATTGGACGAGTAGAAGAACGATTAGAAATGTTTTTCTGCTGGGCCAGATTGCTGGCGTATTGCAGGGTTTTTTTCCAATATCTCGGCCCAAAACAATGTGAAAATTAGCCTTTTTTTAAATAAAAGGAAATCAATTGAAGATGTCTAACACTCTAATGAACATTCATAGGCAAAACAATTTGTGCTGGACGAGTAGAAGAACTATTAGAAATGTTTTTCTGCTGGCCGCCAAGATGTTTTTAAAAACACCTTGGGTATATTCTTAAATCGAGTGCCAAAAAAAGTTAACTTACCAGGTTAATAGACTAACAAGCACGTTAGCAACTGCCTACATGTACAAGCTGAAGCGGATAACAGTTTTATTTTTCTTGAAATGTCACAAAAGTAAAACTATAAACTTGAACAAAAGCTGACACAAGTACATCGCAGACTTGAACTAAACCGAAGGTGAAATCAAATCTGAATACGTCCTTCATTGCTTCAACTATGAACTTTAATTTGAACTAACATTATTTCCTCTAGTCTCACAGTTCTACTTTTTCATTACCTAGAACCAATGGGGACTTATCGTTTCAAGCTAACGCAAAGAACAACAAAACTGAAAGGAAAAATACATAAATAACACTCACCTCTGAATCCATGATCGTAAGAAAGTGAAGTGATGTTTCCAAGTAATTGAGTTTTGGCGGGAAATTAATTTATGCAATACTTAATTTTCAAAATGAATAATTAAATTTTTGGCGCCAAAATAATTCATTCAGGTATTAAATATTAATTCAACACACTCTCATGCTTTTCACTCCGCTCATAGCTTCGAAATGAGTGCAACTGTGCGAGGTGTTTATATAAAGGCTATTAAATAAACTACCCATGGTGTACAAGTGTAACCTTTGTGATGGGCTTACAACTCTTTCCCTGGTTCGTCTTCTCAATCACATTGGCAGACGCCATAGTTCTGAGCCTGGGTTTCATGTCTTGTGTGGAATAGAAGAGTGTACTAGAACTTACAAAAACTATAATGCATTCAGAAACCATGTCAAGAAACACCATTCTATACTTTTAGAGAGAGAAGGCGGAAACATTGAGGGGATTGTACCAGAAAACAACGAAGTACATAACCAAGAGGCTGACCCTTTGCTGCCCGAATACGAAGAAGAGGTTGATATGGGAAGGGAACAAAGCCTGATGAAAAAAAATAACGCTCTTTGCCTAATGCAAATAAAGGAAGGGGGGAGACTTACACAAAGAAGTTTGAACACTGTGGTGAACCAAACTACACAAGTAGTACGTAACAGTGTAGACCTTCTAAAAAAAGGTGTATCTGAGAAATTAAATGCATCTGGAATTAACCTTCAAGACATTCCAGGACTAAAAGAATTGTTTGAAAGGGAAAACCAGGTATCTGATCCATCCAATGGCATTGCTAACTTTAGGGAACAAACTCATTATTACGGAGAAAATTTTAATCTTGTGGTAAGTTATCCAGATTTTAACAAATCCAGCTATAATTACGAACATTAATAATTATGCATAATTATGCACATATAAATGTTAACCCCCCGACTACCAAGGGGTTTTTCGTTGATGAGCTCCATCCTTTGTTGAGATAAAAAATGTTTAAGATATCCTGATACCAGACTGTCATACATTATCTTTTCCAAGTACAGTACCTCTGGTATATGCAGGGTACTATATAACATTAGTACAGTGTTATTAACATTTTTTGAAATAATATGTTATATATACTGTACAACATTACTAATATATAATTTTATATAAGACTTCTCATAAAGATAAATTTGGGTGATGATTCATTCCATAAAAATGTAATTTCTGGGGTAGGGGAGAATCTAAAAAACAAAACAAAATAGTAATATCAACATTAATCTTTTAATTTTTTTTTTTATTTCTACTCAGAGGGCGGATTAAGGGGGGAGGGGGGCTGACTGGGCTGCAGCCAGGGTTTAATGGGGTCCCCCAATCTTTAGGGGGCCCCAAAATAGTTCATAAAAAATTTTTAGAGCAAAATAAAATTTCTTATACTTTAGATAGAATCTTGTATACAGTACCAGATTAACCATATGGCAAAAGCAGCATATGCCATTGGGCCCCCAAGCTTTTTGGGGCCCCGGCACTTTCTGATTGCACAATTTTTTGTTCTGCACCTGCTTTCTAGAAAGCATTGGGCTCTAAGGCTCGAGACTCATGGGAGGGGAGGGGGGGGGGGGGGTTCAAGGGACCCCGTGCTGAAAATATGCTATAATATATATATATATATATTAAATATTTAAGAAATAGAAAATGGCCGCCCGTGTTTATATAGCCTGATGCAAACACGAGAGTGAGTTGGGAGAATTCGAAAGTTTATGTGAACCCGAGCCGTAGGCGAGGGTTTACATAAGTACTTTCGAATTCTCCCAACTCACTCGAGTGTTTGCATCAGGTTATATAAACACAGGGCATCGATTTTCTATTTCTTTTATGAAATAAGGCTAAAGAATGTGCCGTGACATCACAACCGTGTTTACATAGCCTGATATAAACACGGTAATTGACCAATCACAGCGTGCGTAAGACACAACCTATTTTATAAATATATTTATATATTATATTAATAATATTATAATTAAAATTTATAATTCAGGAACCAAAACGTATTATTTTGGGACAAACACATGCAAAAGTGAGGCGGGGAAACAAGATGAAGTCAATGATGAAAAATGAAGAAGCATATTATGTTCCACTACTTGACAGTCTGGAACAGTTATTGAACAATGATGCTGTCCTAGAAGAGGTAAAGTACTAAAGTACTACTTGTGCATTTTGCACCACGTGCAATATTCGGCAGGTGAACTGGGAGTTGTTGTTTCATCAATAGGAAGTGAAACTTTCAAAATAATCTAGAAACTTCTAAAATAATCCCCCCCTGAACACAAGCCCACTTCCATCACTATAGATCCTTTATGTACTATGTCAAAATTTATCACATATTTTCATGTTAAAAAATCTAATATCTTTATTATGTTAAAATCCTCTATAAATGAATTTTTGATTTTTTGAAGATTGAAAATCCTCATGCAAGAAATGATGGACTTCTTAGTGATTACTGTGATGCTGCAGCCTACCAAGCCCATCCATTATTTTTGAGAAATCCCAAAGCTCTTCAACTTATTTTATATTTTGACGAGGTGGAAATCTGCAACCCACTTAGATCCAAAGCTAACAAACATAAACTTGGTAGGCTACCAATTATTTAAAATTTTACCCACATCACAGCTGAATACACAAGGAAAGTATAAGAATTGTCTTTAAAAATAAGTTATTCAACACAATAATGTTTATATGTACTGTACTGTACTGTACTGTACTGTATGATTTGGATTTTTCTTATACAGTCAATTCTTATACTTTCCAAGACTAGCTCACAGATTTCGTACTTACTGTAGAATGTCAATTCATGCTATTTTATAGAACAGAAACTGTCCTACAAATTTTGAATTGCTCATGACTATAAGTACATGTACAAGGCAAAACCTGTACCAACCGAATGTTAATTGCCATGATTTTTTTTAATAGGAGCATTTTATTACACCATTGCAAATATCAAACCAGAGAATCGATCACATGAAAATCCTATCCAGCTTCTGTCCTTGGTTAGAAGTCCTTTACTCAAGAAGTATGGTACTGATACCATCTTAGATGAATTTCTATTGGAATTGCATGAACTTGAAAAGGTTTGAAGGTTTTCAATATAATATAGTAAATAGTACATGTAGATGTGTCATCTGTATATATTTATAGAGGTATAATTGCCTCCATGATTGGTGGTAAAATCCATATTATGAAATGAATTACCATATACTGTATATTCAATAGAATTATAGTTTATAAGGGAAAATATATGGTAGCTAGTGCACCTGGCCCCTCCTGGCCACCCTGCTTCTGTATCCCCTGGAGTTTTAATGTAAAATATTTAAATTGTAACAAAAATTGTTTTATATAATTGTAGGATGAAGGATACAAGTTCACAATTAATGGTTAAAAGCAGCAATACCAAGGCACAGTAATATTTTTCTCAGCTGATAATCTTGGTGCCCAATTTATTGGTGGTTATAAGGAAGGGTCACAAGCCCACAGGAAATGTAGGGACTGTATGGGCAGTGAGGAAGAAATTCAGAATCTTGTAAGTCTGCAGTAAACTTTTGTGGGTGTGTATTACTGGCTCAATGCACAATCTTGATAATTTATTACCCTTAAGTGCTCCCAATAAAATATGGTGTTATACTGTATGTACTATTTACAGAATGAGTGGCCATTCTGTATTGGGGTATACAGACACGAGGCAAAGACAAGTGCATGCCTGTATCCCAATACAGAATGGACACAAATTCTGTAAATTACTTCTAAAACGCCCATTAAGTGAGCTAAGAAATTGCGTGGGATATGTTCGAGAGATTGTTCCCGGATGTACATCTCTGTTCCTAGATCAGAGCGGCGGACGTTCCTAGCATAAAATTTATTTTCATGCTGGCATTTCGAAATTAACTCCAATCGTTTATATATATATATATATATATATATATATATATATATATATATATATATATAAACAAAAATATATATATATATAAAGTGGGAGTCTGTTAATTGTTTAAGGCATTAATATTACTTTAATTTTTACATTTTTCATCTCTTAGTTTCATGAACAGAACTTTGTTCTGAGAACAAAATCTAGTTATGACGAACAGTGCCAACTTCTTCAAAATTCTAACCACTTCAAATATGTCTATGGCATCAACAGAAGGGCTCAGTTGAACCAGTCAATGTATTATCATGTTGTTGGTGGAATGCCTGGTGACTGCATGCATGATGTCTTAGAAGGTGTGTTGCAATATGAAGTCAAAGAATTGCTACTGCAGCTGATCAAAGTGAAACGTTATTTCACCTTGGAAGAACTAAACAGGCGAACCGCATCTTTTGACTTTGGATACTATAATGATAGCAACAAGCCCAGCACAATTGGGGAAAATAAGTTAAATTTACTGGATCACAGTCTGAAACTACATGGTAAGCTTAACTTAGATAAGAACAAAACAAAAATGTGGCAAACTTCTAAACTGATTATTATAGGTATATTATACCTCTTTATGCATGAAAGGAAATTAAAGAAACATGCTATACCAATTGGCACCACAACAAAATTGCTTTACTTTTTAGGAACATTTTTTGTGGGTATAATTAGCTATTTAATGGTACAGATAATTTATCACTTTATCATGCCTTAATTATTATTATTGTCTTTATTTGACTCACTTACTGTACCTTCCATGCAGGCAATACTGCACATCTGACACTCTTTAATTAATCCTTGAAGCTCTTAAGTGCAAAAGATTACACTGATTCCCCATCTTACTGTCACATTGTGCTTTAATTTCCTTTTTTTCTATTTAAAAAAAAATATTGTATGAGTAAAATAAAAGTGGTGTGCTACATGTATGTAGGCAGCGTTGAAACAACAATCGAAATATAGTAAGGTTTTGGTATACTGCTGAAACAGAGAACGTAGGCGTCTAATGTTTTGAGTGAGACCCTTTGTTCTCACCTACAGTGAGCACTAATCAAGTGCATACCTTCAAGTTTTAATAGATGAACACCACAGGATTTAAGACATTATACCCAGGGAAACCAATAATACCAAAGATGCACTATATGGTTCATATGCCAAGCACTATTTTGAGGTACAGTACTGTACCATAGGACAGGTTACCTGTAAATTTAAAGTACTACAGTATTACAAAGTGAAACAGTTGATTTCATAACTTTCTAGATTTTTTAAACAATTGTTCTCCACCCTATAGGTTGGGTCCCTTGGTACGATCCTGGTGCATGCGATTTGAAGCCAAACACAGCTACAGTACTTTAAAAAAATTAGCTAATGTGATTGGTAATTTTACAAATGTGGCTCAAACACTCTCAAACCGACATCAGAACTGGATGTGCTACAAGCTGCAAACATCAAATGGAAACTTGGGCACTTTTATTGAAAAAGGTGTAGAAGTTGGTCCAGGTAAACATATTTTAGAAAAATATACGTCAAGTATATACTGTATATTTCCTGTGAATCTTACTGACTCCAAGCTATATGCCATGCATTTTTCATACTTTACAGTCGAGAATGAAAAGGTCCATGGTTTAACCAAATCAAAGTGCAGTGATTAACAATGGTTTCTTGTTTTTTACACTTTAAAGGAAAGACAGTATTTGCAGGAGATACCCAGTACTTTGATTTACTACAGCAAAAACTACCAGCAATCCAGTGTGATACACAGTTGACAGAGTATGTTTAATACCATATGTTTTACCATACACATACCATGTAAAATTAAACCCTAACAAACTATTCCTTATATATGTGGGGGGAATAATTACTACCAAAACCAATACAGTATTTACATGCTCAAAATAACACTGTGTCAATAACAAGCCTAAGGCAAAGGAATATTATGTAATTAAAGGAATGTAAACAAATACATTTCAATTGTCGAAAAGCTCAAATGTACAGGATGTAAATTGTAAACTATGTCATCAATAATGCTGTCTCGTAGTTCAAGTGACAGAGCCTTCCCCCAGTAGTATTTGTGTCTTTTAGATGTAACGTTGACCACTGCCATAATAAAGAACTGATTAACCATATGAAATACAGTACACTTGCTGTAAAGATCGCATTCCTTCATTCATGTCGTGATTCACGTGATTACATTCCTTTGCATTAGGCTACAAGCACTCTACTGAATTTGGTAGCAACAGACGAGATTTATTGTCTGATAAGAAAATTTACTATACTTTAGTCTATGTTCACATGGGTTATAACAAGTATGCAACATACAGTATTTGGAAGAAGTGGCATGCAAATATGCAAAGAAATGAAAAGCGAGTATTTCTACATTCAGCTATTTCATATTTAGTTTTATATTAGTAGGAGGTGTTCTAATTCATAAGATAGTACATGACAGTGCATTGTAACCACCTTGGAAATGTTAGTCAATTTTTAGCTCATTTAATATCTTCAGAGAAATTGATGGGGAGGGAGGGGAACTTAGCCGCATCGTCAGAAATATTGGTTCATAAATCAAAGCGTAATCATTTATGGATAATGACCGGATATGATTTATGGATAAAAGATTATAGTATAATTCTATAAGTTGTTTTAGTTACTTACATTTTTAATCATTATTAATAAAGGTCCAACTGGGTTGATATAAATGGGACGAAATATAAAGTTGGATGTTTCCTCCAGGTGGGCACTCAAAACGAAGAGCCAGTGTATGCAGAAGTAAAGAAGATACTGGTTCAACGAGATTTAAAGATGATACGATTTCTTACTTGTAATTACACAACATCGTGTTGGAATGATCACTTTCAGGCGTATGAAGTGAAGAAATGTCATCTTCGTCAAATCACCCTTGGCCTTGTGAAGCATTGTGACTTGCCATATTTCTTACCTCTCCATGTTGTAAAGCCATGTGGTTACCATTCGACGATGAGTTGTATCGCACCAAAATATGAAATTCCTGAATGAAGCGTATCTGTTTTACAGTCCTTTGCAACATAACTTCCAAACATCCTCGCCGTCCTCGCGTCCCCTTTCATCCATTCTCACGTACGAGCGTGGAAGAATAGGAGCAAACTTGTAGCATCGTATACATTTCAGTTTACAGAACGTTACTGACGTGCTAGGACTACCAGAATGCATTGCCAGTATCCAACATTTAGCACTAGGATGCTAGCAAAGCATTCTGGTACTTGCAGTCACCCCATACCATTGTACGTCATCGTGGCGAAGCTCGGCGGGGCTTGCAAATATCTGTCTAAAAAAAATCTGCGTATGCGGGTAAAGCGTCCCTTGAACTGATCAAAGTTTGTATTTACACCCGTTTTCAAAATTACGTGACCCCGGAAGTTTACATGTATGCATGTGAGTTTTATGACAAAATGGCGGACATCAATATAAACTGAATCAGAATACAATGAGATGTGGACGTAAATGCTGACCGAATGGCGAATTATTTTACCGAAATTACTGTTATCCATGGGGATGGTGAATACAATGACAATGTAAGTTAAAGTATTTCGAATTGTCAATCATAAAAGTCACATGTCGACTCATGCGCAATATTCCGCCTGGTTACGTAATTTTGAAAACGGGTGTAAAATTTCTTCTTCGCTCATGTAAACAGGAGTAATTATCTTTTTTGAATAATAATCACATTCTACCTTGATTTGTATTCGAGACATTTTTCAATCGAAATGCCAAAAATTCACAGGCGACGCAGATATTTTTTGACAGAACGTTGTAAGCCCCACACACTGGCCAGCAACGTGTGACATTTTGCCTAGACACGTTATAATTAATTGTTGTAACTAACACGACAATTGTCGTTAAACGCCCTGAGATCCCAGTAAGACCAGTGTTACTTCTATTATTCAAGAGTCAAATTAACTCTTGCAGGAAAGAGTATTTTTACTCTAATAAGGAGTTAATTTTACTCCGTTGATGGAGTTATTTTAACTATTATAGTATTATTCAAGAGTTATATCAACTCTTGCAGAAAAGAGTACTTTCAACTCTAATAAGGAGTTGATTTTACTCCGTTGATGGAGTTATTTTAACTATTATTCAATATATGTTATTTACCGGCTGGGAGGTCCGTATAGAAAAATATTTGCCCGAGGTCTTAAAAAAGGCCCGAGGCCGCAGGCCGAGGGACATTTTTAAGACCGAGGGCAAATATTTTTCTATACGGACAGACGAAAACGGTAAATAACATATTTATTTTTTTGTTACATAATTAGATAAATTAACATAATTGAATTAGGTTGCGTAATCGAGATGACATTCACGTGATACTCAAAAGTCCAAAGTTTATCGTTCGACAGTCGTAAACAATTGCCGACATGTAGTCTGACAAGGAAGCTTGGAACCTTTTTTGTGATAAAAAAACATTCAAAACTTGAACATCTAGTTACGCAGGGAAGTCAAAATGCAGTCAGTGTTTTTAAAGTTTAGTTGATAAAGATTCTTCGTCGTTCTTCTTCGTCGCTTGCTCGTTTTTGGCTGTTTGCTTGGAAAGTCGCTTTCAATATTTGGCTGACTGCATGAAAATTGAAATTGTGTTCTTCGAGTTTGAAGACGAAAATGCTTGTAGTATAAGCCATTTGTAATTTCAAGTTTCAAGGACATGACACGATGAGGTTGGCATGTGGAAAATATTTGACTAAAAGGTAAAGAATTGTTGCGGTTTTGTTGAGTTTTATAGCGGTTGGATAACAGAAGAAGATAGTTTAGTGTCAAAAGGTTTCAGCTTTTCTATCTTCTCGTGGTATGACTTTATATATATATATATACTTCTATATAGTTTCATTTAGTGATTCAAAATACTGTGTTCACAAGTTTATGTATGTTTTTCCTACCGTTTTAAACTGTTTTGTTTATAAATATCGCTCGTAAATTTTGCTTTGTCACAGTTTTCCCAGCGTTTCTTTTAAAATTCGCTGTTTACACATGAACTTGTCAAAACCATTTGGATAATCAAAATCATATGCATCCCCGTAGTCTCTGTTCAATATATTTTTTCTGTGGCAAGCGAAATAGTTATGAAAATCGATCAATTTTAATGACAGAATGTAAAAAAATAACTTTTTGGACCGCGGTCCAAGATATCGTGAAATACCGTTTTCCCAGCGTTTCTTTTAAAATTCGCTGTTTACACATGAAGTTGTCAAAACCATTTGGATAATAAAACTCATTTGCATCCCCATAGCTCTCTGTTGAATATATTTTTTCTGTCGCAAGCGAAATAGTTATGAAAATCGATCAATTTTAATTATGACAGAATGTAAAAAAATAACTTTTCGGGCCGCGGTCCAAGATATCGTAAAAAACTGCCCGCTCACGTAGCCAATCAAATTGCAGGAAAGCCTAGGATTCCGCCGGCTCACGACTAATAAAATAATAAAGAGTTATATCAACTCTTGCAAGCAAGAGTACTTTCAACTCTAATAAGGAGTTGATTTTACTCCGTTGATGGAGTTATCTTAACTATTATTCAGGAGTTATATCAACTCTTGCAGGGAGGAGTACTTTCAACTCTAATAAGGAGTTGATTTTACTCCGTTGATGGAGTTATTTTAACTATTATTCAGGAGTTATATCAACTCTTGCAAGAAAGAGTAATTTCAACTCTAATATGGAGTTGATTTTACTCCGTTGATGGAGTTATTTTAACTATGCGTAGTTGAATCAACTCCGCTGTAAGAGTACATTATAATCGATTAATTTCAATTCCTGTTTCGGGAGTGATTTCAACTCCACAATACTAGAATCTACTCCATTTTTGGAGTTGAAATAACTCTTCTTCATTTAACTCCTACTGGTGGAGTAGTTTTAACTCTACTGATGGAGTTATTTCTACTCCTTAGAATTTACTGTGTATATATTATATAGCTACTCACTATATATGAGCTGTTCTGCAATCTCATTCGTTCTGCTACTAGCAGTATATCAGCTCATATATCATTAGTAATAAAAAAACAACAAGATGGCGGCATGAGTTTTTCAGTCAGTGTACTACAGATAAAACTGCCTGTTAATCCTAAACGGATTGAAAAAGGAAGTTGAGAGCTTTACAAAACCTTACTTATCACCGAGTTGACAATAATATTTTTTAAACCAAATACAAGTCGTAAACTTATTTATTAAAATATATTTTCTAAAGAAATAAAGCATGAATCGAAACTATGTTATTTGTATGCTATAAAAGACCGTAAATCAACAAAGTGTAATTTTTCCGAACGTTTTCGGCTTTTTGATAACCTTCCAAATACTAAATCTTTACATGTCAATATAAAATAAAGAACAGCTGACCAACCTTGTCACTTTCCTGAGCTGTTTAAGTCGTTATATACGATGTTTCCAACGCTTTTTTAAACTCTAAGAGCTCTCAAACACATTCCCGAGACTGCTTTGAACTCCTTGTCAGTTTACTGTCAAGGGAATGCGCATGGCGGAAATATGCGTGGCGGAAGTTCGAGTTTTTTCAAGCGATTCATTTCCGTTTTGATTTATGAATCAAACGTTTTTCTTTATTAATGTTTTCGCAAAATAATAAAACAATAATACCATGAGCTAGAGTCGTGTGTGGGCTCATAGCCAACGAGGCGCTTCGCCGAGTTGGCTATAAGTTTATATACGACGAGGGCGAATGACATACTGTAAAACCCGGACTGGACTGGACTCAAAAATCTGTAAAACCCGGACTCAACAATCTGTAAAACCTGGACTAATATTTTTAACAAACGGGGGGTCCCACTGATGCTTGTAAATACCCGGAGGGTCGTAATGGGCTTTGAATGATCGGGGGATTGACGTGCGTTAAACTCGGAGACGAAACATAACTCCGATCAAATACGTCTACTCACTTGTCGTTAATAAACAGGGGGGACGTGCATGTATAGCAATTTAGGATAATGACTTGGTCACGCCAGAGTACGGCAAAGCTTTAGTATACGTGCAGAATTTCGGAAATTTATATAGTTTTACCAAGGACTAAACGCTAATATACAACATATTATAGACAAATTGTGGCCAAGCTGCATGACGTAGGCAGTTATTTTAAGAGTTCACTGAGTGCTAAAGGGCCTAAAGCAAAGATAATCATATTTACACCTCGCATCCCGGCCATGCCTGTTAGCAGAAAACTGGGTTTTCCTATATGCCTATTTTCTTTCTTTGCAGCGCTTCTGTTTTGATTACCAGTGTCATGAATCATGAAAATTCAATTGTGCAGTCATAGCCACGTATTAGCAAAAGAAAACTTGAATATTTTTCAATCTCACTGAGAACAGAGCTAAGGAAACTAGCCCGCAGCTAACAGGCAATGCCGGAATGCAAGGTGTAAATATGATCATCTTTGCTTTAGAACTCAGTGAACTCTTAAAATAACTGCCTACGCCATGCAGCTTGGCCACAATTTGTCTATAATATGTTGTATATTAGCGTTTAGGCCTTGGTAAAACTATATAAATTTCCGAAATACTGCACGCATACTAAAGCTTTGTCGTTCTTGGCGTGACCGAGTCATTATCCTAAATTGCTATACATGCACGCCCCCCCTGTTTATTAACGACAAGTGAGTAGACGTATTTGATCGGAGTTATGTTTCATCTCCGAGCTTAACGTAAATACCCCAGGTATTTACAAGCATCAGTGGGACCCCCGTTGGTTTTACAGATTTTTGAGTCCAGTCCAGTCCAGTTCGGGTTTCACAGTATGTCTTGTTAAATATATATATATAGTATATATCAATGACCTGTGTAACGCGTCAAATCTTTTTAAACTGACTTTGTTTGCTGGTGACACCAATATATTTTTTTCTCATCAAAATTTGCCTCTTTTGGTGAATATAATTAATTCTGAAATGAACAAATTATCTGAATGGTTTAAGGATAATAAGTTATCAATCGATACTACAATATATATATTTAATATCAACCAACTAGTGGTCTATTACAAATTTGGCATTCTGATTGGCTGAGCTACTAGTGAATTCAATTCAATTCAATTCAATTTATTGTTCAAATTATAATAATTACAAAATTAAAACACTAACCCGCAAATAGCAATAGCTAATCAAGGCGGGAGGTGTTATTAGTAGATCATAAATAATTATACAGTAGTTATATATAAGTAGTTAATAATAGAATAATATAAGAATGATAGAAGTATACATGGAACAGACTAAAATTAGTCGAGTAAATTAGATAATTGATTAAGATATAGATTTAACAATAATCAATGTAACAACAATAAATCTTATTGTTGTTACACAAATTAAGGACACTAAATTTTTAGTATATTATACGTAAATAAATATACACACATATAGTCACATAGACACATAGAGTTAATCAGATATTCTCTGTATTATCATCGGTAACTCAAGATAGTCATTCTCAACATTCAGGATACCAAGAAGTAAATCATGAATCTTTTTGGTAAAGATCTTTCTCCCTACGTTACGGAGATATATTGGAATATTATTCCATACTTTTGCACCAATTCTGGAAAAAGCATTTTTTGGTTGATTTGTGCGAGAATATTTCATATGATAGTTACCAGCAGCTGAAGACCTGGTATTGTAGGAGTGCACATTAGAAGTTTGGATAAATAAATAAATCATATTTCTTGGTGCTAATTCATTGGTAATATCATACATTAATCTGGAAACTGATTCAACATAAAGCATACTTATTGGTAAATTGTTAGTGTTATTGAAAAGAGGAATAGCATGATCCCGATTATTAGCAAAGCGCATTAATCGAAAAACACGCTTTTGCAGTATTAAAAGGGTTTTTTTAAATGCATTTGCGCAGCATTTCCCCAAACAGTTATGCCATAAGATAGATAAGGATATATTAGAGATCGGTAAATTTTTGTAAGAATTTGAAAGGGCACAAAGTGACGAAGTCTGGCAATGACTCCAATTGTTTTACTTATTTTAGAGGCTATATAACTAATATGATCTTTCCAAGTTAGATGACTGTCAAGTAAAACGCCCAGGTATTTAACAAACTCCTTTCCCTCAAGAGAGATGAACTTGTTGTTCTTTTTGTCAAATATTTTAATATTTATATGATAACTTAGCTTCTTCTGGTGGGGATGAAAAATAACAAAGTTTGATTTTTTAATATTCAAAGTTAATTTATTTGCGTTCAACCAGTCGTATATTTTTGCTATTTCTGTATTTACTACATTTTCGAGAGTTTTAGGATTCTTGTTAGAATATAGCAAGTTAGTATCGTCAGCAAACAAATGAAAACTAAATTTATCGGAGGAATGATGAATATCATTGATGTAGATTAGAAAAAGTAATGGACCAAGCACAGATCCTTGTGGCACACCACATAATGTTATCTCCTTGTTCGAAATATTTGTACCAATTTGCGTGGTTTGAACACGGTTTATTAAATAAGATGAAAACCAATCGTAGATTATACCACTAAATCCATAATATTGTAGTTTATATAATAAAATTGAATGATCCACTGTATCAAATGCTTTTTGAAGATCGATAAATATACCACAAGTAAGTCACTTATTGTTCATGTTTTCTTGTATTTTATTTACTATATCAAGAATTGCGTGTTGTGTAGAATGTTTTTTCCTAAAACCGTATTGTGAATGGTATAGAATATTTTTGTTTTGAACAAAGGACATAAAGCGCTTGTACATTACTTTTTCAAAGATTTTATTTAAATTAGATAACAATGAAATTGGTCTGTAATTACTTGTTTCTGTATCATCACCTCCTTTGAAAATAGGAATTATTTTTGCATGTTTTAGAATGGAAGGATAAATTCCATTTTCGACAGAAATATTCATGATTTCAGCTAATGGTTCGCTAACGACACTACTTGGATATTTTAAAATTCTTGTTGGACATGAAAATAAACCATAAGATTTTTTATCAGGTATCAATATTATTTCAGATTCTATTTCTGAAGGTATTATTGGGGCAAAGAAAAAGGAATCCTTAAATCGATTTTCTTTTAAATAATCACAAAAATGACTTTCTGACTGTGACGTGCTTGTTCCTAACTTATGTCCTATTGACGCAAAGTGTTTGTTTAAATTATTTGGAAATAACGACGGTTCTCGGTTTACTTCACTGCTATCTATATTTTTCAAAGCAGTTATTACGTTCGAATTTTTTCGTTTATTATTAATTAAATCATTGATACCAACCCAAGTCTTTTTCATGTTATTTGGATTACTTTCAAAATATGTATAATAATAGTGTTTTTTACTAATGCGAATAAGAGTTGAGACTTTGCTTCGATAATATTTATATTTATCACGCTCTCCTTGGCTAAGTAGTCTATTTTTTACCCTAATTGATTTTTTCTTCTTCTAGTGTAGTCTATTGGTGATAGACCACTAGTAGCGTTATCCAATGATAAACCTTCTTACAACTGGAATATTCCTATCCCGACCAATCAGAAGCTACGACATTCACTGTGGCGTCCGCTAAAATTTATATACGATTGATGAAATCACGAAAACATTGGCCCGAAAGTAATGTAAAATTGTTCCGTTTGACATTTTTGAATAAGAAAATGAATTCGCTTAGCCTATATCTCCCCCAAATTGGAGCAAACTAATTACAATTTCGTTTTTTGTGAGCGATTGTTTACCATATGCCATCGAATTACCCTACATTTTGAATGGGGAGACTTCTGCAAACAGATCTGAAAATTCGAACAATGTTTGATAAGACTTATTTACGTTGAAGAAAAGTTGTTTATGCTTGATACTAAAATAATTAGACAACTCGCCCTCGATTTATACGAGCTGATAGTCAACGAGGCGAAAGATAGTCAACGAGGCGTATATATATCTATATATATATATACAAAGTATGAAGTATAGTTTACCTTAAAGTCTTCGCTACCAGAGGTTTCACCCTAAACGGAATCAATAGGCGACTGAGAAATATCGGTTAGTGGGCTGCTTAAATGCGTTGGTTGGGGCGTGGATGTGGGCATCGAAACGTCCGGCGCATTCCTTTGGAGCGTGGGTGTGGGCGTCGAAACGTTGCGCGCATTCCTTTGATTGTTTAGGTTGTAGATCCGAAATCTGTTTTTGTGCCGACAGGTCGAAACTATTTCTGATCTTTTGTTTAGTAAAAATTGTTTGTCTGCCTTCATGATGAAAAGTTTTTCGTTCAAACATAAATTGCATCTTTGTTATCCTCCCGTGTAAGAAATTGAGTGTTTTAGTATAGACCAGGTTATGTCGAAACTTTGGGTTTTTTCTTTTAGATTCCAAATGTATTTCGAAAGTTCCGTCTCATTTGAATACTTTTTATTCTGGAAAGATTTAGTATGGTTATGATATCGCTCTTTAAATGTACTTGCTGTCATGCCAATGTATTGCTTAGTGATGTTCGTGTTGCTTATGGAAATAGATGCCTTGTATACTATGTTGTTTGTCATGCATTGCCCACGTAGGGGGCAATTGTCCTTAATCCTGCAATTGCAATTGCTTGTAACTATGCTTAGTGGCTTGCTTTTCCTGATTGTGCGTGAATTATGTTTCGTGATAATAGACTTGACGTTGTTCATGCAACTATAGCTAATCTTGACTGTGTTTCTGTTAAAAAGTTTGTGAAGCTTGTGTCCTGGTGGAAAGTGCTTGTCAATAAGGCTAAGAAAGTTGCGTCCTATGTTTGTTTTGACATTTTTGTTAAATGGAGGGTTAAACCAGATGATATTGCGGTGTCTATTTCTGCGTGTTTGCTGTGGTGCTTCTTGTGTGTAGTTTAGCTCATGGTTGAAATTGCTGCGCCTTAATGCATTTTGGTAAATTGGTGCGGTTTCATGGAATGTCCGCTCGTCAGACGAGAGGAGGGAAATGCGCTTGTTGATTGATGTAGGTAGCTGTCTTAAAATGCTTGGTGGGTGGTTTGATTGCTTGTTTATGTATAATGGATCGTCATTGGGCTTTCGAAAAATCGAAATCGAAAAAATGTTACTAAATCTTTCCAGAATAAAAAGTATTCAAATGAGAGGGAACTTTCGAAATACATTTGGAATCTAAAAGAAAAAAACCAAAGTTTCGACATAACCTGGTCTATACTAAAACACTCAATTTCTTACACGGGAGGATCAAAAAGATGCAATTTATGTTTGGACGAAAAACTTTTCATCATGAAGACAGACAAACAATTTTTACTAAACAAAAGATCAGAAATAGTTTCGACCTGTCGGCACAAAAACAGATTTCGGATCAACAACCTAAACAATCAAAGGAATGCGCGCAACGTTTCGACGCCCACACCCACGCTCTAAAGGAATGCGCCGGACGTTTCGACGCCCACACCCACGCCCCAACCAACGCATTTAAGCAGCCCACTAACCGATATTTCTCAGTCGCCTGATGATCCCGTTTAGGGTGAAATCTCTGGTAGCGAAGACTTTAAGGTAAACTATACTTCATACTTTGTATTTTGCTCTGTCTATATATGGTATTGAGCACTCTCTAACATTTCGTGAACCAAAACTCACTCACTCACTTATATATATATATTATATATAATATACCCGTGGGTACCTATTAGCGATAATGCAATGCTCACTACCCTTGTGGAAGTTTGAGCACTCTGGGCCCAAATTGTGGACTGAACTTTGGACTGGATTTTGGACTGGACTTTGGACTGAGCTTTGGACTGGATTTTGGTATTTTGGACTGGATTTTGGACTGAACTATGTACGCTCCTTCACTTCGGTGTTGTTGAGCACTCTGCGAAGTTGCCGTGGGTACCTATTAGCGATAATGCAACGCTCACTACCCTTGTGGAAGTTTGAGCACTCTGGGCCCATGCGCACTTCACGCTATCTGAATGTATTTCACCGATGCTGTCCCACATGCGCTTGTCACCGACGATCGCATGTGTATAAGTAATTGATGAAATTCATTCAGATTGTTCCAAGCTACACTGATGAGCTGTTGTACAGCGAAACACCGTGTCTGTAGATTGAACTATATATATAAGTGAGTGAGTGAGTTTTGGTATATATATATATATATGGAAACAGCATCTCACGAACGTCGAGTTGTACTTGGGTTTGCCTAAAATTACTGAATGTATCAAAGAAAGAAGATTACGATTCACTGGACATTGCTATCGACGAAGTGATGATATGAGCTTGTTTCAAGTCAAATTTTATGGGAACCAAAACATAGAACTGTGAATAGAGGAAGGCCGGAAATCACATTAATCAACAAGTTGGCTAAAGACACGCGGGTCTGGAATTAGCCTGCGATTCATTTAGGGGTTGGCGAAAAGGAGAGCCTGCAGGGAATGTATTGCTTTACGAATTACGCCCCCAACTGACGTGCGAAGCAATCAACAAAGGCGGACCAATAGGAGCACACCAACGTAAATAAACAATAGCTTCTCTATTTTTGAACATTGCGCATCGGTTCGACTCCGTCTGTTGATATGGAAATGTTTACTCAAAAGTCAAGCATACCAAAACCACCGAATATTTGTTTGATTTCAGGAAAATCTGTGTAAAGAAATCTGGCCGATGAACCTTGACGGAAAATCGATTTTAAAAAAGCTTACAGAAAAAGGATCATGGGTGGACGTTTTGACCAATGAGAAACCCGATCGGCGAAGGAGCGATTGGAGGCAATTTTGAGCAAGGAGAAGACAAGACCTTCAAAAAAGTGATATTTTTGACAGATTTTTAGAAATTTTAATCAACTAACAACAGAAATAGGAGGTATGACAAGTTATTAATATTTTTGGTTAAAATCTAGCTCGAGATCGGCTTAATCTAATGTAATGTGAGGTGATAGAATGGGTCTACGAAATGGCGCCATTTACCTCGCGCGCTTGTAGTACTTCACCTTCTGATAGTTTACATGATTTGGTTGAGGGTTCACAGTGGTTTTTTAAGTCATATGTACAGAATAAAGGTTGCTGATTATGATTATGCTATCGAACCCCATTGAACCTCTTCTGGTTTTCGAGATATACGTCGCTGAAGACATGCTAAATTTTCTAGCAAGTTGTCCTAATATCTTCAAAGTCTTGCATAGGTCTTGTGCGTTTTGGTATAATTTGTCATATACTGATACGTAGAGTGTTCTTATAGTTTCTTTGTATTCAGAATATTAGTATGATTATTAAAATTAGTAATGTGTAGGTTATTTGTAGTTTATTATCCAGCTCATTGCTATTTAATACTTGTTATTGTAAATAATATATATAGTATGTTGCTATTGCTAATTTGTTGTAGTTGGGACCTTATTATCATTTTCCAGTATCCAAATATATTATATTATTTCTTTTGTCCCAGTGAGCCCTTTCAACTGAATCAGTGGTGTAGGAAGCAAGTTGATGTGGATGCTGAGGGGACTTTCAAAAGGGCATGCACTGTTGCAAATATAGGGTGCTTTATGACCAAGTGGGGCCAGCAACATGTGCCAGTATTCCCCTAGTTTGTACACCCCTGAACTGAATACAATACTAGGGTCAATAATTCCATCTCTATTTTGTTTTACAGGAGGTGAAAATATACAGAAGGCAATCTTGGAATAACATATGTAATCCAAAGTTTTGCCTGTCATGTTAACTACAATGCATGATAATTGTGGACTTAACTAATAAAATTTTAACAAATAGAAGTATTTCACATGGCATTACATTATCCAAATGCTGGGTCTCAAAGTTTAATGCTTATTTAAAGCTCCAAATGGCTAAGGGAATATGCATTCCCTTAGAATGCTACTGCATTATACTATACACTTATAAATGTCTGGTCATGAGGAGAACAGTTAGTTTTGTTTCCACAAGAGGCTTGATGTTTCCTGAGATGATGGGCAACAATTGATTTGTCTAATCCCACATGACCATAAATAAACCAATAGCAGTCTGAGTTACAACTAGGAAAAGTCTCTAATAAGACAGACAACCTTGGGACAATTTCATCTGTCTTAGAGAGACACCCTCTGAGAGACCTCAACCACATTTACAATATTATAAACAACAATAATAATATACAAGCAGCCAAGATTTAACCATTTTATGCACCAATGAAACTTTTGGTCAACCCAAGGGAGGGTGGGTGTACAATGATTGACAAAGATTGACCCCAAACTGGTGCTCCACAGTGGGGCGTACATGTCAAACGCCCCTGAGTATGCCTGACCTCCCCCTAGTTGGGCAAAACATTGACTGGTGCATTAGAGAGGTGCCAATAAATAGCAAGTTCACTGTAGTTGAATACCTGTATCAATGCCAATGGCGCTTTAGAAGTAACTAAGATTAATATTGAGACTAGCCTGCATGCAGCCTCTACCTGATTTTGAAACCCATATTATATATATAATAATATCATTGGTTTCAAAATCGGGAAGAGGCTGCACGCAGGCTATATTGAGACAAAACATTTTATTTTCATTCAAGTTACTTATTTGCATCTATATATATATATATTGAGGATACAGGTAACATTATTTGACATCCTAACTATAACACAAATGCAATAACAAATATTTTATTATAAAGAAATATATATATATATATATATATATACAAAGTATAAAGTATAGTTTTACCTTAAAGTCTTCGCGAAGACTTTAAGGTAAAACTATACTTTATACTTTGTATTTTGCTCTATCTATATATGGTATTGAGCACTCTTTAACATTTCGTGAACCAAAACTCACTTATATATATATATATATATATATATATATATATATATATATATATATATATATATACAATCAAGTAACAACACATAAAATTTCTAGTTATTTGCCATCTGTGAAGGCTTCAAGTGGTGCAATATTTATATCAATTGTTGAACATTTGAAAAGTTACTAAATGTTTAAATAGATCCTGGAAGCAATTCAATATTCCAAAATCACCCTTTATACAAAAAAAAATATTGAATATTAAATAAACTAAACTTATATGAACATGAAACATTGGTAAATTAGTCAGAAAATAATTTTTGTCAAAGTTCATTAATTTTGCTATTTATATTGTGTTGTCCTCATTAGCCTGATGTTCAAAACATACAGTATAATCAATTTCAACTATACTATAAGAACTTGATTTTGATTCTCAGACAAACTAAACCAAATATAAAAGCCAGAAAATGTACATCTAAAATGTTGCAAATCCAAAGAATAGTATAAATTTTATATACTTATTTTATTCTTGTCTACCTATTTTAAAAAAAAATCAAAGTTAATACCAAATACATAAATTAATTTCATACAGCCAGTGCTAAAAATTGTTCAATACAGCAATTGCAGAACATATTATTAAATTTTTTTATATATGTCGGAACCATAAGTAGGCTTGATTAAATAGACAACACTAAATAGGCTTTATTCAACTTAAAACCCAAACATAAAACTACAAGTATGACAAACATGTAGAGCTAACGAAGTATAAAATAAAATACAAAATACAGGTCACCAGCAAGAACTGACCAAATGCGACTGCGGGCTCGAATACCACAGGCAACCCAAATGTTTCATGTAATATAAGTTTATGTCATTCTTCCTTCCTAGAAGTTCTAACTAACAGTTAAAATTACAGTTCGCAGGGTTCTACCAACCATAACGAGATGGTGCTTTCACTTCTCGAGTGGAACGTCTTAATTGAGTCGTTGGATGAAGTTCAGGCACCTGGGTCATTAGATCTTGTTCAGGATCAGAAAGAGAAGTCGGTGTCACAATCGACTCTTCATCTTCAACACTGTTACTGATAGGATTTGGAAGGACCTCCGGCGTTCCGTTCTGCATGGGAGTGGACGGACATGGAGCCAGATCGCGGAGAGAAACCATTGATTCTCTACCATCCATGTATCTCACACGTGCATATGTTGGGTTGACATCTGTTAGTTCTACTTGGTCCACCAGTGGATCATTCTTACTTGTTCGAACAAACCGGCGTAACAGAACTGGCCCCGGAGAATACAGCCATGATGGCAATGATGCACCATATCATGAGCGATGCTGAAAGTTGAAGAACCTCTCGTGTGGAGTCGTATTAGTGGAAGTAGAGAGAAGTGACCTTATGGAGTGAAGAGCATCTGGAAGCAAGAGTTCCCATTGTGAGTCAGGCAGATTCGCTGACTTAAGAGCAAGACGAACAGCCTTCCAGATGATACCATTGTATCGTTCAACCTGACCATTTCCGATTGGATGGTAAGGTGTAGTTTTGCTCGTTGCTATTCCCGGTTGCGATGGATACTCCTTGAGTTCTCGTGAAAGAAAGGAAGTGCCACGGTCTGAGTGAATGTAAGTAGTGATACCCCCCCCATATAGGGACCAAAGGGATGCCGCCTCATTAATTATTCAATTTTTATTTATTCATTCTCAGGCTCCTTTGGGACCTCCTAACCCTAATCTCATTAGTATTCATTTTATAGTGACGTGCTTACATCATTATTTCTCAGGCTCCTTTGGCACCCTCTAACCCTAATCTCATTACGTCATTATGTCTCAGGCTCCTTTGGGACCTCCAAACCCTAACCTCATTATTTATGCATACATCATTATTTCTCAGGTTCCTTTGGGACTTCCCAACCCTAACTTCCCCCCTAAACCCTAGCTGTTATTCAACCCCCCTGGTTTTCACTATGTCATAATCGACTTATTACTTATGCATCGTCATCGTTAGCTTTTATTCCAACCCCCCCGGTATTCACTACACGTCATAACCGATAGCTCTCCGACTGATTTCCGAAGTTCTGGGTTACGTCATTATCAAAAGGCATTCGACTTATATTCCTTATAAGTAATAGTAATTACCTTTTCATTTATACACTTTATCCTACTACCAGTTAACACTTGTGGGACATGTAAGCATACAGAGCATGCGTGCAATAAACTGAAGACAAAATAGAGGTTCTTTACAAGGAACTAAAGAGAAATTAGTAGACACACTTTATATTTTTATCCTAAATCTTGTCTAGAGGAATATAGTGGGTTTTGAACATTCTAAATGACTGAATCTGGTGAGATAACTTAACTCGAATATTATCTGAATAAGCTATGAATATTATATGTAGGGTTAGAACCTAACAGAATAAATCATCTTAGAATCATACCTAACTAAACCCTCGTTTATAAGTAAAGGAAGATAGAATGAGGAATCATTTCGAGAAGCTGAACTTAGGATACGTACGAATCAATCTGAAAAGCCGTGAGCTCAGAAAAAACATATTGGCACATAGCAATGAAAAGCTTATATATGGATATTATATTAGATATTTGGTTCGCTTTTGAATATTATATTAGATATTTGTGTCGCCTTTGTGATGTTTATACGTATAGGAACCGTATGAAGTTAAAAAGAGTCGCCTTGAAGGGTAGCGAATCGTTATTGTACACTAGAAGAACATTATTCGACAACATCGTTGACCAAGCACTTTGAAAAATTACAGAGCTTGGTTAAAGTTAAATAATTCGTCGCTATGATTTAGTATGTTATAAGGTTCTCGCACGTGCAGAACACAAAAGGGAAAAGTCATTAAAATTACTAATGGCTAAAACATAACCGGATTTGCATATAAGTAGAATATTTAATTCATTTTAGGGGGGTGATCATGAGCTTTGGGGAATAATAAGGGGTATTAATGCATGGGCAAGTTTAGGCGGGGCGTTGATGTAACCATGGAGAATGTACAGCGTCGCGTCGTCTCACAAGGCAGAATTCAAAGTATTCAGTTTAAAATATTTATTTCTTGGCCCAAAAAATCAAAGCATAGTCGAAAGTGTTATCGTATTTGCAGAAAACACAGTTAATCAACCTGTTGGAGACAGTCCTGTTGTTAGTTTGGCAAGCGAAGAGTGTGTAAATGATTCTAGCTTCCCCCTAACCTTAGCTGGATAGAGTAAATGATGCCTTCAATGAAGAAACCGTTCGGTAAGCTGTTCGAAAGATATTGAAACACTTTCTTTCAAAAGTTTGTATAAGCACTAATGTTTCTGTTTCGATTAAATGATTAACATATCTAAAACTGCCTAGTCTCTTCGTATAACATATCCCTTGACTGTTCGAATATCCGCTCGATGGTGATCATGAACTTTGGGGGATAATAAGGGGTATTAATGTGTGGGCAAGTTTAGGCGAGGCGCTGGTGTAACCATGGAGAATGTACAGCGTCGTCTCATAAGGCAGAATTCGAAGTATTCAGTTTAAAATATTTATTTCTTGGTCCAAAAAATCAAAACATTGTCGAAAGTGTTATCATATTTGAAGAAAACGCAGTTAATCAACCTGTTGGAAACAGTCCTGTTGTTAGTTTGGCAAGCGAAGAGTGTGTAAATGATTCTAGCTTCCCCTAACCTTAGCTGGATAGAGTAAATGATGCCTTGAATGAAGAAACCGTTCGGTAAGCTGTTCGAAAGACATTGAAACACTTTCTTCAGAGGGGTTTGCCAGAATATAAACTGTCAGGGGTTAAATGGATGACTCGGCTATTTTATTAACGTCGTCAAGCATCTTGTTAATGTTGCTAAGGCTGATATTTGCATATTTATCCTCAGTGCACGTGCAGGAGACAAAAGAGAAACTCATTAGTGGTCATTAAGAGGATTAAGCGCTTGGGCAAATCTAGGCGAGAAAGTCATTAACTGTTACCATAGCAAAACTGCGTGCGTCCTTCATTCGTCTCAGGCTCCTTTGGGACCCTCTAGCTGTTACTCAACGCCCCCCCGTGTAATACGTCATAATCGATAGCTCTCCGACTAATTCCCGAAGATCGTCATTATCAAAAGATGCTCGACTTATATAAGTAATAGGAACCAAATTTCATTTATGCACTTTACCTTACTGATCGACAGTCAGCAGTTGTGGGGCATGTTATAATATTCAAACAGAATAAGGCATCCTAGAATCATTGCTTACTAAACCCTTGTTTATAAGTGAAGAATTCGTGAGAAGATAGAATGAGGAATCACTTTAAGCCGTATATAAGAAGAACTTAAGATAGTGTGAGGAATCAATTCGAAAAGCCGTGAGCTAGGGGTTTAAAACGTATTAACACTAGCACATAGCAATGAAAAGCTTATATATGAATATTATATTAGATATTTGGTTCGCTTTTGTGGTGTTTATACGTTTAAGAACTGTGCAAAGTTCCACAAGTCCGGCACAGTGGCATCAGCTTTCTGGGGTTTCTGGAGTATACACCTCCTATTTTAAATCTTTAGGCATTATGAGAATATTTCGCTTGTATTCTGTCAACGAATTGGCGGCTCTTAAAAGATTATAGTTTTTAGAATGTGATTTGTTCAAAGAAACGTTTTTGTAATATGACTAAATAACGAAATAAAGTTTAAAAAATATATAATTTCATATTTACAATCACATAAAGCTCCTATTATTTACAAACACGCAAAAGTTAAAATCCATAAGTGTCAAAATTATTTACAATCACTTGCCGTTTAATCGCAGATTGAATTTATTTAGATCTCTTTTACATGATAGTAAAAATTGCTATATGTGTTATGAGAACATTATTGAGTTAATGCAAAGTTAAATTATGTTTTAAGTTAAATAAATTTCTTGGACTATTTAGTGTGTAAGAAATTAAAGATGTGTAATTTTATATGTGTGTAATTTTATCTGAAGAAAAAATTAATAAAGACATATGAGCAACATTATAATAGTTTTTTGTAGTTTATTTTTTATATTTATAACAAATTACAGTGTACATATTGACAGCTAATTATTTACATAAACGAATGTTTTTCAATAAACTGCCCTGCGTTTACGGTTTCTTCTAGCGCACCCACTTCTTAGAGATATCGTTTGTTTCTCTGTTGTCAAAGCAATGCTCGCTCTTTATAGGGAATTTTGATATTTTCCGTTTTTTGCGTTGTTTATTATTTACGGACTCCCCCTGCTGCTCTCTTAGATAATTATTGAAGTTTGTTGCCATTTCCTCTTGTCTCCTTATAAGGCTTTTCAAAGTTTTCTCCATATTCAGTTCTGTGCTGTCTGCGATAGTTTCTTTACTCTGTAAAGGTACACATATTCCAATTTTACTCCATTTTAGCCATTTAGCGCGTTCTTTGTTATCCATGTGGTGTACTTGATCAAGATGATTTGCCAGCCTTGCAAGATTAGTGCTTCCGCAACCGAAGACAGGACAGTTTCTACGTGTGCGACCCATGTTTAGTTGTTTACTCGAGCAATGACAGAAAGCATTTGACATTTTTTGACATGTTAGATGCTTTTATTAGGCCCGTTTAGGCCCTATTTGGCCTTTTTTGGCCCGTTTAGGCCTTTTGGCACGTTCAAAGATACACCCTTCACCCCCGGGGTCACCCCCAGAGATACCCCCATTACCCCCTGGGGCAACCTTTTAAATAATCAATCTTAGGATTCAATGATTCAATCTTAGGATTCAATGATTCAATCTTAGGATTCAATGTGGGATGTTTTGGCGGTATTTGGGGGTGTTTTTGGGGCTTCGGGGTTAATTGGGGGTGTTTGGAGGGTTTTGGGGGTGCCTCGGGGGTGATTGGAGGTGTTGCGGGGGTATTTGGGGTGTTTTGGGGCTTCGGGGTAATTGGGGGCTTCGGGGGTGATTGGAGGTGTTACGGGGGCATTTTGGGGGTATTTGGTGATGTTTTGGAGGTGTTTCGGGGGATGTTTCGGGTGTTGAGGAGATTTTACGGGTGTGGTTAAGAGTAAAGATAAGGGTGTATATAGCTTACAGAGGTGATTTGGGACAATAATTTTATTAATCAACATTAAATATTACAATAAATGTCTTGAGTTTATTACAAGAATGACAACAAATACGGTCTTTATCATTTCTAGACATTCATTTTCTGTTTTATATTCTGGGTTGGTAAACGTAATGCGTGTCTGTTGGGAAAATTCCAGATCTCAAACGTATTTCATCGGGGCATTTCGGTGTGAGATCAACAAATAAGTATGTATACGGTTCTTTGGTTGCCATTTCATACGCTTGTTGAAAAAATTTAGTATTGCTTGGATACAAAGGAATATCAGAAAGACATATACATTATTTGTAAATATTTTATTGAACTTCAGCATAGTACAGAAGATAATGTTTCAACGATTCAACAGTAACTTTAATTCTTATAATTGGTGTCATTCCAATACTATGGTGTTTAGATTGATTGTAGGAGTACACTAGTTTTTGTAATACTGTTTTCTTTCATTTGACGAAATCTAAACATAAATAATCACGAACATTTTTTGTTAGGACAAAGTAACTAGCGTTGAGAGAGATGGTACGATGGTCTTTGCTTTGATGAAAAATTTTGCACAATATAAATCACGCTGAGATTACCATGATGGGATTTCTTCGTGAACAGTTTGGCTATAATCGTATCTTTTTCACCCATCATGTCATCAATGATAAATAGATTTCTTATTTGGGGGTTAATACTATCCAATATAGATTCGGATAAACCTTGCACGAACTGAATCCCAGGAATAAGAAGTTCCATTTTAGCAAACGTGTCTTGGTAATATTTTCTGGGACAGGGTCGATCATGATTTGGGATAAATGAGTAACTCATGAGTAAATGAGTAACTCATGAGTAACTCATGAGTTACTCGTGAGTAAATGAGTAACTCATGAGTAAATGAGTAACTCATGAGTAACTCATGAGTTACTCGTGAGTAAATGAGTAACTCATGAGTAACTCATGAGTTACTCGTGAGTAAATGAGTAACTCATGAGTAACTCATGAGTTACTCGTGAGTAAATGAGTAACTCATGAGTAAATGAGTAACTCATGAGTAACTCATGAGTTACTCATTTACTCACGAGTAACTCATGAGTTACTCATGAGTTACTCATGAGTTACTCATTTACTCACGAGTAACTCATGAGTTACTCATGAGTTACTCATTTACTCATGAGTTACTCATTTACTCACGAGTAACTCATGAGTTACTCATTTACTCATGAGTTACTCATTTATCCCAAATCATGATCGACCCTGTCCCAGAAAATATTACCAAGACACGTTTGCTAAAATGGAACTTCTTATTCCTGGGATTCAGTTCGTGCAAGGTTTATCCGAATCTATATTGGATAGTATTAACCCCCAAATAAGAAATCTATTTATCATTGATGACATGATGGGTGAAAAAGATACGATTATAGCCAAACTGTTCACGAAGAAATCCCATCATGGTAATCTCAGCGTGATTTATATTGTGCAAAATTTTGTTTCATCAAAGCAAAGACCATCGTACCATCTCTCTCAACGCTAGTTACTTTGTCCTAACAAAAAATGTTCGTGATTATTTATGTTTAGATTTCGTCAAATGAAAGAAAACAGTATTACAAAAACTAGTGTACTCCTACAATCAATCTAAACACCATAGTATTGGAATGACACCAATTATAAGAATTAAAGTTACTGTTGAATCGTTGAAACATTGTCTTCTGTACTATGCTGAAGTTCAATAAAATATTTACAAATAATGTATATGTCTTTCTGATATTCCTTTGTATCCAAGCAATACTAAATTTTTTCAACAAGCGTATGAAATGGCAACCAAAGAACCGTATACATACTTATTTGTTGATCTCACACCGAAATGCCCCGATGAAATACGTTTGAGATCTGGAATTTTCCCAACAGACACGCATTACGTTTACCAACCCAGAATATAAAACAGAAAATGAATGTCTAGAAATGATAAAGACCGTATTTGTTGTCATTCTTGTAATAAACTCAAGACATTTATTGTAATATTTAATGTTGATTAATAAAATTATTGTCCCAAATCACCTCTGTAAGCTATATACACCCTTATCTTTACTCTTAACCACACTCGTAAAATGTCCTCAACACCCGAAACATCCCCCGAAACACCTCCAAAACATCACCAAATACCCCCAAAATGCCCCCGTAACACCTCCAATCACCCCCGGGGCACCCCCAAGGTACCCCCAAACACCCCCAAATAACCCCGAAGCCCCCAAAACACCCCCCAAATACCGCCAAAACATCCCACATTGAATCCTAAGATTGAATCATTGAATCCTAAGATTGAATCATTGAATCCTGAGATTGATTATTTAAAAGGTTGCCCCAGGGGGTAATGGGGGTATCTCTGGGGGTGACCCCGGGGGTGAAGGGTGTATCTTTGAACGGGCCAAAAGGCCTAAACGGGCCAAAAAAGGCCAAATAGGGCCTAAACGGGCCTAATAAAAGCATCTAACATGTCAAAAAATGTCAAATGCTTTCTGTCATTGCTCGAGTAAACAACTAAACATGGGTCGCACACGTAGAAACTGTCCTGTCTTCGGTTGCGGAAGCACTAATCTTGCAAGGCTGGCAAATCATCTTGATCAAGTACACCACATGGATAACAAAGAACGCGCTAAATGGCTAAAATGGAGTAAAATTGGAATATGTGTACCTTTACAGAGTAAAGAAACTATCGCAGACAGCACAGAACTGAATATGGAGAAAACTTTGAAAAGCCTTATAAGGAGACAAGAGGAAATGGCAACAAACTTCAATAATTATCTAAGAGAGCAGCAGGGGGAGTCCGTAAATAATAAACAACGCAAAAAAACGGAAAATATCAAAATTCCCTATAAAGAGCGAGCATTGCTTTGACAACAGAGAAACAAACGATATCTCTAAGAAGTGGGTGCGCTAGAAGAAACCGTAAACGCAGGACAGTTTATTGAAAAACATTCGTTTATGTAAATAATTAGCTGTCAATATGTACACTGTAATTTGTTATAAATATAAAAAATAAACTACAAAAAACTATTATAATGTTGCTCATATGTCTTTATTAATTTTTTCTTCAGATAAAATTACACACATATAAAATTACACATCTTTAATTTCTTACACACTAAATAGTCCAAGAAATTTATTTAACTTAAAACATAATTTAACTTTGCATTAACTCAATAATGTTCTCATAACACATATAGCAATTTTTACTATCACGTAAAAGAGATCTAAATAAATTCAATCTGCGATTGAACGGCAAGTGATTGTAAATAATTTTGACACTTATGGATTTTAACTTTTGCGTGTTTGTAAATAATAGGAGCTTTATGTGATTGTAAATATGAAATTATATATTTTTTAAACTTTATTTCGTTATTTAGTCATATTACAAAAACGTTTCTTTGAACAAATCACATTCTAAAAACTATAATCTTTTAAGAGCCACCAATTCGTTGACAGAATACAAACGAAATATTCTCATATTGCCTAAAGATTTAAAATAGGAGGTGTATACTCCAGAAACCCCAGAAAGCTGATGCCACTGTGCCGGACTTGTGGAACTTTGCACAGTTCTTAAACGTATAAACACCACAAAAGCGAACCAAATATCTAATATAATATTCATATATAAGCTTTTCATTGCTATGTGCTAGTGTTAATACGTTTTTAAACCCCTAGCTCACGGCTTTTCGAATTGATTCCTCACACTATCTTAAGTTCTTCTTATATACGGCTTAAAGTGATTCCTCATTCTATCTTCTCACGAATTCTTCACTTATAAACAAGGGTTTAGTAAGCAATGATTCTAGGATGCCTTATTCTGTTTGAATATTATAACATGCCCCACAACTGCTGACTGTCGATCAGTAAGGTAAAGTGCATAAATGAAATTTGGTTCCTATTACTTATATAAGTCGAGCATCTTTTGATAATGACGATCTTCGGGAATTAGTCGGAGAGCTATCGATTATGACGTATTACACGGGGGGGCGTTGAGTAACAGCTAGAGGGTCCCAAAGGAGCCTGAGACGAATGAAGGACGCACGCAGTTTTGCTATGGTAACAGTTAATGACTTTCTCGCCTAGATTTGCCCAAGCGCTTAATCCTCTTAATGACCACTAATGAGTTTCTCTTTTGTCTCCTGCACGTGCACTGAGGATAAATATGCAAATATCAGCCTTAGCAACATTAACAAGATGCTTGACGACGTTAATAAAATAGCCGAGTCATCCATTTAACCCCTGACAGTTTATATTCTGGCAAACCCCTCTGAAGAAAGTGTTTCAATGTCTTTCGAACAGCTTACCGAACGGTTTCTTCATTCAAGGCATCATATACTCTATCCAGCTAAGGTTAGGGGAAGCTAGAATCATTTACACACTCTTCGCTTGCCAAACTAACAACAGGACTGTTTCCAACAGGTTGATTAACTGCGTTTTCTTCAAATATGATAACACTTTCGACAATGCTTTGATTTTTTGGACCAAGAAATAAATATTTTAAACTGAATACTTCGAATTCTGCCTTATGAGACGACGCTGTACATTCTCCATGGTTACACCAGCGCCTCGCCTAAACTTGCCCACACATTAATACCCCTTATTATCCCCCAAAGTTCATGATCACCATCGAGCGGATATTCGAACAGTCAAGGGATATGTTATACGAAGAGACTAGGCAGTTTTAGATATGTTAATCATTTAATCGAAACAGAAACATTAGTGCTTATACAAACTTTTGAAAGAAAGTGTTTCAATATCTTTCGAACAGCTTACCGAACGGTTTCTTCATTGGAGGCATCATTTACTCTATCCAGCTAAGGTTAGGGGGAAGCTAGAATCATTTACACACTCTTCGCTTGCCAAACTAACAACAGGACTGTCTCCAACAGGTTGATTAACTGTGTTTTCTTCAAATACGATAACACTTTCGACTATTCTTTGATTTTTTGGGCCAAGAAATAAATATTTTAAACTGAATACTTTGAATTCTGCCTTGTGAGACGACGCGACGCTGTACATTCTCCATGGTTACATCAACGCCCCGCCTAAACTTGCCCATGCATTAATACCCCTTATTATTCCCCAAAGCTCATGATCACCCCCCTAAAATGAATTAAATATTCTACTTATATGCAACTTTAATGACTTTTCCCTTTTGTGTTCTGCACGTGCGAGAACCTTATAACATACTAAATCATAGCGACGAATTATTTAACTTTAACCAAGCTCTGTAATTTTTCAAAGTGCTTGGTCAACGATGTTGTCGAATAATGTTCTTCTAGTGTACAATAACGATTCGCTACCCTTCAAGGCGACTCTTTTTAACTTCATACGGTTCCTATACGTATAAACATCACAAAAGCGACACAAATATCTAATATAATATTCAAAAGCGAACCAAATATCTAATATAATATCCATATATAAGCTTTTCATTGCTATGTGCCAATATGTTTTTTCTGAGCTCACGGCTTTTCGGATTGATTCGTACGTATCCTAAGTTCAGCTTCTCGAAATGATTCCTCATTCTATCTTCCTTTACTTATAAACGAGGGTTTAGTTAGGTATGATTCTAAGATGATTTATTCTGTTAGGTTCTAACCCTACATATAATATTCATAGCTTATTCAGATAATATTCGAGTTAAGTTATCTCACCAGATTCAGTCATTTAGAATGTTCAAAACCCACTATATTCCTCTAGACAAGATTTAGGATAAAAATATAAAGTGTGTCTACTAATTTCTCTTTAGTTCCTTGTAAAGAACCTCTATTTTGTCTTCAGTTTATTGCACGCAAGCTCTGTATGCTTACATGTCCCACAAGTGTTAACTGGTAGTAGGATAAAGTGTATAAATGAAAAGGTAATTACTATTACTTATAAGGAATATAAGTCGAATGCCTTTTGATAATGACGTAACCCAGAACTTCGGAAATCAGTCGGAGAGCTATCGGTTATGACGTGTAGTGAATACCGGGGGGGGTTGGAATAAAAGCTAACGATGACGATGCATAAGTAATAAGTCGATTATGACGTAGTGAAAACCAGGGGGTTTGAATAACAGCTAGGGTTTAGGGGGGAAGTTAGGGTTGGGAAGTCCCAAAGGAACCTGAGAAATAATGATGTATGCATAAATAATGAGGTTAGGGTTTGGAGGTCCCAAAGGAGCCTGAGACATAATGACGTAATGAGATTAGGGTTAGAGGGTCCCAAAGGAGCCTGAGAAATAATGATGTAAGCACGTCACTATAAAATGAATACTAATGAATTAGGGTTAGGAGGTCCCAAAGGAGCCTGAGAATGAATAAATAAAAATTGAATAATTAATGAGGCGGCATCCCTTTGGTCCCTATATGGGGGGGTATCACTACTAATGTAGTTAGGCATGCCACAGAGACTAAATATCTGGTCAAGGCACTTGATGACCGTCGATGAAGGCGTATTTGGACATGGAAATGCAAATGGAAAACGCGAATGCTCATCCACCACAGTGAGTATGTATGCGTTGCGATATGCAGTAGATAGAGGCCCCTTGAAATCGATGCTAAGTTGCTCCAAGGGCTGCGTGGCCTTGGTGAGGACTCCGGGCTGTGGATGATAAAACTGAGGCTTGACTTCTGCACAAATTCTTCGTGATGAGCATACTTTCTTGACTTCTTCAGTAGAATATGGAAGATTTTTAGATCTCACGAAGTGTAGCAATCGAGTCACACCAGATTGGTCGTCGACATGGAAGTAGTGAATGCACGTGTAAATGAATCTGGGGCAACGTTATCCTTGCCTGGTCGATACCTCACCGAAAAGCTGAAAGAAGCCAACTCAAGTAGCCAGTCTTGAATCTTGTCGTTCTTAATCCTTGTACGTTTCCTGCTGTCGAACATGAAGGCCAATGAGCGTTGATCAGTCTTAAGTGTAAAGTGACGACCAGCAAGAAAATGCCGCCACTTACGGACTGGTTCTATGATAGCCATTGCCTCCTTTTCGACTGCGGGATAGTGTAATTCACTTCTTTGGAGCGTTCTGGACATGAAGGCAACAAGTCGACCACCCAGGTTTAATGTAGCAGAAAGAACAAATTCTGAAGCATCACATTCGACCACAAAGGGGAGGCTTTCATCTATGGAGTGAAGAGTAGCTTTCTCAAGTTCCTTCTTGAGCATGTTGAACGCAGCTAGGGCAGTTGCATCCAATTGGCAGGTTGTAGTCTGCGTCAAAGGCTTTACCTTGTCAGAGAAGTTTGGTATCCCCTACGGACGGAGCGGGCATTTTCTGGAGGAGGGAACTCTTGGAGGGGGCGGAGCCTTTCATGGTCAGGAGCAATTACACCATTACCAACACCGTATCCAAGTATATTGAAAGATGTCTTGGATTCCACAGATTTGCTTTTGTTAAGAGTAACATTCCTGCGCTGGACTGCTTCATGAAATTTCTGAACATTTTCATCATGTTCCTTTTGATCACGCCCTGCCACTGTTATATTATCCAGATATGGAAATGTATCTTTCAGTTCTTCCTCTTCCACGAACCTGTCCATTGCCCTCTGAAAAACAGCGACACCATTTGTAACTCCAAAAGGTATGCGACGGAAGTGGTAGAGTCTCCCATTAGCTTCAAATCCAGTGTATTTCCGATCAGTCTCTTTTATCGGCACCTGATGATAAGCACTTTTAAGATCAAACGTCGAGTAAACTTTATAGCCTGCAAGGTTGTTGACCATGTCGTCGATCCGTGGAAGTGGGTAGGCATCAAGCTCGGTGTATTGATTGATGGTCTGCGAATAGTCTATGCAGAGCCGCTTCTTATGCGGGTTTGATGGATCCTTGACGACAACATCTTGTGCTCTCCAAGGCGATGAGCTGGGCTCAATAATCCCTTCCGAGTGAAGCTGATCCTCCTTGCTGAAACGCCTTGATTTATTTGCAATAGGTTTACAGCCGGGAAGAAGATTTGAAAATAGAGATGGTTCATCAAGTGAGGCTGCAGAGAGGTCACAGACTGGTGTAAACTTTGGAATTATCAACTCTGGTTTAGTACCTTTTTTAGTACTTCCTTTTGGAAGTCTTGACCAAGAATAATGTCACTACCAAGATCTTTAAGAACACCCAGACGAATAGATGAGTGGACATGTTGATTAAAATTGATGTCCACAAAACAGTGACCAATAACATGCGTCTTGAGGGAGGTGAGGGCCATAGATATGTGTCGACGGATGGATATTTAAATGCAGTTGTTTGGCCAAGCTTTCACTTATGAAGCTGTCAGAACTTCCAGAATCGAGGAGTGCTGTCAAAACATTCCCACAGACTGAGACCTTCACAGAGGCTTGCATCAGACTCTCTGGACACGCAGCAAGGATTGAACAAAGTGCAGGTGAAAACATTGAAGCAGTAGTGCTTGTAGTGGCTTTCGACTTACATACTTTAGTATAATGTCCCTTTTTGCCACAGTTGTCACACAATTTCTTCTACTGTGAATGGAATTACCACAGAAATAGCACTTCTTCGATGTAAATGTTGCAGCAAGAGGAGAGTCAGGAACTTCAAAGGTCTGTTTTGCTGAGAGAAAGGCCGCTGCTGCAGCTGTAGGAATGATAGGCATAGCATATGTTTCAGCGTTCTTCTGTGCTAAGTCTAAGGCATTGGCGTGGTCAAAGGCGGTTTTCAAATCTAATTGACTGTTCTCTAGAAGTCGTTGGCGGATTAATGGAGATAGTAGGCCATTAATAAAAGAATCGTGAACCAATGCGTCACGATATTGCTCAGCAGTAACATCCTTGAGATTACAACTCTTGCTGAGTTTTCGAAGCTCTTGAAGGAACTCTGTAAGAGTTTCACCAGATTTCTGTCGTCTTGTTGCAAGCAAGTGTCGAGCAAATATTTCGTTTGGCGTTTTGATGAACAATTTATTTAATACCACCAGTGCTGAATCATAGTCAGTACAGTCCTCAATATAATCATAAATATCATGTGATACATAGTTAACAAGAGTCCTGAATTTATCAGGAGCCCTTTCACCACATTCAGAAATGAAGTTAGTGAAGGTTTTATGCCAATGCTTCCATTCTTTAGCAGCCGAGGGCGAATTAGGATCCAAGACGAGTCGAGCTGGTATTTGAGTAGCGTTTCCATTGATTTAAGTTGAATAAATTGTCGGAACCATAAGTAGGCTTGATTAAATAGACAACACTAAATAGGCTTTATTCAACTTAAAACCCAAACATAAACTACAAGTATGACAAACATGTAGAGCTAACGAAGTATAAAATAAAATACCAAATGGAGGTCACCAGACGAGCCTTATATCAGCAAGAACTGACCAAATGCGACTGTCGACCAAATACCACAGGCAACCCAAATGTTTCATCCCCGAGCCCGGGCGAAGGGCCGAATCCCCGGAGCCTGGTGAGGTGCTAATCTCGACGTGCGTGGAGTCCACTTTACACGCGAGATGAAAAGCTAAAAGTAATTCTGAAACCTGTTTATATATATATATTTAGTATAAATTTACAAGTTTATAATGCAAATCCTCGAATTTCATTGGCTATTGCAGGAGTTTATAATTGGTGATATAAACCTCTGGGATAAACCAATGAAAGTCTTCTTTTAAAAAAATTGACCAATGACAAAATGCGTAGTATAGCACGAATAGTGATCATTAGAGCCAGCGGTTGTTCTGTTAAGCAACAATGGCGCCGAAATTATAACGGAGTGTGCAAGTGAAAGAAGAAATTGAACATTTAGGCGAAGCAATACGTTCTACAGAAAACAAAAACAGCTACAAAATGGTTGGGATGGAAATTATTAATGGTAAGATCGTTAAATGTTTTATCTGTGTTCGTTTAAAACGAAATAACTGCAAACAAAACACATTTCAAAATTACGCTAGCTGTTGACAAGATTTCGTGATGTAAACTATATGCTAAATTGAATGTTTCTTTCAACTTTTTGTCACTTTTACAAAACAAATGAGTGGATATGTATTGTTTCAATATTGTACATGAAAATCCATGCTAAATTATGCAAGAAAACTTTTCTTTTCCATCAATTACTGTACGGCCCAAGGAGATGTCCGAAATGACTGTTGATCGTTTGTTGTTGGCTGTTAAAAAATGTATTAAACGAACCTCAAAGAATATGTTATGGTCGAGAATTTATTTAACTTTTGTTGGTAAATTTATACTAAAACAATTAGACAACTCGCCCTCGTTTTCTATGAGCGATAGTCAACTCGGCTTCGCCTCGTTGACTATTCGCTCATAGAAAACTCGGTCTCGTTGTCTAATTGTTAAATATATGTTATCAAATCAACAACTTGCGCAGTTCGAATAGCAGGGAACTGGTAACTAACCTGTTAAATTATTCAAATTATTTAAATTTACGTCAGCAAATTATAATTTATAAGTTCGGTTGGATTACGAAATAGTTTTTCAACGATCATGACGAAAGAAATCTTTGCCAGAAAAATGGTTTCAGCTAAAATGTACATTAATATTACTATGGAAAAAAAACAAAGAAAGAAGGCTAAGAAGAGATGTGGCAGCGAGAAAAAGACAACAAAAATACGACTTCAAACCGTCACTGAAAAAAACCCTAAAAATTAATACGATAAAGACCGAAAACGATGCCCACCGAAATCAACTGAAAGAAGAAGGATGTGTCCTGAAACTGTTCAAAGCCGGTAAAGAATTTTGCTCTGGTGTATTCTACATAACTCGACAGGGAACGATTAAGAAATTTTGAAACAAACGGCTTTTCAGATATGAAGAGAACTGAATGATGCCTTGTCATATTTATGTGTCAACAACGAAAAAAGTAAGAATCCGCGAACGAGAAAAACAATCCGAAAAGAGTCGACTGAATTGGCAGTGTTTGTGGTGACAAAAGCAGAAGAAGTTTAACGGCAGGAGATTCGTATTTACCAGTTTAGCTAAGTTAAAACGGAAAAAATCTTGAAAATGAAAATTGATATAAATAATATATTGTCTAGAGTTGTCAGTTGAACGCTAGGACGTTGACTTGTGTCTTTTCTTGGCCACTGTTTATATCTATTTTTGAATGAAAATTTGACATTTCGAGCAAAGCCCTCACACCACCAGAATATTTAAATTTGATAACGGACTTGAAGCGTCAGTATTTCGTTTCAAAAAAGGATCGTTTTTTTTTCTAATGAAGATCATTGCGGTTCGTACAATCCTTAACAAACGCTCAACGATATTAAGAACATTTACCTGATGGCATGATATTTTTTTGCACAAATATGCATTGATTTAATAATTGCAAATTTACAAAGCTACGGTCTATTAATTAAGGTAATCTGTCAAATTTCAAAAGCTGTCACTTTCAGCGAACCAGAATGCTGCGTTCCTGGGCAAACGCAGAGATGACTCAAAACAATACATCCCCTGCAGACTCTCCTTTTCGCTTTCTCTCCGCCCCCTTCACTCAGGGCCAACCCCTAAATGAGAGCCGGCTCGCAGGCTAGTCTGGAATCGGAAGATCTACACACGGTGATGATGAACAGGGAACAATGGTCTGAGATTGTAAAAGCCAAGACTACTCGGCCCTATAAGCCGCCCTGATTATGATGATGATGATATGATGATGACGATGATGATTATATATATATATATATATTGAAATATTTACTTAGACGGTTATACAAAATCTTTTCAAGCACTATAGAAAAGATGGGCAGAACCGAACTTAGCATCTTCATGGCCGAAAACTGCCATTAAAAAAAAATTATATCATGGCCGAAAACTGCCATAGTATACCGAAATGCATGGCTATATATATTTCTAAAATTCATTAATAATTCATGAGGAAAACACAAAGAAAAATCATGAGTGTATCGGATCTATATATGTGATATAGACTCGCTCTAAGTTTCTCGCTGGTTTTTAACGGCTGAGATAAGCTTAATTTTCAAAATTACTACGCCAATGAACGTATGAAGTGATTCTTTTTGAAGCCATTTAAAAACCTTGCAGTACGGGCTTTATCGGCTCTAAAACACTCGGCTATCGCCTCGTGTTTTATATCCGATAAAGCCCTCCTGCGCGGTTTATAAATAGTACATATATATATATATATATATATATATATATATATATATATATATATATATATATATATATATATATATATATATATATATATACATATATATATATATTTATATATATATAAATATATATATATAAGTCGTCGCCGCACGCAGACAACTTAAATGCGTGTATCAAAGGGCCAACCGTTTTCCGAGCTCTAGAAAAACGAAAAACAGTCTTTAAATTCCGTTTTTCGTTTTACAATGTTGAAAAACAGTTTAAAAAACAAAAATAGAACGGTTATTCGTTTTTCAAAGGGCCAACCGTTTTCAGAGCCACTTGAAGAACAAATTTCGTTTTCCATTATTCAATATTAACTGAAAACAATTTAAAAACAAAAATAGAACGCGTTATTTGTTTTCTGTTTCTGCAAATACGGAAAACAAATTTCGAGACGAATTTGGTTTTCCGTTTTCTGTATTGATTATTGTATATAATATAAAGAAGCCTTGTTTTGTCATGCACAAAAAACGAAAATTGTTATCAGAGATTTCTTGTCAAAGGAAGAAAACACCATACAGGATTTATAGGATGTTCTGCAAGCAACATATCCAGGACTGAGAGGTTTCAGTTCTCGTAGTATCAAACGCTTTTGTAGAGAAAGAGGAATTAAACGAAGAGGAATTGTCTCAGATGAACAACTTGATAATGCAGTAAGAGTTGCCGTCTCTGAGGTAGTTTTGAAATTGAAATAGAGGTTTTTTTTGTTATATTATCTACATTAACAGAAAATTTGTGAATTTTTTACGCTACCACTGGTAATTTTGACAATTGTGTCTTAAAAGGTGGGCCCGGTGTATGGAAGAAAGATGATGAAAGGCTATCTGGATAGCAAATTAGAATCGATTGTTGCTTCGGAACAACGCGTGCGAAAGGCACTGGCTAGAGTTTCACCAATCTACCAACAACAACATCAGACACGAACTGAACGGCAAACAAATCCACACCCGTATATAGCTGAATATTATGGACATAAGCTCCATTTAGACCAAAATGAGAAACTGGAGATGTATGGTGTAACTCACGTTTGTGCCATCGATGGATTTTTAAAATATATCCCAGCATTCTCTTGCATGCCAGTTAAGAACAACGTTGTGATATATAATGATATTTTCAGGTATGACTGAAATCATATACAGTATGTAGATTGTACTCTCTCTCTCTCTCTCTCTCTCTCTCTCTCTCTCTCTCTCTCTCTCTCTCTCTCTCTCTCTCTCTCTCTCTCTCTCTCTCTCTCTCTCTCTCTCTCTCTCTATGTATATATGTATATATATATATATATATATATATATATATATATATGTATATATATATATATATCAGTGATGGATTTACAGGGGGGTGCAGGGGGTGCGCATCCCCTGGCCCTTGGCCAAAGGGCTGCAGGGGGGGTGCCAATTTCTCAATTAGTGCCTTGCTGCAGTGGGATGCGACGTGCCTTTTCATTGAAAAAGTCAATCACATTTCTAATGTCTTCCTTGTGATATCCATAATAAAACGTCCACTTTATCCCTAAATTTATTTGACACCTTCCAGGTTTGATAAAATGCGCTATTGAAAACACGATTTAAAACTTTTAAATCTTTCTTCAAAGTACCGTCAAAATGAAGGAAATGCCATTTCAGAGGTCCAAATTTCAAAAATTTTCTGGGGAGGCATGCCCCCGGACCCCCCTAGGAATGGTTTGACTAAGGTTTAAAAAATTCTAGATCCGCCCCTGCAGCACCCCCCCCCCCCCCTCTCCCAGATCAAGCTGGATCCATCACTGATATATATATTTATAAAATAACATTTTGAAAACAAGCGCGGCGATTGGTTGAAGGCCGTGTTTCTATAACTTTATGGAAACACGGCAACGTCCACGCCATTCAATACGCCATCATTACGGTAGGATACGCCATTATACGCCATCATACGCCATTATGAAGAGTAAAGAGAATTTACGCTTTGATGCAGTGATTATTTTTACGTTCTATACCTATTTTCGACAGGTTATTTTATAAAGGAAATAGAAAACATTTTTTCCGTGTTCCCATACAGTTATAGAAACACTTGTGGAAGTTTGTGAGAACTCGAAATAGCGTGGAAACACTCGCCCAGCGGGATCGTGTCCCCACTACAATTTCTCGTTCTCCCAAACTTCCACTCGTGTTTCTATAACTCTATGGAAACACGGAAAATGTTTTCTATTTCTTAAATAATAATATATATATAATATATGTGCTTGAATAAAACCCTGACTATACATATATATACTGTATATAAACGATTGTCATTATATATTACAATGTATAAGGTTTGCAATAATTTAATACTTAATTATTAATATTTTTAATCAATAACTTCATTTGCTTTTGGTTCAACACATTAACCCTTTCTCTCCTGAGCCAAGTGTTTATAGTTTTATTTTGGCTAATGCCAGATAATTTTATTCAGCAGAGGGAAGGGGCCAGAGTGGTTCAGGGCAGCCTAGGAGGGAATGGGTTAATGCCCAGCCCAACTTCAGCGAACCATTCCCTGTGCTGAATGAAATTGACTTGTGTTAATTAGCCAGGATAACATATAAAGGCTGTCTCAGGCCAGGATTGGGTTAAGAATGTTGTCCCAGCTATTCTAACCTTTATACATGTACAGTACATGTATTTTGTGCTCATTATGTATAACATCTCTGCAATAATTTTTTTATTTAATTATTAATATTTTTATAACTTTGTTTGCTTTTAATAGTTTAACCATTACTGTTGATGTTGGCATCAGCCAATAGTATTAGACATTTAGACTAACACAAATAATTGTGATTGTTTAGGAAAACAGTTCTTGGTGAAGGCTTGTTTGATCAGGTCAGAGTTGATCATGGCAAAGAATTTTATCTAGTTCTATATGTTCAAGAGACTCTGCCCCACCTTCGTACAAATCCCAAGCGAGATCCACACCGTCAAACTGAGTCAAAAAAGGTAATATGGTAGTGTCCATGAAATTTAGATGTGGGCCATACATAAAATAGGTGATGCTTTTTCCCCTTACTACCCCCAGGGACACTGACAGATACAGTACCATCACCCCCCTACCTCCAGCACCACTGCACACACACACAGTTAACCACTATACACTGATATTGTTTAATGATATTTCTTGTGAAACTATGCAGTAAGTTTAATAGTTATATTCGACAATATAATCACAGAGTGGCAGTGTTGTTAATTTTGTGGTTGTGTCTGTTGATTTTTCTAATTTTCTTCAGAACCTTGTTATTGAGAGGATTTGGGTTGAAGTGAATGCTAGGGTTAATTATCCAATCAAAAATGCTCTCCGTAAAATGGAAGAAAACAATTTAATCGATATGGAACTTGAAGATGTCAAGTATTGTGTTTCTTCAGTTACCTTAAGGGTTGCATATATAGGTATGCAGAAGGTAGTGCAGTCATGGAATAATCACACTATTCCAGGTAATTTGATTATTTTATCCCTTATAATTTGAATTGGCAAACAAAAAATGAATGATTTTAATAAACTGTCCTAGGGGTCATCTATTTAGTATGTACACAGTGAGTTGGGGATAACAAAAGCATATAGGTATTGTTATTATGACATCATTTCTATTGTTCTCTGTGTACAAAGGGGGAGTGGGTGAAAATTTTTATATTTTTTGTGTATGTACTAACTATAATTGTTGGGGGCAGGGGTTCTCCCAGCCCTGGTGATGACGTTGCAGTTTTGCTAAAGATAGGATATGAAAATCACGCAGCTGGAAACTATATTAATTTATTATCAACATTTTTGTTCATGTGTATCATTTTGATAACCAGTTTGATGTGAGCTTTGGGGCTCTTCACTTTTTACCCTCAGTATTTTCTCATCCAATATGGAAGAATTACAAAATTGGTCTTGAAGGGAAGTGGGGAGTATGGACCCCCCATTGGAGGGGTGGCAAAGCATATATTTATTTATTATGGAGGCAATTGACTTGTCAAGTCCCCATCCCCTCCTCATTCAGTTCCTGCTGGCTAGTTGGGTGGTTACATGTTTGTATGGGTGATTATGGCAGTGATCATATCAATATGCTTTTCTCGTTCATAGGAACCCCATTTTTACTTACTACATTTATTATTGGACACTGACAGGAGTTGGAAAGCCTGTGAATCTACGAAATAACAACAACAGAGTATCACATGTTTTACCACAAATGGTTCCACCAAGTGAAGAAGCCATTACAAATTATGAGCAGATGGGTGGACATATAACACGATTTCCTGTTTTTGGTAGAGACCCCTTGTCCACAAATATACAACTGCAACATGAGAGAAAACAACGTTTTAATAACAACCTGAACTGGGAACTGATTTATGGCAAGCTCGTGAACAACGAAGACACTCATTTCTGTGTTGCAATCATGACATACTTGAATATAACAAGAGAACTGTCAAATTAATTTGAACTGTAAACCTGAAACTGTTCATGTTCATGTATAATCTTTGCTGTTTCAGTTTTTATGCTGATATTAAAATGCTTGTCATTCAGTCTGACAGTTGATCAATGCATCTTGGTGAGAAAGTCATCGAAACCTCTCATCGTTATTGTTGCGCTGTTAAAGCCTTCTTCACTACATTTAGGACATGTTGTTTTCCCTGAATCTAACCATGCTTTTGTGCATTGGTGACAACCAATAACTGACTCACAACAAGTGGTTACAATAACAGGGGGGGTTGATGTTTCTTTGCAAATAATACACTGTAAGCATTCAACTATTTCTTGCAATAATGCACTTTGTACTGCTTTTGCTATGAATGCTTCGTGGCTCATATGACACTTCAAAGCTTCATCCATGCTTTCTTGATATGTCTGGACTGCTGTAGGAAGTGCTTGTTCTATGCCTTCCATCACTGCCACTTTTACAATGTTTTTCATTTTTTGGTCATTTTCACCTAGGGGATTTTTACATAATTACATAGTTAGTCATAGTGCTTTATTTATAGAGAACAAAGAATAGCTATCCCTGTAAATATACATGCATGTGGGGATGAAGGATGTCGAAATCCCGTGCAGTGGTGTTTACTGGACTGCAGAGTTGGGCAATGGTGCACCCAAGATATTTTCGGCCAACCATAGTAGCCCGAGTAAATAGTGTGCTGTGTAGACAGTGTTGAAAACCAAATTGAAATGTAGCAATGTTAGCATACGTTCTGCAACATTCTATGTTTTGGCAGTGCACTGAAATTGTTATATATTTCGATTTGGTAGTTCATGTTTGGTAGGTGGCTCAGGATTCCCCTATACCCTCCCCCCTTCCCTATCTTTTGGTATGGGGAGAGGGGGGGAAGAAAGAAGGGAGTGGGAATGGCAGATTCTGGGCTAAATTTAAAGAGTAAACAAAAAATACGAATTAACCTATGTCATTCACAAAACAATTGGTAAACAACTTTTCCTAATTCCCAGATCAAGTTCATTTTGCAAATTTTGGCAACTGCCAGTCTCTGCTTTTCATGTGGGAGTCTTAGGCCCCATGTCACGATTATTGCAACCTCAATATTTTTGGCACCGTATTTAGTTGTGTGTGTGTGTGTGTGTATGTGTGTGTGCATGTGCGTATTGGACACACCTGATTTGACAGCAGCAGAAGCCGTTTCTGAATTATCTGAATCAGCAGCATCATCATCTACATAGACAACACTGCGTTCCTTCTTAACTGGTGCAGGAATGGCAAACACTTTTCTAGAATTAGCTTTCCAATATACAAGTCCTAATAAAAGGAGAAAAAAGAACTTATTTTAAAATTTCTTATTTGTGTAGTAATGTGCAATACCACCAAACTCATCTTTTGGATGACAAAAGATACTGCCAAATGAGTACCTCTTGTTGCTTCACTATCTTCGATGGGCAAACAATTTCCTGACACAAGGATCAATGAATTGTTATGAAACTCCTCTTTACACTGAGCTGTTATGTGTGGAACAGCTGCAGTTACATCATTTATAGTAACATATGTTTGCCTTGATGGGTCTTGTATTTTATTTCCATTCTTTTTGGCCAGTGTGACTTTTAGGCAATAACTATTACATTTTCTCTTTGTTGGCACAACTGACCTGCAATCAGAAATTGGTAGTTATTTTGAATTGTCTCGCCCCCTCCCTTTTCCATTATATATCTAAATGGGTATAAGGCACAAAAAAAAACAACTATATATTTATCAAATAAAGAGCCCTCCAAAAAAGATAAGCAAGAAACATAAATTTAAAAAAAAATCTTAAAATCAAATCAAATCTTAAAATTTATGTTCCATATACAAAATAGCACGAACCTGAATATCGAAGAATACCCTGCTGCACTAGTACTACTGGATGGGGCCGAGGTTTGGTAAGAATGCAATCCTCCTATTGGCATTGACAGAGGTCTTGATCTCTTACGTCCTTCAACTTTCATATACGAATCGCGTCTAAAGTCAGATAAGTCGAAACGGCCATCTTTGTTCGGCCATTCTGTAGATCCCGAGAACTCGTCTACAATATGAATACCCACGACTTCCAGCTATATTAAAGACATAACTTACTTCTAGTTTAATATCACCACACCACAATCTGGCAAGCTCACATGAAATAAGTTCTCGATCACACCTTATACAAATATTCGAATATTTATGACTTACCCCAAACATTTGAGCCAACCTCTCAGCGTTCACTTGACCTTTCTTCAGCCTTCTATCTATCCTATGTTCACCTTCTCCATAAGCGACATTTATAAAGCTATCGTCCTCCATCTTTACAGTGATTATAAAGCGGTAAAGCGCGCGAAAAAACAGACAGGGGGGGATGGGATTCGGTGCGTGACGAAACAAGGTTTGTCGTCGGCTTCTTTATACAATAATAATCAATACAGAAAACGGAAAACCAAATTCGTCTCGAAATTTGTTTTCCGTATTTGCAGAAACAGAAAACAAATAAGACGTTCTATTTTTGTTTTTAAATTGTTTTCAGTTAATATTGAATAATGGAAAACGAAATTTGTTCTTCAAGTGGCTCTGAAAACGGTTGGCCCTTTGATAAACGAATAACCGTTCTATTTTTGTTTTTTAAACTGTTTTTCAACGTTGTAAAACGAAAAACAGAATTTAAAGACTGTTTTTCGTTTTTCTAGAGCTCGGAAAACGGTTGGCCCTTTGATACACGCATTAACTTAGGGAACTGGAACGAGGCTAAGCTTTGTATATATTTCTTTATAATATATTTGAATAAATTTGACATATATTTTTTGTATATGCAAATATGGGAGATCATGCGTGGAAGAAGTTTCAAATTCAGATGAAGGAGAAACAAGTTAAAAATAAGAATAAAGCAGCTCAAGGATCTGGTGCTGGAGTTATACATCAACGTGAATAACTAACTGTCTAAAGATTAAGTACTGAAGTGACTGGAAAAGGACAAAAGTTTAGTCGAACTGGAGCCAGGGAATTTGTACCGTTTGCCGACTACGAAGACCTCACAATTACCAACATGAAGTTGGCTTGTCAGAAGCATTTTTTACACAGATTTGGTAAAAATGTCATCTGTGATGTTCTCGCAGGTGAACAAGGGCCAACCTGTTCTACTTTGGAGCAAATTCCTGACCTAAGATTGATCCACATTCGATTCGTTCAGCGACCGGACGAGCAAGACCACGTGGAATTTCAAAGAAAGATAACAAGCGATCCTATGCCACAGGCACACGCTACTCAGTTCGGGGGGTCCGGGGCATGCCCCCCCGGAAAATTTTTGAAAATTGGGTCTCTGAAATGGCATTTCCCGCGTTCTGACACAGTTTTAATCAAAATTTCTGAAGTTTAAAAACATATATTTTTAGCAGATTTTATACTTTTTTTGAAAAAGTGTCAAAATTGGATTTGGATTAGTGAATTCTTGAATAGTTTGTAAGTGCGTAGTTATTTTTTTCTAAAAAGAAGGCAATACAACAAACAGTAGAGATATGTGATTATATTTAATTACTAACTTAAAAAATATATCGTTGTTTTGCTCTATGTCAGAGCTCATCAGCATGCCTTGGAAACACCAAAAACATATTCTTGCAGTCAGTGAATTCAACATAGACAGCCTGATCAACATACAAGTAAAGGTCTAGCTGAATTTAATGTTCTGCATAACCCAGAGCAAGGGTAATGGGTCTACATCATCCCAGTCATCCTAATGTTACTGGTTTACTACAATCTGGTTTTCAGGTGCCAGATACTCACCTTTTACACATCTACTCAAGCAGACAATGTCTTGTTAAGGAATGCTTTTATTTATGATCATAATGTGACATAAAGGAGCTCAACTCTCAACATTATCCCAGTCATCCTAACCCTTGAGCCCCCAACTAATCTAAGTCATTACCTGTTTATATGATTTCAATTTTGTAGACTATGAAAGTATATAAACATTGAATACTAGAATTAAGCAGATATTGTATTTAAGCCAGATAATAAAATGTAAATAATAATTGTAATACAGCATATGTAGTTATTGGTTCATGTGGATATCAGCACTTAGTACTGTAGCTACTGTACACATGTAAATTTATATTAAAAGAAGAAACCAATCATCATTAATTTACTAATCAAGTTTATTATGACACCACATACAGTAATCATACAGGTCACATACAGTACATGACATGTTGTGTATATATATTATATACTGTAATAATTAATATTAAAGGAACAGAAATTAGCAATGTATGAGAAGAGTGCTTTAACTGCCAGGTTGGCTGGCTACAGTTTCACAAAGATAAAATTAATCATATTACTGATATTAATAAACCATGAAATGTCTAAGCAAGATCAAATTTCCTGCATACAGTCCATACACTAGTCCGTCCGATACACGTTTCATTCCAAAGCATCAATTCAACATGTTATAGATCAAATACAAGCAAACGCTAAGTCTAGCCCAAGAGTAAATCTATAAATTATCATAAAGACTATAATGATATTCAAATCATACAGTATAGTAGGGTTTCTTACCTCAGACGACCTCAGAGCGCATCACTGATTCACTGTATAAAATTCTCGCAATTTATATTTCGATATATATCTTTTTCAATCCTCTATAAAAGGTCATCTTTAGTGCATAAAGCACTTGATGAAAGTTTCACGAATATTTCATCATAAAGGTCTTGTAGATATCCTTGCTATTGAGTGTTGGGAATATAAAAAGACGCAGAATATGCGCATGGCCTCATAGAACCACAGAAGCGATCGCTAACCATACTGATTACTCAGAAAGGTGCTTATCCTGCAAAATGACGTTTCAGCCTCTACACCAATCGTAAGTCGTAATTAGAAAAAAATTAACCAATCAGGAACGTTAAAAGATCTTAAAAAACCAACCAACTTCGTCAAAAAGTGACTAACTGCTTTCCTTCGTCAAATTCATCAAGCCGAGAGCCTGCATCGCATTTGTGGCCTGGAAATGACTGTGAACCCGATCCTTGATTCTCGCATTATGTCCCATGCATCCCACTGCTTCCCCTCGAAATCAGTCGTAGCACAGAATTAGGCCTCGCGCGTAAAGAAAACAGAAAAACGCCATGCAACGGGGAAATTTTTCTGGCCTGAACTGAAGCCTATGTAGATAGGCATTTTAAGAATAGAACATACTCCTTCCTACATACTATTTCTCATTTGCAGGATTTTATTTGTAAATTTTTGACAACGTGCAACAAACGAAAATTATATATTCACGTCAAATTTTCACTTCGTCGCGCGACTTAGTTGACGTAGTCTAAATCCGCCCCTGATCAACAGCGACAACTGTGGAGTTTGTAATCGAAAAGCAACGATTTGGAGAAGGAGGATTCCGCAAAGTTTATAGGTAAGATTAACAGGGGTTATAACATTATTTTATATACCAGTCTATAAAAATGGCTCATTTATGTTGCTGTATGTCCACACACTCGGGATATTTTCCTGGAAAATATTTTAATTTCATCACCATTTTGAGCACATGGACGAAAGAAACGTTTAGTTACCAGAATCACCACATCTCCTCTTCATTACAAAATTGATCATAGCCTATACCCCCAGGACAAAATAATAAAATAATTCCCCACCACCGGGATCCAATTTTTTGCATTGTCCCAGGTGTGGCCTGGGGGGATAGTTACAGGAAGAATTGACTCTTGCATAAACACCTTCTCGTGATAAAATAGCAAAACAGCCAAAACCTGATCTGTAAAGAATTTTTAGATTTCTCTAGAGTAGGTTAACAGCAATATGTCGACTATACCACTGAACAATCGTGTACCTCAGGGGTCGTCATTTCTATATCCAGGGGGCTGTGTCAACTTACAGGGATAGCTCACCACCAGAGACAAGAAATTTTTACCCTTACATGTATCTCCAATGTATCTCCGTAGTATATTATTGATAATGCGTTATTTATTTTGGTGGTGGTGGTAGTGGTGTCAGGGGTGTATCATTCATTTGTTGGAATGAATAAGAAGGGTCTGTTCATCCTCACAACATACAGGTAGAGAGGGGCAACAAACATGGAAGTATATCACAAGAAGGTCTTTTAGTGCATGTCATGGGTTTTTTTCTTTGTTGAAAAGGAGTTATTTTCTCGCACGTTTAATAACTGTAATTTCATTGCTGTCTATATTTGTCAAATTTCTGTCCGAAGATAATGCTTGGTCCAGTAGGTTTTCAGATATTGATGGATAGAAATCGACAATGTCAAATGAAATAAAAGTGTGTCTACTTTTGTCGTTTATGTTATTGAACCATTCGATTACATTTTGTGTTTTTCTCCATTGATTTGCTTTCGAAATTCTTCTCAATTCTGTATTTATTCTGTCAAGAATTACTTTGCTGAGTTTGCCAGATTCGCTTTTTGCTGGGTTAATTAAACGGCATGTTGGGTTGTTTTCGAAATTATCTTTATGGTCTTTAAGTGAAATAAATGCTTCGCGTTTTTTTGTCTGTTCAATTCTGTCACTAATTTTTAGTTTGTTTGTTTCACCAATCTGTTTTATTGTGTCCTCTGATCCATGTTTGTATGATTTTGTTATATTATCATGCAGAAGTTTGTTGTATGTGTCGAGCGAGGTTTCATAAATATTTCTTGTTTTGTCTGCGAAAATGAAAAGGTTGGGTGATGCATATGATTTAATTTTCTTTAGTAAAAAGTCATTAGCCAAAGACTGTTGAAAGTGATCGTGTGTTTTTCGAAACTTGATGTTTTCAATCAGTTTTATTAGATCTTCTTCGAAAGCTTTAGTTTCCATAACTGTTGGTGGTGCTTTTTTAGAAGGAAGTCCAAAAGAGTTGCTTTCGGTGGAATTTTTATAGTCATTGAGGAAAAAGTGGGCTTTCCATCTCATGCGTCTGATTACACTGTTCTCAAATAAGCGTCCTTTGATGGTATTGGGATGTTTTTCAGTGAATAATCGAATCGAAATTGTCTCATTTTTTGGTACGGATTACGTAAACAAGAGTGCACAACCGATAAACAGGTGCAAATATACAAACAAGCACGTGTGATTTTGTTCACGGAATGTCGGAAAGTGCTCAATACCATAAAGGTAGAGAAAATAGAGTATAGTTTAAGTGGGCTTACCTCAAAATGTTCCTTGTAAAAATGTGTTTGCATTTACATGACAAGAGGGCCAGCAAATTTCCCATGTAAACGCACTCGAGAAGCTTATTAAAACCAATGGTTATGGGCTTCATCCCTGGTGGCGGGCTTGGGGTCTAGCTGGAAGTGTGATCTTCGTTCTTCTTCTTGTTCTTTCTTAAAAGAAGAATATGAAGGAACAGATGAGCCTGAATGAACCTCTGCTTTGAGAGAGGTTCGTTCACCTAACACCCGCTTCACGTTCTCTGGTCTTCGAGAGAGGGAATCACAATTATTGTTGCTAGTACTGGTTGTAGTACTGGCACCAACAGTATCTCTCCTTTTTCAAACACATGAACAATCGCAACTTGTAAAATAAGAAGTTGACCAAAAAAATATTCGTTAAGGCAAACTTTACCGTCTATATTGAGCTTCTATTTGCTAGCCCTCCTAAGCGGGCCGGCCCTCTTGAGTGCGTTTACATGGGAAATTTGCTAACCCTCTTGTCATGTAAACGCAAACACATTTTTACAAGGAATTATGCTGAGATGCGGGATCTCGGCAAAGAGGGCTAGCCTTACCAAGAAGGCTGGCGGCTGGCCTTCCATATAAACACCCCCTTTAGGCCTGCGCTAAACGTCGCACAATGGACGACTTTAATTCAGACGAATTTAATTCGAATTAACTTCGTCGGTAAGAATGCAACGTAAATGCGACGTCGAGTTAAAGGTCGAATAATTCGACAATTTGTCACACACAGAAGAGAAACATTTAATTCGACATTTCGACGCGACGATATTAAACTCGTCGTGCAAGTCGAACACGCATCATCGTCGCATTATCCATCTGTGACTCAGACGAATTTAATTGCCGAGAATTTTGCGACGTTTAGCTCAGGCCTTACTCCTTAGTCTTCAACTGGAAGTGCGCTCTTCGTTCTTCTTCTTTTTCTTTCTTAAAAGAAGAATATGAAGGAACAGCTTCACGTTCTCTTGGCTTCGAGAGAGGGAATCGCCGCTGTTGAGGAATTTGGTTTACCGTCTCGAGTACGCTCAGACAAAGGAGGGGAAAACGTCGATGTGTCATGGTACATGTTGTCACATCCGCAAAGAGGACCAGGAAGAGGAAGCATGATTACAGGTATCTAAGTTATATTGAGTATGGTCTAGACGGTCTTGGTACTCATGTTAACAAATTCCCATAATTTCTGTAGTGTAAGATCACTAAGATGTATTGTTTACTTTTACGTATTCCACTATTAAATCGACAAAAGAAGTTTTAATTAACCTTTAATAAATCAGTTTTCTTTTATTCTTTTTATCTATTTGTTTCTTGCTTTGTTATGTCTTTTGTCCTTTTTCCCCATGGGTGTCCGTTGTATCAGATACTGTGCATTAAAGGGTTGAGAAACTGACTTAAACACAAGTTACGAGTACCAGATCTGATATTTCACATCTGAATAGATTTGGTCCAGTTTTTATAGGGACAATATTTCTTTGTGTTTGGCATCGCGTCGTAAAGTTTTATGTCAACTTTTTTCCTATTGTATTGATAGGCAAGAGCACACATAACCAACGTATCGAAAGGTTATGGAGAGATGTTTTTCAAGAGTGTATCGTGTTATTTTATAACACATTCTACGAGTTGGAGAGGTGTGGTCTACTTGATCCTGACAATGAGGTTCACTTGTGGTGTCTCCATTATGTATTTTTACCAGTGGTGAATAGACATTTACAATCATGGAAGAATGCATGGATACATCATCCTCTGAGGACAGAAAAGAACTCCACGCCAATACAACTATGGATAAAGGGGCTCCACAGAGTATATCGAAGTGGGTCGACTGTGTCAAGAGAGGCATTTCAGGTAATTTTAAAAAATTGGTCAATTTTCAATGTGAAGAGGGGTTGTCTAATGGGATTAAAAAATCTATTGATTTGTACATTGATACATAGCTGAAACGTCGTACAACGTTGCACACGTACCACCTATATGTTTTAAAAACAATGCTTCAGGTTTGAAAAGCGCTAAATAAACCATGTAAAACATCCATGTTCTTTGTTCTTTGTTAGAGTGATATTTCAAATTACGGTGTGGATTTCGAAGGGCCAGTGCCACCGCAGTCGTCGGATTCCGTAGAAGTGCCTGAAACAACATGCCCTCCGAATTTGGATGAAGTACAAGTTATGGCACAATTTTCTGCACCGGAAGGCATGGCCATACATGATGTTGTTAACCTCTTTATAAACGCCGTGGAGTTTGTCAATGGCTTACTTCAGTTAAATGTGCAGGCAGAGTCATGACATTTTGTTGTTATTTTAATAATTCCTAAATCCATTTGCACATAAAGTACAAAACATACTCGATATAGCATTATCTTAGAAACAGGCTCAGCATATGAGTAGAAACATAATCACTATCTCCTTTTGATGATGACTTTAATAAATCTAAAATGTTACCAATTTTCACTGTGTAGTATTTAATTACATCCTAAGGCCTTCAAGACGATGTTTTTCGAAGTATGTTTTCTACTCTATTAAGGCCCCGTTTACACTATTACGGTACGGTCAGTCTTCCGTTGAAAAATCACTACGTTTCTTTGTTGTGTTTACACTATTCCGGAGCGGTTTGCCGTAGCGTATAGTCACTACGCTTAGCACTCCGGCTGCAAATCACTACGCTATGGTAAATGTACCGTACCGTCATAGTGTAAATAGACGATATTTTGAAAGGGTTTACTTAAATTATTAGCCAGTATATTGGCCATTTGTTCACACGCATTATTTAGAAAAAAATACGAAAACGATCACGGGGACTACACCCAAAGTAACGTTTTACGAATCACTGATACCTCAATTAAAACAAATCAACATAACATTTCTGAATAATATACAGGCATTAACGAATAGGGGTGCACCGGATAGTGCTTTCTACTATCCGGCCGGTTACCTCTATCTGGTGGAATACTTGAATTGCTTAAAAAAATAGTGGTGCTTAACATAGTTTCTGAGCTATAAACTACTTTGTGACCGAATTATCCGTATTTTTGCCACAAACTCTTCTGTAAAAGACATATTACTTCGCATAAACGTCGAAAATACAGAGAAAAACAGTTGTTGCCGCCATTTAGTACGCGGCCATCCTGGAAACGAGTCATTTATATTCCGATAATCGCGTGTGCACTTTTCTGAGTTTAAAAGCCGTGCCAAAATTTCATTCTTTAAGAAATAAATGGTGCTGGATATTCTATACACGTCATGTATAGTGTATAGTATTATTACTTCAAGAATTTACTTAGATCCTGGAAAATTACCCAAAAGTAATGCCAAATTATCAAAAAACAAATTATCCGGTATCCGGCCGAATATTAGAAAATATCCTGCCGGATACAGGGATAGTGAGATTTTTCACTATCCGGCCGGATACTATGTCCGGTGCACCCTAATTAACGAATATAACGATATTACAGAACCACGCACAGACAAGGTCATTTTCCTTAAAATAATACTCATATTGTCAGAAAATTCAATCTGTTAACCACTCAAAGTTTATAGCTTTCAAATTAAATGCCCAAGTGCAGTGGAACGTATTGTAATACAGCGAACACTATCTTATAGCGACATGAAACTATGTTTTACGAAAAAGAAAATCCCTTAGAACCATACTTAATGGCGATATCCATATGTTTTGCAAAATCTTCGAAGGTGGTGTATTTTGATGGCAAGGTCATACTCTGGAAGCATGTTTCCACTACAGGCAGCTCTATTTCGCTGTCAAACTTAACTAGCATCGTTTCTTTATCGGTTGACGTCTGCAGCAAGTTAATGCCTGTCCAAAAACAGCACAAGTCCACCAAGTCTACACCCTCTTATAAAAAAAAGGAAAAGGCGCGAGTCATACCAGTCATACACATGATAAAACTGTGCAAAGTTACAGTCAAAATGGAAATACCTTCCCAAATCTTCTTCTGTAGTTCGTTGCGTATTACTGTATTTCTGTAGCCGTTACGAAGCCTGAGAGAATCATTTGTTGAAAACTGTACATAAATAGTACAATTCAGCTTTTAATGGCATTTAATCATAATACATACAATAGATGTTTATCCCAAATTGATACCAACAGACGAATATACATCAAGAATTGGCGACTTTTATCGCTAGACTTTCCTCACGCTTCAGTAGCGGCTACAGAAATACAGTAATACACAACCAACTACAAAAGTGGAAGTGGGAATATATGGCAGAGTTGGGTGTAGTGTATAGACATTACGGGTAATCCATGTATATTTCAAATATTTCTAAACGATGTACTCATTTGGAGATCATGCAGGCCCCATCTTAAAAACACTATAAGTGGAAGTTGGCCACCCGGATCAAGATTTTACTAAATTATGAAATTACAGGGAAAAAGTAAGTTTACAGCCGAAATGAAAACATGGTGTTGTGATGTTTCCATGCAGCGGAGTCAGAAAGGGCATTCGCTTTAAAGTGTCACTCACCTCAAAAATTATTATTGTCTTATTTGGAAGAACTTTTAAAATGATAAAGTAACTTGTTTTGAAGATTTTCGCTTCTTCGCTTTGTTTTTGAGATATTTCAGTTTGATATGCAAATGTACGGAATTAACGTCACATGCATGCATATTAATGACTTATCGAAGACGTTTGTGTATCTCTTTCATTCTCGAACGAGATCCTTTAAAATCGAGAAGTCTGGTGTTGTGGGAGAAACACGCACACATGTTATTCATACTTTAGTGTTTTTATTTGATGAACGCGAAGATATATAACATTCTCTGATAAGTCATAATGCATGTGTGACGTAAATTCCTGACATTCGCATATCAAACAAAATAAAATATCTTAAAAACAAAGTGAAAAAGTGAAAATCGTCCAAAGAAGTTACTTTATCATTTTAAAAGTTCTTCCAAGTAAGACAATAAAAACTGTCGAGGTTAGTGGCACTTTAAAGGGCGATGCACTAATTTATTTTCCTATGTACACGATGCGATTTGTTGTAAACGACTGACATTTTGACGTATGTAAATGTACGCACGCTGTAATTTTTGTTTACGATTGCATGACGAATGATGAAACACGTAAATTTGCGTGAACACAATTGATCACATACACCAGGACAAGAATCGTATCGTGTACATAGGCCTTTAGAGGAGGAGATACTGTAGATTGTAGAAATAAATTATGATTGTTATCACAAGCACAAACAGTATAATGAAAACATTGCGCAAACAAACTAAGAAAAGGCAATTACCTTCCTGTCTCTGTTCGACCATGTCAATATAACGAAATAGGAACTGTGCCATATGTTCGTTCTCATCCCTGTCCTCGAAGTAAATCTTCTCTTTGAAATCATTGCCATGCAATCTGCGCTCATGATGCCTTGGGAAAATCAGGTTCGCAAGAACGGGCCACTTTGACATGTATGTGACGAGCTTTACCTCTTCCATACCTGTCAAAAGAGTGTACTGTTAGTCCCCACAAGAATAATTTTGGGCTTGCCCCTCAATCATGCAGGGCAATACGGGATGCTTGTATTTTACCTTTGCAGATATCGTCTATTTCTAATCGTCTTTTTTGAATGATGTAGTAAACCAGTAGACCCTGAACCATAAATTTGCGATCTGAGTTATCTGGGTCCAATCCCGCCTCAAACAAGTACGGTTCCAAACAGCATTTTAGCGTCTCTGGTATCTTTTCATCACTCCCAAGACCATCGAACTAAAAAACAATGATTAGTTATGATAAGAACAGTGATTGGGTACAAGGTTGTCTTGTCAGAAACACAAGGTAGTTGTCTTATAACTATATCAGTCGGAATAAAGTAGATATCTATTCAATGTTAATGTGCACTAGCTATGAAGGATATTCAAACCGGCCACTGTTTATTATAAATGATTGTTAATTGGTATATACCATGTGTCAAAGTTCGACTTTTGTGTTTTTTCATTGACGAGAGGTTCGAACGTAGTGGTCCAAAAATGGTGAAGTTCTTCGTGTACTAACACGCATATAGGCTGGCCATATAAGTCAAGATGGCAATGTCATTATAATGTCAAACCTATACTCGTAGCTTTAGTTTCACTGTCATATATGGGCTGTTTTTCTGTTAACACATTTGAAAATTCAAACGGAAAAATGATTATGACAAAAGAAACATAGCTATATAATTAGTAGTAAAATTTAGAATTAATCGATTCCTACCTCTGAAATATATTCACGGAGGTCGGTGTCAGGGATATCTTCAATTGATAGAGGCGGCGGTCTTTCATCGACTTCGCTGGGTGGGTTGCACAAGTATTGCACTATAGCAGGGGAAATTCCATGTATGTATGGACCACTATGCAAAGCACAATGACCGATTATTCTACCGATCGCCTTGAAAGCACCTGTAAGTCGTAATGCTTGATCATGCACAGGCAAACGATGATCTTTCTCACCCTCAAAAAATATAGTAGGCTTTGACGTGATTTTCATACCCTCATCTACTGTCTTGATTGCACATAAGAGAAATTCCCGTACAGGACCACTTCCTGCCCCTTCTTCGTCCTCAAACCTCACCCTAGGACGTGCCTTCAGGTTGTTTCTTCCGCCTTTATAACACGCAAATATATCAAGCTTGAGTTCCTCAACGCCTTCCATCCGGGATACAGTAAATAATTGCCGAGGGGCATTTTGGTCGATCACCTCTTCTCTAAATTTCGTGATGGCTTCACTGACATTACTAACATCTTCGTCACCGATCAATATACGAGGGGAGTCCTCAGTGATTTCTTCACCATTTGCTTGTTCGACGCCTAAAAGCCGTGAACAAGAACTGTGTAAGCAATTTTTTGGGTGTCCGCAAAAGTCATCGACTCAGAAAACGTTTCTGACCTGCAGCCCTCGTTGCAGTCGCTTAAGAACTAAAATATTGTATGTACCTCAAGATTTTACTTGAGATAACCACTGTTTCATTACTTACTGCCAATTCTCTACCTAATCACGTGCCACTTACCGAGTAAGCTTTGGGCGGCAACATTAGCATCACCATCAGATGCCGATAGTGCTGCCTGGATGTCTTCAGCAGTTGCAGTTGGACAGATTTCTTCCAAAAATGATGCTTGACTATATAATGCAATAAAACAAGTAGAAGTAAAAAAGCGAACCTTTCTAAATGAAAATTTACTGAAAGTTCTCTACGTCCTACGAGTACTGGTTCTTTGTATATGTTACCTAGATGTACCGGTCAATAACATGACTGAAGAAGTATCTGCGTCGTCGTTTGTTTGACCTTCTCCTTCGTCAGACGGAACAATACCCCAATCTAAAACTCGTTGCTTCTAAGAAAAAAAAAGATCGAATACAACATTACTAGTTTTCAGTGCCTGGTGGGATCTGTATCTTAAAAATTAAGCATCAAACTCAGGTACTTTAACAGGGCGCCTCTCCTCCGGATGAGCCTCAGCAATATGATCGTTCATATCTGCCATTGGAATTGACAAACCGCATTCAATGCAATTTACAACAGGACAATCAAAGTGTGCCTATAAAATGAAGATCAAGATATATTAATTAATTAATTAATTAATTTTTGTTAATTTGTTTATGCATTTTCCTTCGGTCTTTCCTCCCGATTCATTTTCTCTCTATTCCGATCATCTCATGATTTTTTAAACTTTTTTTCTTTTTCTTTCCTTCTTTCTTTTCTTTTCTTTCTTACCTTATTTCTCTCTTTTATCTTTCTCTCTTTCTTTCTTTCTTTATTTCATTCTTACTTTTTTCTCTGTTTCTTTATTTCTTACTACATTTGCATATGATTCTTTAGTAGTTTTTTCTTTCACCCTTACTTAGAGGCTGTTTACAGAAGCCGGACCAGCCCGGCTAACCGGGCTGATCCATTTCGTGAAAATCTTTTCTCAGCCACAAAAGAACATTTGAATCAACTTTAGGACATGTTTGCAACTATAAACTAAACCAACTATTCCTTTAAAATTTATGTAATCACAAGTTTTGAAACCACAGTAAGACATGAATCAAAAGAGTCAGTCCGGTTAGCCGAGCTAGCCCGGCTCGTGTAAACAGCCGGCTTAGAAAAGATGTCGTACGAATGATATTGTAAGTAGTTATACCTGAGAATCATCTACATTGTCTTCGTTACTTAGGTCTAAGTCCTTTTGCAAAGGCCGCAGGTAAATTTTTGCGCTTCCTGCGGCGTCTTTTAGCCATCTGGGAGTTTTGGGGCCTTCCATTTTAATGAAACCAGAATCATCTCCACGTTGGTATAGCAGCATCTCGTATCCGGTGACTTGCAATTTTGGAAATCGCTCCAGGATTTTTTCGTGACATTGCGCAACATTCATATCAAGTTGAAACTGAATAGTTGCTTCTCCGAGACCAGCGTTCAGTAGGAGAGTTCGGTCTCTTATTTTTACCGGAGGCTTGGAGGCGAGGACTTCAGAGAGGGCCATGAATTTCAGGGTGCACGTAGGGTTTTTTTTCTCCTTTCCTTTGGTGCTTGACTTTCCTTTTCTTGCACCACAAGAAAACGAGAAAAGGCGTTTGTGCTCGTCGACTTGCCTCATTTGGAAAGTATTCACGGCAGATGAACTCACAGGCAGCCCCGAGGGCATACCTGGTCTACTCGATTGCGGAGTTGCTGGATTGCTCGATCTAATGTTATTCCCAGATGATCCTTGTCCTTCAGCTGGCTGTTGTTTACTTGGGACCATCCCTGTGGGAAGTAATGAATCAAATAAATCAGTGAAATCACCTCATACTGAAATTCTCTCATACTTGTATTATATAGTACTGGTGTTTCTGATGTTGGATTGAGTGATCATTGCCTTGTATAAGCAATAAGAAAAATTTGTATTCTAAATAAAGGGCCTAAATTAGTAAACATTAGATGCTTTAAAAATTTTGATCTAATTAAATTCAGAAATTATATCTTAATGTCGCCTCAGGAGTGGCCCTCAGGAGTGGCATATTGCTGAGACTGAAATTCATCACAATAAAGCATGGAAAATATGGCAGCCAGCAAATGTTTCTAGACATTGCTGACAGCCATTCACCTTGTAAGAAAAACATAGTAAGGGGAAATTTTTCCCCATGGATTAATTAGAACTGAAACATGTGTTTGAAAGAGTCAAGTCTAAGAAAGTAGCTTCGAAATTTTCCTCTGATGCTAATTGGGCTAATGACAAGCTACTGGGAAACAAATGTTAATTATGCTATTAAGACGGCCAAAACTGGGTATTCAGGGCTGTAGCAGGGGGTTAACCCCCCATAAGTTGCTCCACAGTAACCAGAGCCAGATTAAGGGTATGTTGGGCCTGGATCAGATATTTGGGCCCATATAATACATAGCTGTCTATGTCTAGGGGGTCCGGGGAGATGTGCCCCTGGAATTGGATCTCTGAAATGCCATTTCCCGCATCCAGATAGCACTTTTGAGAACAATCTTAAAAGTTTTAAAACATGTTTTAATAGCGCATTTTGTCTTCTGATGTTTTATACAAAGAAACCTGTTGGAAATATCTGTAATATTGAAGACAGAAGTGGGTGTAAAAACCTGGAACAGGGTTTGCTGACTGGTTTTATAGTTTATTCTTAGAAGGTTAAAATATTTTATCCGTTTTTACAAGGACATCTAAATTTAGGCTTGTCAGTTATGACTTACAAGCTACAGTAAAACCATAGTTTTAACAGAAAGAGAAAAGTCAAAGATCCTGGAGCTGGTACCCCATCCATCCCCGTCTTAAAGTCAACTCAAGGCAAATTACATTTTCTGCTTTATATACGTATCAAAGCATGTACATAGGATCCAAATATTATGAAAAAAAAAATGAATAGAAGTTTTTTTCCGTTCATTTTGGGATGTTGAATCGACAAATTTTTAAGTAATTTTGTAAAAAAAAACAGGTTAACAGTGTACCCCTAAAAAGAAATACAACTTTTAATCTCTTGGGGTTCATATAAATGAAAATGATCTAACCTGGAACTCACATATATCAATATACTGTAGTTTCCAAAAAAATACCTGTGCATCTTGAAATGCGTAGGCCCTACTATACCTTTTGAAACTTGATTAAATATGTCCAAAGCACTGATCTTACCTTATTTCGTTTATTGGAGTTATGTATGGGGCTGTAGCCTGTGCACAGTCACCACCCAGGGGTGGCTGTGCACAGGCTATATGGAGGAGCAACATTGGTAAAGGTCTATCCATCAAAATAGGGACACTAGAATTGTTTTATGATCTTAAATCATGAGGTACATTCTAGCAACTTATTGCCCTATTGGACTATTGGATGATCCGGGCTGCAGGGCCGTAGTGGGGGATGGGGCTGGGAGTTGCACCCCCCCCCCCCCCCACCCCCCTCAATAATTTGTTCCACTATTTTTAGTGACCCTAAATTTTCATACTTTAGATGCTGCCATTGTTGCCTCCCTCCACCCACCCTGGGTTGGGAAAAACTAGAACATAGGAAAAGTACACAACTTGCTATTTCGATGTTTAAAATCTACAACAACCTTTTTCCATTCTATTTGAGAAAGATATTTAGCAATACGTCCAGTGTACATTCCTACAACCTGAGAAATTCTGCAGTTAACTTACTTATTCCTAAATATAAAGTCAGAGAAAGGAAAACTGTCCTTTAGAATAAAATTATCCCTGTAGAGGTTAGAGATCAAAACTGGGCTTGTCAAATTATTATTGAAAACATTTTGTAAATTATTAAAATATATAGTAATTTAAAAACTTATTTTAGTCGACTTTTAATATGTATTTTATGCAATAGTTAACACACGAGTAAAGTGTTCTTCCTCTGATTTCTAAATACAGACAAGCGGGTTGAAACTGAGTTCGAACTTGATTCCCAAGCTGAGAGAAAATCGAGATTAATCCGGTTTCTAAATACTGATTAAAAATTTATTTATTTTGAATTTTCTTCATACATTATTAATGATTTGAGAAATATTATTGTAACGGGAAGACCATGTAAAATAAAGCGATACTGTGTTTGATTATGATGACGATATTAAAGTGAAATTATATTTATGCTAACTTGTTAATATATAAAACAGTCGGTTTTCTTTCATTTGACCTACCTTGATGATTTTCAATTCGTTGTAGTTGATCTGCAACACGCTGAAGAGTGTCCTTAACGGATTTCAACTCTTGTTCCATGTCAAAAATGCTATACTCCTTAAAAACCTAGACACATGCAATGCGATCGCAGAAGAGAAACTACGGCTTGTTCGTGAGAACATCGTGTGTCAACAAAGAACTCGCTCGGGTTACCATGACGTCATAATTTTGGCGGATTGGTACGCGTTTCAGAGCTCAACTTTCAACATTAGAAGTCGCAACATTCAACATTAGAAGTCGCAACATTCAACATTAGAAGTCGCAACATTCAACATTAGAAGTCGCAACATTCAACATTAGAAGTCGCAATATTGTTTAATGTTGAAGATGGGAAGTTGATGTTTGTGAACTCTGTTGTTGCGGCTTGCAAACTCGAGGGTTTTATTCTTGATTGTTGCATTTTTCAAAGTTGAATGTTGATGTGAGTCAACTTAAATGTTGCCGTGCAATGTTCATTGTTGATTCACAACATTGATTTTGGGCGGCGATGGAACGCCATACGTCAGGGCCTTCCTTCGAAACGTTAGATTCCTACGTTCTCTGTTTCGGCAGTATATCTAACCTAAGTTACTATATTTCGATTCCCAAGTACGTCGGTTTCGCTGGAAGAGTAGTTTTCCAGTACAAGATAAGCTCTATATCTCGTGTATAGAAATGGATGGTATCGGGGTAACGTCCTACCCACCCACATCTGCTCCACACGACCAGCAAGAGGGCGAGCGATCCGAATCACGCAGTGAGAAATCAACAAACCCGTTGTATATTGTAATTTAATGCATTTTTTCCACAAATATGGACCCTCGGTATAATAACTTTTTAGATATTTAGGAAATACGAAGAAGAGTCAAATACCACTGAAAAATCCCAATCTTCCATAACCTTGAAATACATCTACTCTTGAATATTTAATGAAAACAAAACAAAAACAAGCAGTCTGATATCGTCCTGTCAAGCACCTAGTCAGCTGCATGTCTTCTCGCAGGGACCACTGATATGTTTCTCTTTACAGCTTTTACGTAAATCTGTTACAGCTGAGGATAATTGGGCCTTAGGCCCTTTATAACATATTCATCTCTAACCTCATCCGTAGGCAACTCTGTGTTTATCTCCGTTTATATAATTTTCATAGTCTGTTTATGTTTTAGCTAATTTGCGGTCTGAAAGGACTGACAGGTAAAACACTTTTGCCATTGATAAATTATAATATTTATTGGCATATCAGGAATACAATTTTAATGATCTTCCAAACTTTAGCTTTATTCTATAGATACGAATACGCAGAAAACCCTAATCATACCAACCACAGTAAATAGCTGTAACTGAGCTCGAGAAAAAAGTCAGTGGTTCATGTAACGCGAGAATTATTAAAAGGCAGCTGACAAGATGTTCGACATAACGACATATGCTTGTTTTGTTTTCATTATATTTTCATGCTCGATGTATTCAGATGATCTGCAAGGTTGTGGTTTTTCAGCAGCACTTCTTTCTAATTCTAAATATCTAAAAAAGTTATTTTACCTGGAGTCCGTGCTTGTTAAAATAATTGCATCAAAACATGCAACGAGTTTGTTGATTATTGCTCATGTTGCGTTGAATCCTCTTGCCGTGCTTGACTCTCAATTCAAAGCTTTCCTTCGCGTTTGTCTCCAGTAAATATGGTGGGTAGAAGGTTTCTCTAATATATCAGCCCTTTTTAGCCACGGGATATAGGAGGGCTTCTCTTGTCTTGAAAACAATGTTTCCGAAGAAACCGTCTGGCCAGTTGAAATGCTTAGACCATACAGTGCGCCATACTGTATCTTTGCGTTCGCACTTAACATCCTAACATTGGCATCATTCTATTGATTCTGGTATTAAATCTTCATCGTAAACTTTCCTATGAAGTATTGTACCGTTTTTAGGGTCTGGCTTGTTGAAACATCCGAATACAACACACCGCGAAGGTATTTCGTCCTCAATTGTATACTAAACAACTGTAGTCGCAAATACAGCTTGTCCCGATTTGACGTCATCAGTCTTATTCGGACTCAGACTCTTTTCTCCCGACCATGTTTTGAAAAAACCTATTTTCGCCATGTTTAGAACCAAATATCTCGGGCAGTTTTCATCCGTTGAAGGAGTGTTATATATCCTTAGAATCGTCTCAATACGGCCGATTTTTAGGGAAAAAATGAAAGCTCTCGTATATGCACTTCAAACTAAAAAGCATATAACAAAAAAAAAAAAACAGTAGGGGTGTTGTAGTCAGGGTCTGAGAGGTGGAACTTTCTCCTTGGGGGGTTGTGGTTCGATTTAGGGTTACTGGGGGTTGTCGTTAGCTTTAGGGTCAGGTTTAGAGGTGGGGGTCAGGGTTGGGTTTCATTTTCTTTAATATTCAGGATTATCTGGAATTCTAGAGCATTTCACAATTCAGGATAAATATCATGTAAACAAATACAATAGATATAAGTGATTAAGGTTAGACTAAGCAGCAAGCCATTACTAAGTAAGCAGTATATTACCTAGACAACCAACAACAAGCGAACGTACCAAGTAACTATTAAAATGCACACACTCAATGAAATTATATAAGCTAGTGAAGCAATATTATAATTATATTCCACAGGATGTGGTTACACCAGTAAGTAAAAGGTGAATTTGATTGATCTACTGTACTGTCCTCGATAACAGTTTAAGTTGTGTACTACATGCTTTATTTCATTATTATAATATAATACCATGATTGACTCTTCTTTTACTAAGTAAGCAGTATATTACGGAGACGATCGACAACAAGCGAACGTACCAAGGAACTATTTCTTATGCACACATACAATGAGATTATATTAAAGCTAGTGATGCAGTTGAATCACACCGAGTTTATTTGGCATAACTTTATTAACACAACAATACATAATCCAGGCAAATTAGAACGCAATAGTCAATACATTTAAAGTTTTTAAAGGCTAGAAAGAAAAATAAACTTTGCGATTGGCGAACATGTACTTATAATATTTTCGAAGTTCACAAGAAAGTCCATTTTTTTTATTATATGCTAATTAACATGCCCGTGTTCCCAAACGTAAGCAGTCTATAACTCAACGGTATATTAAAAAACATACAAGAAAATATTATTTTCTTTGGAGCTTGGTATGATTTCCATTTCATTACCACAAAGGGATTATAATAGCACAAATTGTCGAAAGTGGTATTTTTCCTGCTATGCTTCTACAAAACTGATATAGTTGATTCTAGTTGGATTGGTATTTTGACAGTATCAAAATGAACGAGCAAAGTTTAATTATTTTGAAAATATGTATTAACCTATATAATACTAAAAATGAAGTCTTTAACTGATCGTGCATGAATATCCATAACGAACAGGAAAAGTACCAGAAGTACCAAGGTGCAGCTTATGGCGCCCTATCGGTGCTTGCAAGAATCTAAAGTACCGACTTTAAGACTACGTGTAGTGGACCTGTAAACTGTCAAGTTTATATTTAGTTAACTAATTAAGTGTGAGTGTCTTGGAACCGGAAGTGTCACCTGACACGTAAGCATGTGATTTGTTGAAGAACGTTTCGTGCGTCAGCAGACGAACTTGTGTTAGGTCGTGTTAGCTGTAAGCACCAGTGTTTATTGTGATATTCGATAAATAGAAAGAAGTTATTGTGAATTTATTCCTCGAGGACTCTCACCTATTTTACGTGGCGAGTATTTACATTGCTCGCTGCTACATATTCTGGAGCCCGATAGGGGACTCGGGGATTCACAACGAAGTAAATAATTATGGAGCTTACAGTCGAAGAAAAGATTACGATTGAAGAGAATCGCGTAAGAAAGGTACTGGAAGAAAACTCTGATGGACTTAGCGAAGCGGAACTGGTCGACGAGTACAAAAATCGTTACAAAAACGACATTAAATCATTCGAAGAAGAGTTTACGAGTTTGGGAGCGTTTTTAAAATACCGTGTCAAGGCGATTGTCAGTAATTCAGGTGAGAAATATTATCTGTCTAGTATAACAAGTGGTTCTTCTGTCCCCCAGCCAGTCCAGATGGTTTCTCGCCCACAGTTCTCGCAATTTTTTGGTTTCGGCGAAGTCGACAAATCGAAAGGCGTCCCTTACCGTGTGTGGCGATTCGAGGTGAACTCTGCTATTCGTGGTGGATTGTACACAAACCAAGTTATCGCCGAACAGATACGCCGCTCGCTACAAGGCGAAGTCAAAACAAAACTAGTGGGTTTGGGGCCCGATTCGGATCCAAAGACGATTCTAGAGAAGTTAGATCAATTCTATAGCGATGTTGGGGCCGCTACCGGAGACGAAATTCTTTCTGAAGCATATCGATTTCGACAGCGTGAAAACGAAGAAGTCGCGGCCTTTGCTTCACGGCTGGACAATCACGTTCGAATGGCAATGACTAGGGGAACCGAACTTCTACCGGACGAAGACGCCGTTGAAAGACAACTACGCATGCTGTTTTGGCAAGGGATTAGTGAACCGATCAAAGATAAAGCCAGACATAAAAAGGATCAATGCAATACATTCGCTGAATTGATTACAGCAGCGCGATATGGCGAAAAGGAGATTTTCTCGATCCAGGCCCCCAAGCGAGTTGCGCGGGCGAATCAAATTACGAAATCCAATATGGAGCCCCAATCTAAGCAGTCGCAAGACAACGTGGAGCCTGCGTGGGTGACTGAAGTGTGCTCGTTGGCCAGGGATGTAAAAGAACTCATGAAAGACCAAAGATTGGCACCCAAATCCCCAGTAAACCAAGGTGAGGAGAAAGTGCCTATAACATGCTATCGCTGTGGCCAGCCAGGTCATATACAAGTTGGATGTCGAAATACCCCAAGACCAGATTACAGATCGTCGGGAAACGACCGAAGGCCTTTGCCATGGGGCAACCAAAGGTCTTGAACAACCCACCGCCCCAGGCCAACCAGTTGGTGTCAGTACTGAAGGAGCTTATTGGTGAACCTAATGAAGCAGTGACAATTGTTAATGGTCATGCCTGCATTGGGCTGTTGGACACTGGAAGCCAGATAACATCAGTAGCTGAGTCATTTTACAAGAAGCATCTTCGCGACTGTACTATCAAACCGTTAGAAGACCTGGTTCGTGTAGTTGGTGCAGGTGGCCAGGATGTTCCTTTTCTTGGTTATACAGTCGTAAACATCCAGTTTCCTTCTGAAGATGTCGGTATCGATAGCTCCTTTGACATGCCCGTGTTAGTGGTCCCAGACAACGAGTACAACCAGCGTGTTCCATTGATTGTTGGTACAAATTTAGTCCGACAATGCAAGCAATGTTGTGAGTCAGAAGGAGGAAATAGATTTCTTCAAACACGACAGACATCTTCTGCATGGCAAAGAGCCTACAAATCTATGTGCCATCAAGAAAGGTGTTCTAAAAAAGATTCGCCAGGAATTAAAGTACAGTCAACAACAAGACATGCTATTACACTTGGTTCACACCAGACAAGAACTATCATGTGTTTGGCAAATGCCAGTTTTGCAACACCAACTGATGTGCTTTTGGAAACAAAACTGTCAACTCACCTCGGACTGGTTGTGACACCTGGACTCGTCACCCTGCCCTCATGCTTAACTAAGTGCAGAATTCCTGTAGAAGTTACCAACAACATGCAGTGACATTCCTATTGCCATACAACCGAAGGCTGTCATAACTTGGGCTCAAGTTGTCAATGAAGTCAAGAATCTGGCTCCGACCATGAGAAGTGATGTGAAGGATGAGCAAGGAAGCCTCGATAGTATGTTTGATCTGGATGAGACACCCTTAACAGAAACGCAAAAGAAACAGGCACGTGAACTCCTGACCAAGATGTCGTATGTGTTTGCCAAGGACGACAAAGACCTAGGCCAAACGGAAGCAGTTTACCATGAAATACACCTCAAAGATGACGTACCGACCAGAGAACCATACCGCAGGATACCACCCGGTCAACTGGAAGAGTTTCGAATGGCCCTTACAGACCTTTTGGAGGCAGGAGTCCTTAGAGAATCCAAAAGTCCATACGCATCACCCGTCGTCTTGGTTAGAAAAAAAGATGGCAGCTTGAGGATCTGTGTCGATTACCGGAAACTGAATGCAAAGACAATCAGAGACTCCTATCCAATTCCTAGGATTACAGAGACCCTTGAAGCTTTACAAGGAGCCAAATGGTTCTGTTCTCTCGACCTGCAGAGTGGCTACCTTCAAGTGAAAGTTATGAAACGAGATAGACACAAAACAGCAGTTACGACGCCCTTTGGGTTGTATGAATACAACCGTATGCCGTTCGGTTTGACTAACGCGCCAGCAACATTCCAACGGTTGATGGAGCAGTGTCTACATGGCCTAAACCTAAGGATCTGTCTAGCGTATTTGGATGATGTGATCGTATTTGGAAGGAGCTTCGAGGAAATGCTAGAACGCTTAAAGCTTGTGTTGCAACGACTGGGAGAGTATGGACTCAAGTTGAAGCCGTCCAAGTGCCACCTATTCCAAACTGAGTTATCGTACCTTGGCCATGTGGTATCCGAGCAAGGAGTAGCACCTGATCCTAGCAAGATTTCTGCCTTGAAGAAGTGGTTACAACATCCACCACAAAACGCCAAAGAGCTACAGACCTTCCTGGGGTTTGTGGGGTACTACCGGTCATTTATCGAAGGATTTGCAAAGATAGCCGCACCGCTCCACCACCTGGCTAAAGAACCGGGGTCGAAGGACACCCGAAAAAGCCGAAGAGAGCCGTTCCAGTGGTCGCAGGAATGTCAAACAGCCTTCGAGACATTGATCGAAAGACTATCTTCGTATCCCATTTTGGCGTTCCCAGATTTCAGTCTTCCATTCATTGTTCATACGGATGCTTCTGGCTATGGACTCGGAGGAGCATTGTACCAAGTACAAGACGGAAAACCCAGAGTTATAGCATATGGAAGCCGTTCCCTTAGCGTCGCAGAGAGACGTTACTCGGCTTACCGTCGGGAATTCCTCGCCTTGAAATGGTCGGTGACTGAAAAGTTCAAGCAGTATCTCTATGGAAGCAAGTTTCACGTTGTGACAGACAGTAATCCTTTGACTTATCTCCTGTCATCCGCTAAGCTCAGTGCAACGGATCATCGCTGGTTATCGGACTTATCTGCCTACGACTTTACCATAACGTACCGGCCTGGGAAATCAAGCTGCGACGCTGATGGCCTTTCTAGGATGCCTGAAGAAATACCTATCGAAAGGGAGACCACTAGTCCAGATCTTGACTGTATCAAGCCATTTCTGGCAAGACTCTACAAGCTGGATACTAATTCGACAGCCTTTTGTTCCGACAAAGAGTTCCAAGCCCTCTGCGCCTACCATTTGGTTCATGAACCCTTTACAAGCAAGGAAATGCCCAGTCCAATCATTGAAGCAGTCTCGATGCATACGAATGCTGTACCCGAATACCTGGCTCGGCCTCCACATTGGCAAGCACAAACCGACCTTTCAACAAAGTCCTGGAGCGAGTGGGCGAAGTTGCAGCGAGAGGATCCTGTTATCGGACGAGTGTTTGAGCTATTGGCTTCCGGCAGCAATAAATTAAAAGATGAAGACCGCCAGGTACGAAAACTGCTCCAAGACAGAGAACGACTCCGAGTAGATCACGACGTATTGTTTCGACGGCGATTGATAGATGGAGAAGAGAGTTTCCAACTGATGTTACCAAAGTCACTGCATCAAACAGCCTTAGAGGGTCTGCATGATGACGTAGGCCATTTTGGCAGGGATAAGACGGTTGAATTGGTCTTGCAGCGTTTCTACTGGCCTGGTGTATCATCAACAGTGGAAACATACGTCAAGAATTGTGATAGGTGCATCAAGCGAAAATCTCCGGATCCACCGCGTGCACCATTGGTACCTATTGTTGCTACAGAGCCCATGGAACTTCTAGCTGTTGATTACCTAACACTGGAGAGAGGGAAAGGCGGGTTTGAAAACATCCTTGTCATAACGGACAGTTTTACGAAGTACGCATGGGCATTTCCTACCAAGAACCAGAAGGCAACAACCGTTGCTAAAGTACTGTGGGAAAAAGTACTGGTGAACTTTGGTTTTCCTCGAAAACTTCACTCGGATCAGGGACGAGACTTTGAGTCCAAACTTATCAAAGACCTCTGCAAGATGGCTGGCATAGAGAAAACAAGAACCACGCCATACCATCCCCAGGGCAACGGGCAAACCGAACGTTTTAACCGAACACTTCTAGGCATGTTAGGCACCCTTGATTCTGACAAGAAATCGGATTGGCCAGACTACGTAGCCCCATTGGTGCATGCGTACAACTGTACCAAACACGCTTCTACTGCATACAGTCCTTATTTCTTAATGTACGGTCGCTCACCACGATTGCCAATCGATGTCACCCTTGGCGTACCGACCCAGACCGACGTTCCACGACCCTACGCAGCCTATGCTGACAACCTGAGAGCACGACTTGCCCATGCCTATGACCTTGCCTCTCGAGGATCAGACAGAAAAGCTGCAGCCAACAAGAGAGTCTATGACGCTAAAGCCCACGAGACCACTTTGCAGCCCGGCGACCGAGTTTTAGCAAGAAATCTTAGTAATCGAGGGAAACATAAGCTCCAGGATCGCTGGGAGGACGTACCATATGTTGTGCTTCGCCGGGCTGGAGACCTACCTGTATATGAAGTACAACAAGAGGGCGGTGGAAAACGACGTACACTTCATCGAAACCTTCTTCTACCCTATCGACTCCCCTACCAACAACATCAAGACCCACTACGACATACTCATTCCTGCAGAAACGTCAGCCAGTCGGATGTTGTTCCTAAACGCGACGATGAAGATGATAACGGTCAAGAAGAAGAAGAAGAAGAAGAAGAAGAAGGAGGAGGAGAAGAAGTTCCCATACACTATCTACCTAGACAAGAATTTCCTGACGACTCAGAGATTTGTGAAAGAGGAGAAATAGAAATTCAACCGCCAGTGCACTCTCATGATAAGTGCACCGAACAGGAGGTCGATAATGTTATAACCGTTGAAGGGCATAATAACGAGAAGCAAAACGAAGCGGATGTCCAAAGTAGAGCTGATGTGTCAACGTCAACGATAACACGTTCAGGACGTCTCTCAAGGCCACCCGACCGCCTAGGAAGTGACTCTGTCTACACACACAAAGCGTCTGTCCTATTATCATTAGTCTCACCTAGTAACTATGATTTGATCAAGGACGTACTCAAGTACTGGGTGTCGACACCATACAAGTAGCTGGAAAGAACCAATTCATTTTTATTGACAGTGTTGTTGGACCTTCCATATTGTTCCATTATTTAGAACTTCGGGACGCAGTTCCATCCTTGGGGGGAAATATGTAGTGGACCTGTAAACTGTCAAGTTTATATTTAGTTAACTAATTAAGTGTGAGTGTCTTGGAACCGGAAGTGTCACCTGACACGTAAGCATGTGATTTGTTGAAGAACGTTTCGTGCGTCAGCAGACGAACTTGTGTTAGGTCGTGTTAGCTGTAAGCACCAGTGTTTATTGTGATATTCGATAAATAGAAAGAAGTTATTGTGAATTTATTCCTCGAGGACTCTCACCTATTTTACGTGGCGAGTATTTACATTGCTCGCTGCTACATACGCACGCACAAGACAAACCCGAATACGAATTTTTATTATCAATTGCGGGCATTGTGACCACCTGCAGAATACGTGTTACAGGGGGATAAGAGCATATTTCTTTAAACCTTGTTATTAAATTCGTATAGACTATAAGAAAGAAGAAAGATTTTATGTCCTCAACTTTTGCCAATCCAGAAAGATTTTATGTCCAAAACTTTTGCCAATCCGAACAGGAAACTCTCATCATAACAAGTGGAACCGTATAGCGTTAGCAACGGTAAAATACTAAAGTCTGTTAGGTATAGGTCACTGAGAAGCTATACACCGACCCAAAAGAGTGAAGGATGTACTTTTTAAATGCTTACTAAGTTTCGCCGTGTCCCCACTTAACAAGTAAAATGCGTCCAAAATAGTTTATAAACTATTATAAACTATAAGCGTTTGTCCATTATGCCGTTCAAACGGTTGTTTGAAAGCGTTAAGACGCTTCCCCAAAAGCGTTCAAACGGCTGTGGAAAATCGTTCAAACGGCTGGGGTAAACCGTTCAAACGGCTATGGTAAACCGTTCAAACGGTTCTTCAAAATCGTTCGAACGTTAGCCCAAAAGCGTTCAAACGGTCGCCTGAAACCGTTCGATTTTTTTTGGAAAGCCGTTTAAACGCTTTTCCAGACCGTTCATCATCCGTTTGCTATCCGTTTTTTTTTTAACCGTTCGAACGGAATATCGTTAACGTACGTTTTCCGGTGGAGGGTCACAAATGAAGTACTACGCCCAAAGAAAGTAAAAAATAAAATAGAAATTGCACAGTTAGCTGGTTAAGATATATTTTTAACAATGTTAGAAATTGGCCTATTGGGAGATGAATATAAACGTTATCCACATGGATTCATGAATAGCGAAATTTCGTCAAAAGTGCAGTAGTTTTCAGTAAACTTATAGAATGCGTTCTAAAACATGCTTTTAGCACAAAAAATGAAAATGTTCCAGAATGCCTTTTAAAACCAAGCTTTCAGCTTAAAAGGAAAAGAAACTTCCAGAATTTCTTTTAAACTATCATGCTTTCCGTTCAAAAAAATTTTAGAATGTGTTCTAATGCTCGAAAGAAATGTAAAACTTCCATGATGTCGTTCGTAAAGCCGGCATTTCGGCTCAAAAGAAGTAATTGCTGCCAAGCATCAGCGGGGCAGCACACTATTCTTGACGTTGGTTTTAGGTGCCTATATTTTTATTCGTGCCCAGTCCATTTACCAAGCTATGTATTGTCGATTATGTCGATTTGAGTTTGGATGTATGTTTGGATGTTCGCTATATTGCGCAATCCAATGTGTTATGGCGAGGAAGCATGGGTACAAGGCACAGTCAGTGAAAGTAAGCTAAGTGCGCATGTTCGAGTTCGAACCACATAATAGGAAATGAACAGAAGGCCCATTCGGGGATGCAACATGTCCTCGTTTTTTTAGTGCGCATGCCCTACGCCTCCGTTACTCTGGCCAGAACATGTCGCTGGAATAACAAGGATCGAGTCCATAGCGAAAAGTGACGCTGGGCCATTAAAACGCCTAGTACACCAAACTGCGCGGACGATCGTGGTTTTTCCCAGCCAGAATTTATGAAAAGAAGGTAAGAAGCTAGTTTTTACTTTTTAACAGCTAGCAAAAGTGGGTTTTTTTGCGGAGAATTCAGTAATGTTTAGTGAGGGTTGGCGATTTCGGTACACCGTACAACTGGTCAAGTTGTGTCTACTTTGCTGACCGATCACATTGAATCAAAGCTTAAACGATCAGCTGCAGTACAAAAACGATATTCGAGAAACAATTCGCGATATTTAAATTACGAATATCCGCCAGCCTAAAACAATGTAGACGACCAAATGCATTCCGAAGCATTTTCCGAAGCGAGTTAAAAAGCGAGGGAAGTGAAACTGTTGTGGGCGCCACGTCTATGAAGCAATTGAAATCAAGGATTTGGAGGTGTGTCTTCTTTCGACTGTATTTGGAGATCACAGAATTCGGAAACACTCTCTTTCGAACTTATATTGCTATGGAAATTAAATCTGAGGTCAACCATCGTGCAAATTAAAGTCACTTGCAGTTGCTGAGTCAGAGTACTGACGGCTTTGCAGTATATATAATCACTATTCAATATAATCACTATTCCTAGCAAGGTTGCTGCTACGAGCATCAGACGAAAATCCGTTACAAATCTGTAACAGTTTCACTCCCCTCTATTTTTATTTGAAAAACGCTTCGGAATTCCCTCGGAATACAATCGGTCTTCTGGCGTTTCCGGTATAAGACATATTCTGCGTCAGAGTGTTCGGGATGTGATCGGGAAAACCTTCTGATATTTGATTGGTTCAGAAGAATATTCTATTGTTACTAAGCTAACATCGGAAATCCTTGCATGCCGACATATAGTATCTACTCGCATGCGCAGTACATACAGAAATGCATTAGCGATAAGCTGCAGTGCAAAGAAAGTCGCCATATTTGAATTACGAATCTTTTCTGACCCAGTAGATACATGTACGCCCAAGCGTGCCTATTTTTAATGATTTGACCCAAAGTGATCCGTCAGCAAAGTAAAATAGTGATTCAGGTAACAATTAGCATTTATAGACCTGGAGCGAGGGGAATTCGATGAAATATTACCCCGATGGATGATGTATCCCGAGGGCGAAGATGATGTATCCCGAGAGGTAATATTTCATCGAATTCCCCGAGCGAAAGGTCTATAAATTATATATTATACCGAAACATAAACTGAAATAATGTTAATAAAGTTCGCTTAGCTTAACTTTTGTCCGCTTTTCATTGTCTGTTTCCATTCTGTTGTCGTCTCAAGGCTTCTGGATGCATTGTCTGTTGCTTTCTTTGTATTCCCCTGAATCCTTATTTTCTTGTAACCTAACAATCTTCTTGTCAACATCTGAATGTTCAGGCGAAACGTTTTCTTGTCTCGCCAAACTCCGCCATTGTTGACAGCTTCGTGAATCGTGCGCGGCGTTCACGCGTGGTACACGAAGCATATTCCCCGCTGCAGCGGGGAATATTACTTTTGAGGGGTAATTCGATGATTAATTGACTGGTCACATGGTACAAATCAAGCTTTCTGACTGGACAATTTACAGTTGAGGTATAATATTCACCAAATATCATTCTGCCGTGCTCCCTTGCTAAAACCATGCTCAATTAGCGGTTTAATTGAAGTAAAAATACAACACATCACAATCTCTCAAAACCTTACTTTTAATTCAAAGTAAAAAATAAATTCTACTTGTAGCTGTAACGTGTATCTAACACTGATATCTATATAACTGGATTGCTCATCCTTCATGGTCAGCAGCAAACATTTTGAAGCCACTGACGGCCATATTAGTGTATCTTGCGGGCTTTAGAGCAGTAAGAGTTTACCGGGAGAGTCGAAAAAGCCGTAAAACAATTTTCAGATACCAATTTATACTCTTACTACTGGAAAACAGAAGGAAAATTCAAGTAAATACAGTCCAAAATTGTCAACTGCATACTTTAAGGCCTTGTAAAAACATATGTTTTTATACCATAGTCCTATAATGAAGTTATTGACTGATTTCGTTTTTTTACGGATTTTGTGATATAGGTAAGTTTATCGATTACTGGGCAGGGTAAAAAGCGACATAATAATAAGTTTTACTGCTTAATATTACCAAAAAATGCTAAGCTGCTAAACGTTGTACAGTGTTCTTTTCTTGATACCAATAGCATAAATTTTCTTAATATACCTCTTTTCGAACTACGAAAACATACAAAGTTTCCGCAGCGGCCATCATGGTTCGTCATCACCATGTATATATATTTTCAATACCTGAAATGACTGTGCCATTTGTCCAGGAACAACTCGAAGGGTTGCAAATGAATAAGGCTACTGGTCTTGATGGTGTGAGTTCAAGACTCCTCAAGATAGCAGCAACTGTTATTTCAGTTCCACTTACAAAACTGTTTAATAAATGTCTCACTCTGGGTACTTTTCCTGCTAAATGGAAAACAGCTAAAGTCTGCCCAATCCATAAAAATGAAAGTATTTATGACAAGAATAACTATCGACCAATATCAATTTTGGATTCTGTTACCAAAGTAATCGAACGATATGTTTTCATTCATTTCTACAAATTTCTTACAACCCACCATCTCTTACATAATGCTCAGTCTGGTTTTCGCCATCTTTATTCATGTGAAACAACCTTAGCTCGATTAATGGATATTTGGAAAGCCAATATGGAAAAAGGTGAATTAAATGGTGTCGTTTTACTTGACCTTCGAAAGGCTTTCGATCTAGTCAATCACTCAATTCTTCTTAGAAAAGATATATCGCTGTGATGATTTAACTATCCAATGGTTCACCTCGTATTTGAATGGTAGGAGTCAGGGTGTCAGTTTTAGGGGAGTTCAGTCTGAAAAACTGCCAGTGAAAGATGGAGTCCCTCAGGGATCCATTTTGGGTCCACTCTTCTTTATTGTTTTTATCAATGATCTGTCTCTAATCACCTCTAAGACAGATACTGATATTTTTGCTGACGACACAATCTTACATACATTTTGACAATACAACTGAAGGATTTCCCCCTAACTACAGACACTTGTGAAAAACTTCTTGGAGTATATGTTGATAATAGATTATCTTGGAAAACTCATGTTCAGAAATCAGCCATCAAAATCAGACAATTTTTACCTTTGGAGGCAAGGAAAGCATTTTATCAAGCAAATATTCAGTCCCGGCTGGACTAATGTTCAAGTATGTGGGGTGCATCAGCAAATGTGGACAAACTGTTTAAACTTCAGAAACGGGCGATTAGACTTATTTTGGATAAGCCTTACAGAGCACGTACAAAGAAATTATTTAAAACATTAAATATTATGCCACTTGTAGATATAATTAAATTCTGTAATGTTACATATGTAAAGTATATATATATAAAGCCCTTCATGGCCTAACACCTCTATATATGTGTAACATGTTTTCCTATGTAAATAGCAATAGGATGACTCGTCCTTCTGCTATACATGATCTTATGTTACCTATAAGAGACTTCAAGAAAGCACCTGAGATATAATGGGGCCATTTTGTATAGTAACATTAAGCCTGAAATTAGGAACTGTGAAACCTTAAGAGCTTTCATAACATCTTATATGAGAAACTATTTTAGTACTTATGTATTAATTTAATTTAACTTGACGGCCATGTGTGAGATAAGTTGTTTTTTCAACTTAACATGTTTACCGTCATAAAATAAAGTTTTACTACTACTACTACTACTACTACTACTACTACTACTACTACTACTACTACTACTACTACTACTACTACTACTACTACTACTACTACTACTACTACTACTACTACTACTATATATATATATATATATATATATATATATATATATAGATTGTTCACAATAAAACTTTTATTTAAAATTTTCAATGTTTCAGGGCGCTGCCCCTTTATCAAAAATCAAAGATACAAGTACAAAGAAGCTCTATATATATAATAAACCTAAACTAATTATAAATTAAAATAATTATTAGCTCATACTAAAGAAAATCCCTAAAGTAGCGTTAATGGATATGGGAATGGGCACAGGGGTATAGCTGGTGAGCTCATTTTTGAATGCTCACTTTTATGAAGAGTATCATGAGGTAATTAGAGATATGGAAGTTATGATTATTGATAAGACAGATGTGAATGAACCAAGAGAGAGGGATTTTGTACTTGTATCTTTGATTTTTGATTTTTGATAAAGGGGCAGCGCCCTGAAACGTTGAAAATTTGAAATAAAAGTTTTATTGTGAACAATCTATAAAAGCTGTTGAAACTGGGTTGGGAGGATTGTTGATCATATCTATATATAAGTAATCCAGTTAAATGGATATCAGTGGTGTCTAAGCTTTCTACTCAAAAAGAGGAAAACCTTCCATTTTAATTATTTCTAAAACCACACTTTCAACTGAAATATATTAAAAAGAAATTCCAGAATCTTCTAAGACCATGCTTTGAGCTCAGAAATGTAAAATTAAACAAGTCCCAAAATGTGTTCTAAAACTACAAAGAAAACAACTGAATCGTGTCTTAATTTAGAATAAAAGGTGAACCAATAACAATGATGCTGTATTTTTAATTGAAATGACTCGGTAAAAGTAGTATATATATTTAGTATCAACCAACTAGTGGACTAGCTATTACAAATCTGGTTTTCCGATTGTCGAAGCTACTAGTGGTCTATTGGTGATAGACCACTAATAGCGGTATCCAATGATAAAGCTTCTTATAACTGGAATACTCCAATTCTGACCAATGCCACGACACATGCAAGCGAAACCTGGAAACTATGAAAAAAAATCAAACATGGCGTCCGCACAAATTTTTGTACGAGTGAAGAAAACTTTGGGTCGAAAGTAATGGAAATTTATTCAGTTTGACATTTTCGAATAAGAAAATGAATTCGCTTATGTCTATGGAGTATCTACACCAAATTTGAAGCAAACTAATTACAATCTGGTGTTTTGTGAGCGATTGTTTACCATAATGCCATCGAACTACTCTACATTAAATGTATGGGGAGACTTCTGCAAATAAAAAGGAACTATCTGAAAATTTGGAACAATGTTTGATAATACTTATTTACATTAAAGAAAAGTTGTTTGTGGTTGATACTGAAACAATTAGACAACTCGTCCTCGTTTTCTATTTAACAATTAGTCACCGAAGTCGAGGTGACTATATAGTATAATTTCAGAGGTTGATAAAAAACCAATCACGTTGAAACAAAAACTTTTAAACAACTGCTTTCATTTTAACAGTGGTGATTCTGTTTATTCACAGACGATGTTAGCAAGTCACAGTCTTTGTCAGTAAATAAGTTCAAAAAAAGAGTAAACAACATCCTACTTTGGAATTGAACTTGTACATACATTCAAATATATGCTAAAAATATTTTTATTCTGGTGTTTTGGATCATGTGTTATGGCTTTTTTGCACTTAATTCATGTTCAATCTTATGTTCTTCACTCATGACGAAGTTTTCGCCACATCGCTACGACCAAAACCTAGCCAAAACATACAAAAAATACGAAGAATTATAGAAAATATATATATGTTATTTACCGGCTGGGAGGTCCGTATAGAAAAATATTTGCCCGAGGTCTTAAAAAAGGCCCGAGGCCGCAGGCCGAGGGACATTTTTGAGACCGAGGGCAAATATTTTTCTATACGGACCAACGAAAACGGTAAATAACATATTTATTTTTTTGTTACATAATTAGATAAATTAACATAATTGAATTAAGTTGCGTAATCGAGATGACATTCACGTGATACTCAAAAGTCCAAAGTTTATCGTTCGACAGTCGTAAACAACTGCCGACATGTAGTTTGACAAGGAAGCTTGGAACCTTTTTTGTGATAAAAAAACATTCAAAACTTGAAGATCTAGTTACGCAGGGAAGTCAAAATGCAGTCAGTGTTTTTAAAGTTTAGTTGATAAAGATTCTTCGTCGTTCTTCTTCGTCGCTTGCTCGTTTTTGGCTGTTCGCTTGGAAAGTCGCTTTCAATATTTGGCTGACTGTATGAAAATTGAAAGTGTGTTCTTCGAGTTTGAAGACGAAAATGCTTGTAGTAAGCCATTTGTAATTTCAAGTTTCAAGGACATATGACACGATGAGGTTGGCATGTGGAAAATATTTGACTAAAAGGTAATGAATTGTTGCGGTTTTGTTGAGTTTTATAGCGGTTGGATAACAGAAGAAAGACAGTTTAGTGTCAAAAGGTTTCAGCTTTTCTATCTTCTCGTGGTATGACTTTATATATATATATATATACTTCTATATAGTTTCATTTAGTGATTCAAAATACTGTGTTCACAAGTTTATGTATGTTTTTCCTACCGTTTTAAACTGTTTTGTTTATAAATATCGCTCGTAAATTTTGCTTTGTCACAGTTTTCCCAGCGTTTCTTTTAAAATTCGCTGTTTACACATGAACTTGTCAAAACCATTTGGATAATCAAAATCATATGCATCCCCGTAGTCTCTGTTCAATATATTTTTTCTGTGGCAAGCGAAATAGTTATGAAAATCGATCAATTTTAATGACAGAATGTAAAAAAATAACTTTTTGGACCGCGGTCCAAGATATCGTGAAATACCGTTTTCCCAGCGTTTCTTTTAAAATTCGCTGTTTACACATGAAGTTGTCAAAACCATTTGGATAATAAAACTCATTTGCATCCCCATAGCTCTCTGTTGAATATATTTTTTCTGTGGCAAGCGAAATAGTTATGAAAATCGATCAGTTTTAATTATGACAGAATGTAAAAAAATAACTTTTTGGACCGCGGTCCAAGATATCGTAAAAAACTGCCCGCTCACGTAGCCAATCAAATGGCAGGAAAGCCTTGGATTCCGCCCGCTCACGACTAATAAAAAAATAAACTTCCTTACCTTTATAAAGTTTTGTTTTCACGATATTTGATATGTACAACATCTCAGTAATAAATGTTTTCAGTATTATGCTCTTTTGTTTGTCTCAAAAACTACAGACCCCATTTTGAAAAAAAATAATCAACAGTTCAATGGACCAACAAATTCTGAAATCTCATACTTCAAAATGACAATTCCGAGCGGGAGACTGAAACGAGTAAAGTCAGTGCAGTGTTGAATAAGTACCAGTCTCCTTTCCAAAACTACTTTTGAAGAACAATTTCTTGTGATGCAATAGTTACCGCGCTAGGCGGTGACTATCACCTCAGATTCACCGCTGAGCGGGCCAATCAGAAAGCTGGAAAGCCTCTTTTCCACTATGAAATTATACTAAAAGCAGATAGTCAACGAGGCTTCGCCTCGTTGACTATCAGCTCATAGAAACTCGCTCTCATTTTCTAATTGTTAAATATATATATATTATGCAACAATGAAAAATTAAGATTATACGATAATGCTGTCAATTTTATGTAATAAATTTAAATATTCAATGGCCTGTCCGAAACAGAAACACTGTGTGATTAGCTAGTGGATACAGAATAACAAAGTTACTTTTGATTGACTTATGATGATTAAAATTTCAAGACTCCATAATAACAGAATGAATCTTAAGTCATAGCATGCATTATCTACTATATTACAAGTATTACAATAACCAACCTCAACATGTTAACTATAACTGTAACAGCTGTAACTATAATTGTCATGATAAGTTAGACACTAGTCTACACAATAACAATGTTACTGTTGATTAACCTATAACAATGATTACAATGATAACAATAACGAAATGAATATATAAAATGTAAAAGACTTATCATGCACAGTTATTCAGTCATAGCCTGCTATATTATAACAACTATAGCAATTAACTGTAACAGTAACTATAACTTAAGTGAGATATGAAACAGTCTCACCCAGGAGTTGTGATACAGTTTCAGTAGCAGAATCAAAAGCACCAACTATCCACGTGTGATAAACGCTGAGGTGCTCTCCGGAAAAGTATATTTCGCCTTGGGGTTCTTTCATGATGGGGTACAGGTAGGAAAACTGGCCTGCGTAGAAGGTGGCGTCTCCCAAGGGCCACTTTACTGCCCACTCGATTGGAAATGCTTCGTTTAAGTACGATGGAGCAGTTTCGTCAGTACCACCGGCGTACTCGCCAGCAACATCAACTTCGGGGTAGAGCGTCTGAAGGTTGAGCAAGGCCATCTTTATCTTTTCCATGTCGGATTTTGGAAGCCAGTGATTTGAATCGGTCATCCAGCTATACAGGAGCAACACTCCCTTCCCTGTATCACCCAGTCCATTCGAGGGATAAACAACCCAACGACATGGCAGATCCGTGGTAGACTGTCCTCCATAAGACGGTCGCAAGGTATCGCGTTCCCAAAATCGAGAATTGAAACGTAGCCCTATCTTGTAGAGGGGCTGAAAGTGGATCGATCGTAAGCCATGTTCAAGCGCAACTGGCCATACGGGCTTGGTGGGGATCATGCGAACAGCACTTGGCGGAAGGGCGAGAATGACGGCGTCGAATGTTTCATATGCCATAGTGTTATCCGATTGAAGATAACCGACGCTGACGCCGCCGCCTTTCAGATTTTGGAGTGACTCAACCGGCGCTTGCAAAACAATATTTTTTGATCCAATAACCTGCGACATGGCTTCTGTAAGTCGGTACATTCCATCTTCGATAGTGTACCATTCATTCACAACTTCACCAGTAAAATCGGAATTCAAGATGGCTTGATCGACCAACCCAGTACGAAACTCATTAGTTTGCGACGACATCACCTCCACGTAGTTGATTTTCTCTTGAGTCCAACCCAGTTCTGTCAGGAGGTAGTACTGCAGTGTCATGTTGTCGTACAGGGCCAATGCAGCGTCCAAGTTGGTCTTTAATGCGTCTACAATGGGATCGATAGCATCCTGCAGAAGTTTTACAGCCTCTTCAGTGGCATCAGCTTCTGGTGGAAATCCTAGCTCACCGAGATTCGCGTTTGCGTAATTAACACTCATGATTTGGTGATCAGCTTGCTTTGTCGAATTCACGTAGACTCTATTCCCTGAAGGGTAGGAATACTGATACGGAATGAGGTTGATTTGGTACTCGGGCAGTTTGACATTGAGGTAATCTATCAGAGTGAATACGGGAGTTTGCCAGGTCGTGACGGGAAGTCTCATTGCCCCAGCTTCAAAATATTGATTTGGGAGGTTCGAAAACTTGTGCGTGTAGACACGACCACCAAGTCGATCCGTTGCCTCAAATATTTTCACAGCGACATTGGGTCGTTTTTCTTTCATCAGTAGAGCCCCATACATACCAGCCATGCCTCCCCCAACAATGCATACCTTATTCAAAACTGTGGCTGTTTCTTTAGGCCGTACTGCTGTAATTTTCTTTTTGAGATGGACTCGATAGTTTTCGGCTAATTCCTGCGTAATAGACTTTTTTGCAGACTGCAAGCTTGATCTCCCTACGGAATTTTAGATAAGAGAAAGGAGGGATTGGAAACGGTGTATTACGGTGACTAAAAAGTAGCACAAAACTAAGTAAAAGCAACCACCGAATACGCATGCGTTCACGCCGGTATCTTCTTGCATGGTAATTGGTGGACAAACTTTTCGAACCATAGTCAATAGAACTTATACATGTATCAGGGTATCAATAGAATTTCCATAAACTTGAACAAAAACATAGAACAATGACTTTGGACGATTTTCCAAACCATGTATATGACCTACTGATTATGTTCGAACTACCGTGGCCATCCTATTCATTTGTAAAGTTACTATATATAGACCTTTGCGAGGTAAAAAAAATGTTTTTAATTTTTTGTGGCTGTAAGTCTAGCAATCAACTAGATTGCTATTTGTGATGAATTTTTCCCCCCATTTTTGTTTTGATTGTTGATTGCCGTAAAATTACGTAAGACGTTAATTATTTAAATTGCATTTTCTCTGAATAATGTTTTCGGCTATAGTAGAAACTTTAAAAAGTCGAGTCCTATCGATTAAAGTCGTTTGAAAGCTAGCAAACCTATAACTAATGCAGACTGATGCCTTGGTAAGTAAGCCTGTTTAATAGACTGTGGGCGCTATTACGCGAAGCCTCCAGACAACGTCGTTTACAGTACAGTGGATTGGTAGTGATAATTTTTAAATTTTCCCATTTAGCCATAAGATTGCGCGAAAAAACACTACACTACACTACACTACACTGCACTGCACTGCACTGCAGACACAACACGGCACGGCACGGCACGGCACTGAACACTAGTAGTGTTACACACTATACACACTAGACCGTACACACTACACATCATGCACACACCACATGTACGCACTACACAACACACACTACACACTGCACACTGCACACTACACACTGCACACTGCGCACTGCGCACTGCGCACTACACACTACACACTACACACTACACACTACACACTACACACTACACACTACACACTACACACTACACACTACACACACTACACACTACACACTACACACTACACACTACACACTACACACTACACACTACACACTACACACTACACACTACACACTACACACTACACACTACACACTACACACTACACACTACACACTACACACTACACACTACACACTACACACTACACACTACACACTACACACTACACACTACACACTACACACTACACACTACACACTACACACTACACACTACACACTACACACTACACACTACACACTACACGCTACACGCTACACGCTACACGCTACACGCTACACACTACACACTACACACTACAGGGCGAAAAGATGGATTTGCACTAAATTTGCTACGTAGCAAATTTAGCGCAAATTTAGTATACTAAATTTGCAGCGATTTGCAATAGTTGCATTTTCGAATTTGCACAACTTGAAGTTTGCAACAGGTTTGCGCATGAATTTGCTACGTCGCAAATTTAAATATAAAATTTGCAATAGATTTGCACGCTTGGCAAATAGCATGCAAAATTAGTTATAAATTTGCACAAATTTGCTACGTTGCAAATTTAGTTCAAATTCAGTAATAAATTTTTATTAAATTTGCAACGTAGCAAATCTGTGCAAATTTAAAATTAATTTTGCATGCTATTTGCCAAGCGTGCAAATATATTGGAAATTTGATATTATACTATAAATTTTCACTAAGAATTGCCTTTTTAAATTTTCACCGACAGTTAAGTTTGCTATTTGTGTAAATAACACGCCAAATTCTTACCATTTTGTATTGATTCCATTCGGCATAACCCTAGTTTATATATATATATATATATATATATATATATATGGTATAAAATATATACAATTTTACTAATGAATTTGCTCATGTCAATGTAAAAAGCAAATTTGTAGTTAAATTTGCACAACTTTCCCACCGTTGCAAATATATAGCGTAAAACTGAAAAAAAAATATTGAATAAAACTTAATCAATCAATCAATCAATCAATCAATCCAGAAATCAATCAATCAATCAATGAAACAATCAATCAATCAATCAATCGACCAATCAATCAATCAATCAAATTAATTAATAACTATAAATCAACGGGGCCTTGTTCATTCAAAACATGCTTTTTGTTCTACCAAAAAGAAAATAACCCTATGTTCGAGCGAGACGTAGAATGACAAAAATTGTACCATATACTGCCAAGATGATATCCTATATAGCCTGTATCCTAGAGCACCCGCGGTCAACAAGAAACAACACGAATACTTAAAATATGCTTATACACAACAAGCGTCTGCAGAAAGGCATTTGCCTAAATATGAAAAAGTATCCTCAAAAAAACATAAATACTTTTTGCGCCAGTGCGATGTCTATTCGATGTTTCCATTGATGCGTCATCGGAAGTCGTCGGATTAAAGTCGGAGACTTTGTTCATAGTTTTATTGGACAATCATATCTCAAGAAATTTCCCGCTAAAACACACTAATTCAAGCAAGAAGATGGCGGGTTGGTTTAGTGTAAATGGACACAAGGAAAATATCCATTTTTTTTATAGCGAACGTCTACAAAAAACGTCATCATTTGTCATCAAAGTGGTGCCTTAGGAAACCTCTGTTGTTTATTCCGTGCTATCTGTTTAAATATGTGGATTTTGACGTCAAAAAAGCTTGTTATAAACACTGCAGTGACGGCACTGTACAAACAAAAACTGGAAACGAAGATTGATCACGACAAACGACGCCAAAAAGTTGAAGAAGTTACTCTGATAAAGAGATTAGTAAACTGAAGGAGTGTGAACTATTAGTAATAGTATTTTTTATCTTGGATTAAATTCCAGTATTCCACAGCGGGATAAATAGCGTTTGTATCTTCGAAGTCTTCGAAAAATATAAATTTTGATAGTGTTTGATCCATACATCAAATATCTAAGTTTGGCATGTAAAAACAAGTTAAATAGTCACTAGTTTTTTATTTTATAAATGTATTTTGTAAGTTAAAACATTTTGTGTTTACTTTTTGCAATCCTTTGTTTTATAAATAAAAGTTTATATATCAATGGCTGTCTTAAAAGTTTATATATCAATGGCTGCCAGAGCTTAACTATAGAACACCAAACATAAAGACAGAAAGATATTCTACCAACTAAACAAGACAAGTAAGTAGAAAGAAACAATTTGTTTATTTTTAAGTGTGGCTAATCCCATACCTATATAAGTAATAATACTTTTTATAGGTGATGCATTATTTAAGATGATATTTATAATATTGTACTGTTTTGCATTGTATTCAAATGTTTTGCTTGAGTGTATTGCAGTATTGTAAATATTTATTTTATTATTTTGTATAGTTTTACAGTGTCTTAAAAGGTATAAACATTCTCTTTGCATTGTATTGCAGAGTGCTGTATTGTTTATTGTGTTGTATATTGTATTGTGTATTGTATTGTATTTTCTTGTGTTGTGTTGTGTCGTGTCGTGTCGTGTCGTGTTGTGTTGTGTTGTGTTGTGTTGTGTCGTGTTGTGTCGTGTTGTGTCGTTGCATTGCACTGTAATATTGTATTATATTGTGACTTTTCAAACATTTATCTTTTAAGCGCTGCTTGTCTCATACCTAATTAATACATATATATAATTCAATAAATAATTTTTATAATATTGTACTAATTAATACTGTACTGCACTGCACTGCACTGTGTTGTACTGTATTGTACTGCACTGAATGTATACTGCCCTGCACTGTACTATACTGCACTGCACTGTATTGTACTGCACTGAATGTACTGCCCTGCACTGTACTGTACTGCACTGTATTTGTACTGGACTGTGAGTGTGCTGCACTGCACTACACTGCACTGCACTGCACTGCACTGCACTGTACTGTTTAACTTTTCGTATTGTTATTACATTGTATTGGAGTGTTGTAAAGTCTTGTATTGTATAGTTTTGCAGTGTATTAACATTTATTGCATTGTAATGAGAACTGTGTCACATTGCATTGTTTTGCATTAATTGTTTTGCAGTGTTTTGCATTATACATTGCATTGTATTGTATTACATGCATTGTATTGGAGTCCATTGCATTGAAATACAATATTTTGATAATATTACTGTAACTTTTCTGTCTCTCTATTTCAATATCTTAAATTTTCATGTATTTTTTAGGCTCGAGTATAATCTAGAAAACTAAACAAAAAGACAAAAAGACAGAAAGACATAATTTTATTCTACTAACTATTTAACAAGTAAGTAGAAAAATATGTTTATTTTTAATGTGGCTTATTTATAAATTATTAAAGATGATTTTTATACAATGTTGTTTTGTATAAGTATTGTAAAGTTTTTAGAGATGTGCCAGATCTGGGTGTTGGTGCCCAGGGGGCAGTATCCAGTAAAATTCTGCTATCTGGCAGTGTCTTGTATTTGGTAAAACAGTTTACAGTTTTAAAGGACTGCCTTCCCTTCTCTTGCCTTAATTGTTTTGTCTTGCCTCACTTTGCCTTGGCACTTGCCTTGCAGGTTGCCTCACTTTGCCTAATTTACATCTCAGGTATTGTTATGCATTTGCATTGTAATTTGGATTGATTCGAATTACTGCATTGTAAATTTGCAAGTATATTTTTTTAATATCATAAATTTTCATGTGTTATTTCTAGGCCAGAGTTTAACTATATATAGACGACCAAACAAAGAGACAGAAAGATATTTACAAGTATAGACAAATACGTAGAAAACAATTTTATTTTTTTGCGGTCCGGTATCCATCTGATTCGCGCGCTCTGATTGGCTAGCGAGCGGTCCGTATCCTACGATACGGACCCCGATACGGACCGCTGTGGATTTATAAACACAAACAAAAACGTTTTACACTCTGTCATTTAAAATTGATCGATATTTATAACTATTTCGCTTGCCACAGAACGAATATATTTAGCAGTGAGCTACGGGGATGGAAATGAGTTTTATTATCCAAATGAGTTTTGACAACTGTATGTGAAAACAGCGAATTTTAAAAAAAACACTAGGAAAACTATGACAAAGCAAAATTTACGAGCGACATTCATAAAGTTTTAAAGTATTATTGCTCAACGACGTATGAAAACAGTTTAAAACGGTAGGCAAAACATACATAAACTTGTGAACACAGTATTTTGAATCACTAAATGAAACTATATAGAAGTATATATATATATAAAAACCATACCACGAGAAGACAGAAAAGATGAAACCTTTTGATACTAAACTGTCATTCTTCTTTTGTCCAACTATACTCAACAAAACCGCTACAAGTTTTTACCCTTTAGTCAAATATTTTCCAAATGCCAACCTCATCGTGTCATGTCTTTGAAAAAAGTTACAAATGGCTTACTACAAGCATTTTCGTCTTTAAACTCGAACGACCACTTTCAATTCCCATGCAGTCTGTCGAGTATTCAAAGCAATTTACCAAGCGAACAGCCAAAAACGAGCAAGCGACGAAGAAGAACGACGAAGAATCTTTATCAACTAAACTTTAAAAACACTAGTACTGCATTCTGACTTCTGACTTCCCTTCGTAACTAGATCTTCAAGTTTTGACTGGGGTTTTTTTATCACAAAAGAGGTTCCAAGCTTCGCTGTCAAACTGCATGTCGGCAGTTGTTTACTGTGGAACGATAAACTTTGGACTTTTGAATATCACGTGTATGTCATCTCGATTACGCAATTAAATTATGTTAATTTACCTAATTATGTAAATTATAAATCGTACGATTAATAAAAAAAATAAATATGTTATTTACCGTTTTGGTTGGTCCGTATAGAGAAATATTTCCCTCGGTCTCAAAAACAATCTTCGGCCTGCGGCCTCGGGCAGTTTTTGAGACCTCGGGAAATATTTCTCTATACGGACCTCCCAGCCGGTAAATAACATATATATATATATATATATAATGTGCACTGCTATATCCTATACCTTTTATTATTATTATTAAGACTTTATTTAGAACACGGAGTCCAATTCACATAATGTGCTCTTCCCTGGAGCCGTGTATAAACTAACTAACTAATACAAGATAACTAATAAAAATAATACATAATTAATTAAAAATATTATACACATTCACGTTAAGGTTAGTAATATTAAATAAATGATTTATATTCAGCAATTGATTTAGCATTAATTGCCTCCACAGGTAAGCTATTCCACAGAACAGTTCCTCGATATGTAAAGCTTTTCTTGAGTGCCTCAGTTAAAGGTCTCGGAACAAATAGTTTAGAATCTGAACCTCGTGAATTATGACTATGAACCGAATTAACCGAAGTAAATTTATTAGAAAGATATTCTGGTACCATTTTATTGATTGTTTTATACATGAGCGTTTTGAATTGCTGAGACCGTCTTTCTTCTAGATTGGGCCAATTTAATTCGGTCAGAATTTCATGTGACCGAACACTATAATCAGATCCATTGATAATACGAGCGGCCCTATTTTGTAATTGTTGGAGTTTTTGTCCCAGACCTTTACCTAAGTTACCCCAGACACTGCTACAATAGTCGAAATGTAGTTGAATTAAGGATTTATAGATTAAGATTAGGATTGGACGTGGGAGAAATGATTTTAATCTCCTTAGTACTCCAATTACTTTGGCCACTTTTGAAGTAATCTTCGAAATATGATCATCCCACATCAAACACTCATCAAGCTCCAAACCTAAACATTTATACGTCTTTACTCGTTCAATTTGATTGCCATCGATGGCAACATCAGGTTGATTTGGTAAGGTAGCTAGTTTGTGTCGAGTAGCGATGAACATACATTTTGTTTTAAGTGCGTTTAAACTGAGTTTGTTCATGTTGAGCCAGTTTTTAAGTGTATGTAAGTCATTATCCATAACGGAGAAAAGTTGATTAATGTCTTTATCCGCGTATGTCAAACTAGTATCATCAGCATATATAGATGACCATCAGATATCAAATTGAAATTTGGTAAGTCATTAATGTATAGTAAGAATAATATTGGTCCTAAAATAGATCCTTGAGGAACTCCACATGCTATATCAGCGCTATCAGATGGAATAATATTTACAAAAGTTATTTGAGTACGTTCAGTTAAATAGTTACGGAAAAGTTCAATGGTCTTATTTTTGAAACCGTATCGAGATAATTTATTTAAAAGAATATCATGGTCAATGGTATCAAATGCCTTTTTCAAATCGATGAAAAGTATAGCATTGATCAATCCATTGTCCATATTGGTATACCATTTATCAGTAATATCTAGTAGTGCTGTTAAAGTGGAGTGCAAAGGCCTAAACCCGGATTGTGAATCCGAAAGAAGTTTATTATTACTCAGGAAATCGTAGGTTTGATCAAAAATCACTTTTTCGAAGATTTTTGCAATCACTGATAGTACAGATATAGGCCTATAATTATTGGGATCCATTTTACAATCTTCTTTATGAATAGGAGTTACCCTAGCTCTTTTCCAGTCGGGTGGAATAGTGCCAGTGTGGATTACTAAATTAATAATATACGTCAGCGAGCCTATCGTGGTTGGTGCACTTGCTTTCAATAAACAAGCTGGAATGTTATCTAGACCATTGGCTTTACGCGTTGATAGTTTATCAACTAATTTTGAAACTTCTAAATTGCTTACTACCCGGAGTTCAAATTCATTTTCGGGTTTATGAATATGATCATAGTTTATATTCAGACTGGCTGGAATTTTGGCCGCCAATTTTGGTCCGATACCAGTGAAGTGTTTATTGAAAGCATTGCTAACCTCCACCGGGTCATTGATTTCAATATCATCAATCAAAACCTTCTCCGTATGAGTAACGTTTTTATTCTTAGATAATATAGAATTAATACCTTTCCAGGTATTCTTGCACTGACCAAGATTATCATTAAAAAACGAGTTGTAATATTGGATCTTGTTTTCTCTAATTTTAAAGTTAACTTGATTTTTAAGATTTTTAAAACTAAACCAAGCGGATTCCTCGTTGGTTACTACAGCAATTCGTTTCAATCGATCTCTCTCCCACATTAAGTGTTTGATCTCAGTAGTTAGCCAGGGTGCACAAGCAGTCCTAACTCGTCTTTTTTTAATCGGAGCATGTAAGTCCGCAATATGAAGAAATGTGGATTTCCAAAGATCCCAAGCCTTAATAGGATCAGTGACTGATATTATTGACTGCCAAGCAGCTAAATCAATATCTCGCTTAAAATTGTCAATATTGAAATGTTTGTAATAACGATTTTGAATAATTTTGGGATTAGATCTGCATGGGCTGCAATGTTTTCTAGAAGCATAAATTAAACTATGATCACTTATTCCAATATGTTTAACTCCTGATACCGAAAATTTACTGGGTTCATTTGTGAGAAAAAGGTCGATTTGTGTAGAAGAACTGCTAGTGATCCGTGTTGGTTCCGGAATACGTTGGCTATATTGATACGATTTGCATAAATCAAGTAAGTGCTTTGTATTATTATCAATTATGTCGGCTGCAACATTACAATTGAGATCACCGATAATGTTCGATTTAATGTGTAGTGACTCAATTCTATCTATAATACCATGGAATTTTTCAAAAAGTTCAATAGGAGTATTAGGAGGCCTATACCATGTTGATATAAGAAAAGGTTTAATTTTAGGTTTATTGATTTCAATACACAGAAACTCAAGAGCATCATCATTTAGATCATCTCGAATTTTATACTCAATTGCATTTCGAATATATATTGCAACACCTCCGCCATGTCTTGTTCTATCACGACGAATAATTGTATAGTTATTAACTGCAATTTCATAATTACTGATGGTACTATCAAGTCGTGTTTCATTTAAAGCTAAGGCATCTATGGTTTGCTCTTTCATATTTAGCCGCAACTGATCAATATGTTTTAATAAACTTGCAAGGTTTAAGGAAGCAATTTTGAAGCCCTTGAGTTTCGATATACCAAAATCATATTGTGTTGATATATTAGAATTGGATTTGTGCTGTTCTGTGGAATTATCAAGCTTATTTGAATTACCTGTGTCCGCTAATCAATTGTTAACAAAATATATATAATATACCTATTTATAAATAGATGATATCTATATAATATTGTTTTGTCTTGCGTTTTGTCTTGCGTTTTGTCTTGCGTTTTGTCTTGCGTTTTGTCTTGCGTCTTGTCTTGCGTCTTGTCTTGCGTCTTGTCTTGCGTCTTGTCTTGCGTCTTGTCTTGCGTCTTGTCTTGTGTCTTGTCTTGCGTCTTGTCTTGCGTCTTGTCTTGCGTCCTGTCTTGCGTCGTAACGAAAGGCCTCACAAAGTACACACGTTAAAACGCACTGTCTGATCAGCTCTGATATCAGATCTGTTCAGAGAAATGTAGCGACCCAGCTACAGAATGTACCAGCACTGATGTATAAACATTTAGTTAGAATTTCTAACAGACTGCGACAGCTCCGTAGACAACATACTGTACCTGTTCAGTCTGTTATATCAAACTCATACAGCACTGGCCGTGTCAGGCTTATGCAGTTTGACAGAATCTGTTCTGAACAGTCTGCTGTAGCTGCATGCAGGTATGATACAGATATGATATCATAGATGTATCATAGATGATACTGCAACAGGCTGTATCAGGGATCGCTACATTTTTCTGAACAGATCTGACATCATTTTGCATCAGGTCTGACACAGAGTGTTCGTTTTTTCGTGCGTAACGTAATGTATCACAAGGTAACGAAAGGTCTCACAACGTAATGCAAGGTCTCACAATGTAACGTAAGTTCTCACAACGTAACGAAAGGTCTCACAAAGTAACGTAATGTATCATAAGTTAGCGAAAGGTATTACAACGTGACGTAATATCTCACAACGTAACGTACGTGAGATCTCACAACAACGTATACATAAGGTATTACTGTTAAACATGAACTAGTTAATAATCATCTGCTTTACAAGAGCTATATTTATATTATAGTCTTGACTAATTAACATGAATTAAATTACACTATCTAACCTAGATTAATATTACAACGTTTGAGGAACTTGCATATTTAAGTTAATATAGCCCGGGCCCATAGACCTTATTCAAAAATGGCCGCCGATTTAAAATTATTTTATATACATATAAATTAGCCCTTATGAACTCGTTTTCATGTGTGAAATTCAAAAGAATTTTTACTTTAAAACGAGGTCATAAGGGCTAATTTATATACACATAAAAGAATTATAATTCGGCGGCCATTTTTGAGGTCTATGGTTCAGAATTATTTTTATAACAAAAGCAGTTATTGGCTGGAGTGAGTAAACCCGATTTCCGTTATACGCGCGAACTGAATAATGCACGCACTGCCCACGTGGCAAAACGGACGTAATGGGAAAGAGCCTTAATTTAGAACGCGCGATATATACGATTGCATGCAAATGCATCAATACATGCACTTTTCAGTATATAGCTCGAGGTTGTGATTATGCGAAATTATATTTCTATATGTTTTAATTTTGGATTGCAGAAGCTTGCAAGACGAAAAGCAACTTTGGAGGCGTCACCGGTGTACAAATAAGACGAGAAGAACCTTTTGCGGAAATGTTTAATTCCTGAAGCTATGTCCGCTGAAGTCAGCGAGGAGGAGAAGATCCCAATTGGTGAAGGACAGCCTCAGGCGGGCATACGTACCAAAATTGTATCTCGGCCAATCGCCTGGAGGTCTGAGCAATTAGAGATAGCCCTGGCATGCCTCGACCGAAAGGCACTGAGGCAAGCATCAGAAAAGTCTAAAGCCATGATGGTTAAAAGGGTTCGTGGTGGTTTGACAGCAACGCCGATTCCTCCCAACATCCCAAAATGGGCGGTTCTCAAAGATGTTCTAATTCAAGATCTAAATGTTTAATTCATTATAGTTTCTACGAAACGTTCTGTCCTCACACACCATTTTTTTAGCTACATGGTTCAATTTCACACTGCATGATAATCAAAATATCGGCGTTACACTTGAGTATGCGAAAATTTATTTCGAGTTTTCACTAGGTTACATCTTGGCGATCAGCACTTGAAAGAAATTTCATATTTCCAAGTATTTATCGTGTATTGAATACTGACTATCGTTCGGCTGTCTGTTATAAGTGAGGGTTAATGAATGGTCATTAGTTCATGTGATAAAGGATTTATCATCGCGAGTGAAGCTTAACGGCCACGGCCCACGAGCGAGAGGTTGACTTTAAATTCTTTGTCACAAAATTAGTGTGAAAACATTAGAAATTCACGCCAGCAAAATGAACATCCGTTATAGCGGTCCGGATACGGGAAAAGACGAACCGTGGTTTGGATACCCATTTTTGCGGACCGTGCGTTGACCAATCAGAACTCGAGATATTACAAAGCCATATAATAAAACCATTTATCACACCGTTTATCGCATACTAATGATCTATTGATGATTTGCAATCAATCCCTAGAGATTTTGGAGACAAAGATACGGCGGCCATGTTGGAGGAAAACACACTCCAAAGACAATAGCTGCTAATGAGATTCTTTTGTTAAAGTTCCTCCAACATGGCCGCCATGACGCCAAGTGCAAACCAAGAATTGATTTCTAACTTTTCAGGTTTCTTTTTCGGCAAATTAAATAAAAACAATATAATTTCATTGCAGTAGAACCATGACATAAGATAGCTAATCAATGTTCACTTGTGTGATAAGAATTTAACATCGCTTGACGTTCGTGAAGCTTTAACGTCCACTCAAGGCCTGTTGCCTCTCATTGCCTTTAAGCTTCACTCGCGATGAGAAGTTATTTAACCACTCGTGACATTAACCCCTCATACATCATGCATGTAGATTATTCATGTCGTCACTTAAAACTCATTTATAATTCATTTTTGATGGAAATTCAAAGACAACTAATAAGAGAATCGTCCTGATTTACATAAATTTTTCGGGGTTTTTTTCGCAATCGATAAAAATGAACATTTCTATACATTATTTATTATAAAGTACAATAAAAGCATCTCACCGGCTCCTTGCTTGTTCGTGTTAATGTTCATTACAGTTGATTTCAGATTAATTTTCCGCTTTGCCTTGCGAAGTTCGTTGCAAAGTTCAGATATTCGTTCGGAAGTTCGAAACTACGTTGCCAAGATTGAGAATTATCCAATCAATATAGTTTGATTCAAAGCTCGCAATTTGATTGGATAATTTGTCTACATTGGCAACGTAGTTCCGAAGTTCTTTACGAACACGCAACACACGGCGGTAACAAATATCCATAAACTGTTAAGCCTGGCACACACTAGAGACAATTTCCGAAACAAGTTACCAAAACACGGTTTCAAAAACAAAAGTTTCCAGTGTATGTTGAAAAGTTTCCGAAACAAAGTTTTCCTGATTAGAGCACTGCATGTTCTATTTTTATAAACAAGTTTCGGAAATTATTTCGAAAATGTGTTTCGGAAACTTGTTTTTGAACTTGTTTCAGTGTATGCCGGGCTTTAGACCTATATACTGGTAGTCAAACTTGTGACACACAAATAGTGTGTAACTTATTACTACATTAATCTAACCGGTGTATGAAACCGAACCTGCCATGTAGTGTATACATTATAACCTAAACGTGCTTATTGTCATTGTTCAGTGGAAGAAGTTTAGACAGTTGACTTTATAAGATTATGATCTCTTTTTTGACTAGTCGGTTGTCATTGCTGTATTCATGTATGTGCTACTAAAATTTGGTATCAATGGTATATGCGTTGTTATTTTCAATTGGTTTATATAGCAGGCATTAATGACGTCAGTATGCGACTCAATATTTTTGTCTGAAGAGTCTTCAGGATTAAATTAGTTACTATTTTATATATCGTTTAAACTGTCTTACATTTCATTAGCTATCTATAGTTTATAATTAAACGTTAACTTTAACAATTGTCATATCTGATGTCATTTATCTGTCCATTTGCATTAACATTGCTGTTCAATTGCAGGTTTTAACATGTTTTGATACGTGCTATTTGTACTGATGTTTCAGTTTGGCTTATAGGTGATTGTGTTTTTTAAAACCGCAATGAAAAACGACAAAATTTTGGCTATAATATCCATGCGTAACATTGACTTTTATAATTTTGCATTAAATTTACATCGATGCCAATTCGTCAAATTTCATAGTAGTAAGAAATTTGCAATAACTTTGCATATAGATTTGCTACGTAGCAAATTTATTAAATTTGCACTAAATTTGCACCGCAAGCAAATCGCTGCAATCGCGGTATTTGCAGGTTTGCAATATGGTGCAAACTTGGTGGAAATTCGGAAGTTTGCTACGGTGCAAATTTATGCAAACTCCGCAAATACGGTATTTGCAACAGTTTGCGTACGAATTTGCTACGTAGCAAATCCATCTTTTCGCCCTGTGCTACACACTACACACTACACACTACACACTGCACACTGCGCACTGCGCACTGCGCACTGCGCACTGCGCACTGCACACTGCACACTGCACACTGCACACTGCACACTGCACACTGCACACTGCACACTGCACACTGCACACTGCACACTGCACACTGCACACTACACACTACACACTACACACTACACACTACACACTACACACTACACACTACACACTACACACTACACACTACACACTACACACTACACACTACACACTACACACTACACACTACACACTACACACTACACACTACACACTACACACTACACACTACACACTACACACTACACACTACACACTACACACTACACACTACACACTACACACTACACACTACACACTACACACTACACACTACACACTACACACTACACACTACACACTACACACTACACACTACACACTACACACTACACACTACACACTACACACTACACACTACACACTACACACTACACACTACACACTACACACTACACACTACACACTACACACTATACACACCCCACACTCTACACCCCCACACTATTAAATGAAAATATTTCTTAGCTTGCTTACATTGCTGAGCTGAAACTCTTTTCGACATTCTGTCAACGAGATATATCAATCACTTTCTGCGTGGATTGGTCTTGTGTTTGCTTGAGATTACCTATATATTCATTGAAAGAATGAAATACTTTTTTAGCCATAACAAAAAATGCATTAAAAGAACTAAAAAGCCATTAATTCCAATAAGACAAACGGACAAAATTATAGGGTAAGAAAGGAAAAGTGATGAGTATTTCAACAAAAACACATGATATATACTTAGATATGCAAAAAAATACAAGCAGAAAAGAATTGAAAACAAAATTACTGCAAAATAAAAATATGTGCAGAGACGGCCAAAGTGGCGATTTGGCCTCCCACATATTATAAAAATAGGAATGCTACGCATGCATGTGTCCATCGCTGTTGTGTTGCTACCTCGCCATCACCCCTCTTCCACTCCCCCTTTCAAGAATAATAATATCTCCCCAGTCTTCCAAAGAACCCAAACCGACTACGCGGCCAAGCTCATGGCGGAAACGAAAGGCCTAGAAACTAGGCTAATACTAGAGGTTGTTATAGTTCAAAGCTGCCAGTGTGAGTAAGTCACAGGTATTATCAACATTTATAGTGAAAACAATAAGATTATACTGACTAATTTAAAAGTGTATTACAATTCATTTTTCTTTGTTCTGACCACGGGCAAGTGAAATTTGAAACCCGCGTTTTCATGCTAAATACATCAAATAAAACTAGCCTGAGCGAGCGTTGTACTGTGAAACTTGTTTAATCGAAAGCTAATATTTTGAAACGTTTAGCTTACAACTTCGCAAGTATTTACGAAGAATAGTATTTTGACTATGTGCTTTCTGCCATTTCGAAAGCTATTAACCCTTACTTTCAGATATGAATTATCACTTGTAAATGCGACATATATTTGTTCTGGTCACATGCAAAGTACTGTACGTACCCTTCTCGCCGTTCTCGGGTCTTCATCGAAGATTGCCGAGTGATGACGTGACTGCGGTCCAAGACACTCAAACACTCAAGATCACGCTGACATTATGGCTACCTCTGATGGTCAGCAGTGGCCACAAAAATTGTAATTAATAACATACAATATATATATATATATATATATATATATATATACGCTCACTACCCTTGTGGACGTTTGAGCACTCTGGGCCCATGCGCACTTCGATCACGCTATCTGAATGTACTTCACCGATGCTGTCCCACATGCGGTTGTCACCGACGATCGCATGTGTATAAGTAATTGATGAAATTCATTCAGGTTGTTCCAAGCTACACTGATGAGCTGCAGTACAGCGAAACACCGTGTCTGTAGATTGAACTATATATATATATATATATATATATATATATATATATATATATATATATATATATATATATATATATATATATATATATATATATATATATATATATATATATATATATATGAGCGGCTAAATTGTTTGGGCGTACAATTCACACATCTAATTGTTCAAATTTAGATGATGAAGATGTAAGCTGTTCAAGTTGAGAAAATCAATTGAAAAATTTATGGAAATTAGCACAAATTTGTGTCAACGCCCGTTTATATTAGACGTTCTCTTTCAGTTGTTTTTTTCATTTTCTTCATGAATTACAAATGACTGGATAAGTAATATATACAACATAAATTCCAATACAGTTTGTCGCGAATATTTTATACGACTTATTCAATTATATTCCCACATCTAATTGTCCAGGCAAGGTTTATCAGGAATCTTTGAGGTATAAGCTGTTTAAGCTGGAAAAAATTATCCAAAAGTTCATGTAAATCAGGAGAAATTTGTATCCGATTTACAACACCTGATTAAACATTAATTTCTCTTTAATTAATAATGAATTAGATAAATATAGTTGTATAATATAAAGTTGACAAACTTAGCGCATTCCTTTTCAAATTCACCAGTTTGGCGTCATGATGTCAAAAACGTGTTTTAATGCTTTCACGCACACGCACAGCCTTCCTTCGGAGAGGGGCCGCGGGTTTGGGCGGTAGGAACGGTTGGAACGCTACCTTCACTATAGGTGACTCTATTACCGATTGAAGAGTAAGCAACAGTGAACCGAAGTCATAATGTTATGTTTGTGCAAGTGCGGTGCCCTGACGAGTAGTCACTGAGAGGCTCCCGTTATTCTGGGTGGGACATTTTGTGGAATCCGTACGCTACGGCTAGCCCGCGGAATCATACGCCACGCACACAGAAACGTGGGCTCTGGCAACGAAAATACAAGGGACGTATGTGAAGCCAAACAGAGCACCGCTCTTTCGTACTGTGTCTGGTTCCAAATATATATACTGTATATACAAGTGATGAGCATTTCTTAACCAAGTCCAAGCAAGGCGGTGTTTGAACGATATAATTTTACGATTTTAACAGTCTAGTTTCCAAAATATACCTGTAGTGACAACTGGCAATTCAATCGTCGGTTTCACTCAACGCTTTTCGATTCCTGTAGCGATTAGCTTTGTAAAATTATACGAAACAAATGCATATGGCACTAATTGCAATATAATGCCCACAACATGCACGATATTTCAAAACAAACTAGATTATTTACAGACTAAAACATTATTACATTATTATTATAACATTGTTACAAGCTGCATGAGAAATTTACTACTGCTCGGCATGAGACCCAACCGCTCACAGAGAATGTCGCGCGACATTGGTTAACCCCTCAGGGTTAATTACGATGTATAATTCTTACTTATAATAATAATACGTACTCATGCACCTTTTCGAAAATTTTCTGGGACGTTTTAGTAATTTGACGGATTAACCTTTGGCTTTTTGCAATAGAATCTGGCCAGTAATCGTCGACTGCATGTGTTTAAAATGAGTAGCCTGAGAAAACATAGACGTCCTATAAATACTTTAAAATTTACTACCCCTATAATCTTGGAAGTTGTACTCCCAAAGTAGTTGGCAGAAGTTAGTCATGGGTTGCGAGACGCTGCTGTTCAACCTTACCACAAATAATAATGAGTAAATAAACACTTTCCTGTTTCCGGACATCATCGCGTTATTGCGTGTTTTTATTCCGAGAAAAATGTAGGCATTTGTGTGTGTTGTTTTCTATTCTTATGATAAACCGCTTGAAGATTTTAATGAAAAAATTATAAAATACAGAATAATATTCAAGTATCCCATTAACATGTGAATTGGGTAATATCCTGCTGTAACGGAACACTACGTATGCAAATTATGCCCACATAGACGTCATCCTCATTACCATTTTGGAAATACAAACCTCAATATAACAACAAATAAAAGTTCATGACGTTCCTTCTCATTCAATCTGATTGCCACAAATCAGAACCAGTTAAACTGTAGGAAAACAACGGTATACTAAATAATCAACGTACATTGTCATTGCATGACTTTAGCGTTTGACAGTACATGCACGGTTTTTAACTACCTCGGTCGCTTCGTTTCGAATGAAAGATTCATGAAGTACACATCGTTCTGAAAGTCAACATAGCGTTTGCTTGAGATTCACCCTGATCTCTTTTAAAACATAATATATATGTGCGGATTAAACTAAGCTTGTACGTTAGACATGACCAGAGCACAAATCTCGCCTTTTGAACCCACGCAAAAATTGGCGTTCGCTTTCAAACTGCAAGCGCAAACCAATAAAATTCCTACCTCTAACTAATTAACCACTATTGCTATATTAAAAGTTGGTTCAATACACAAAACTAACCTTGAATGATAATAAATGCCAAAACCAACGAAATTGCACCGAGATCGAGAATCACCGTTTTGGAGATGCCGTCAGCTTCAAGATCCAATTGGTAATAAACCAGTTTTAAGTAAACTATCTTCTTTTTATAACACGTGGATGCAGAGCTTACTCTTTAGAAAGGTGTTATTGTTGAAGAGAAGCTGACCAATGAGAGACCGTTTGTCCAAATAAGGAAATGGTATTCTATTTTTGTTTCTGATTTTTGCGGATACTGGTTGCTAAACCATTGCCGCTATGTCATGACCCCGGTTGTGTGTTTGTTTGTGTGTGTGTTGATCAATCACATGATCAAGGCGAAAAGCTAATAGGCATACTTTAGAAGTCTTATTCGTATGTCCGAAGGGTTTACGAGCGTGTACCAGAACAACTACTGGAAGATTGGAAGTCTAGTTTCGCTTCAGGTCATGGATAATTGCACACAATCACAAGACGCCAAGAAAATATCCACGACGAGTTGATAGCCGACAGTGGCTACTGGTCTGTCGATATACAGATATACAAATCAGTGACTGCTTTCTAAACCATATACCTATACCCAGATAGTATGTATTTCAGCTCTTAGGTTATGTATCATAACTTATGATATATGTATTCACTGTTATCTTATACTAAAGCAAGCGTGCGGTCAATGCTCGTTTACATGCAATACTTTTTCGTGTTCAGTAATTCAGCATCGCGTAATAAAACCATACATGCAAAGTGTTATTATAATTATTTCGTAACGCGCTTCAACTTTTTCGCTCAAACGACAACCTTTCCATGGACGAACTACGAAGAGACTGACAGAGCGAGTGCTTGTTTGACTTCGAACCAGGAGCTTTCTGAAATATGAATAGCCTTTTAACTAATGTTTCAAGTGTACTGTTGACAAAAATGTCTTAGCTATATGTCTGTATATACGCAGAAATCAACTGTACTTGATACTGCTTGAGTTACATGTAGGCGTATAAAATACTTATTCAAAAAGCGCGTTGATCATTGTTGAGACAAATCAATTCATGTGTTACCAGAATCTAACATACTAAAGATTAGAACGAAAGCGATATATTATCACATTCTTTTTTTAACAATGCGATTAGTGGCCGCGTTTCCTGTTTTTCCCAATTTACCTAAAATTGTCATTTTTAAGATTAGAGTTAGGATTATGGTTGGGGCTTGTTGGAGTTTAAATAAGGGCTAGAATTAAGCATTATTGTTAAGTTATTAAGGGCATTTAAAAATTAAGAATATATTGTCGATTCTAGATGATACGTGAGAGCATATGCTGATATGTCACAAGGTTACCTAGCATTTTTGGTATGTTTTAGTGAACAATTTACGTTGTTCAATCATAATTTATAGGCCAAATAGATACCAGTATCCGCATGTACGCAATGCGTACCTATTTTTAGTAGTTCCCATAATACGTATGTACTGGCAATTCAATCGTCGATTGCTCTCAGGACTTCTTTGGGTCCTGTAGCGCTTGGCTTTGGAAAATTATACGAAACAGACGTAATTGCACTAATTCTCAGTATGCATTTTATTTGTTGGGAATTCCGTTAGAGGCTGCTAAGCCCACACAGTCACGATAGGTTGTTAAATTTTCACAATTATAATCACAATATTTCTTTCACTCCACAGTCTCGCGCACCTTCAATGTTCCTACGTTCTAAGTTCTTATGTTCTAATCTTACACTCAAAAATAAATAAGCACTTGTATCTACATTTTTGTTAGACTCTTAAGTGGAGCTCTAATTCTTATTACTTCTTGTTGACAGTTATTAACCTTATATCGACACAATTCCCCCCACAGTATTCAAAGAGGAAACAGATGACAGCCTAAACACTTGATTTCCGCCACAGCTCGACAATTATAGAATTCATACGCATTACTACATGTTGAGAAATTATACATTATACGTTGCAAAACCTTGGTTAGACTGAAAGCCAGCCGCCGATCTCCTCTCGTTCTCACTCGCTGGGAGAGGCGTCTGAATTAAATGGACGATAATGTTATAGAATTATAGAATAATTAACAATCTGAATTCCTTCCATCTTGTCAAATATACGGCGGCTGGTTTTCAGACTACAGAATACTCTCAACTTGGTAGATATTTAATGCAGGGCTGTGATATTTTGGTCCCCGGTGCCTTTGGACTTTCATGTTGACGGCTTTTGAATGGTTCCGAGGGGAGAAGCGGTGAGTATATCAAGTGGCATTGCATATTAATTGAGCGCGGCATCTTGTCAGTTGTGGAACAAGATGACTAGTGATTTTAGAACTACTCATTGTTAAAATATATTGTGTACGTATGTTATCAGATGTTGAATAAGCTTTCATTCGATGTATAGTCAAGTTTCTCCGTTTTGTGAAACTTTATAAAACGTCAAAAATGTGCGAACCGTTCTTCGAAATAATATTGTACAATCTTACCATTATGAAGCTTTTGAAACATTTGCGGCTTTCTAGCCAAAACAGAAAAATTTCAGGAACTTCACATTTGAATTTATAGCTTTTATTTAACCCTTTCAATCCATCTGCCTCCCAGGCAGGGACGCGTAAAATCGCCTGGTGTAGCCGAGAGTACAAAAAAAGCCTCAGTGGTCAGAGTAGGTTTTGCCATTTTGGTATAACCGTAACTCTTTAAGCTTAGTGGCCTAACGACTAGAATGGTTTGCCGTTAATAATATAGCCAGATTGAAATACTAAAATACAGAATAAAAGTAGATTGTAGCGTTCAGAAGGTTTACACTGTAATAATTCGAAGTCAACAATACATTCACGCAATGAATCAAATGACAGACTTTTCCCCATTTAAAAAAATTTTCCGTTTAGCTAAAAACTAGAAATTTCTACCCCAAATAGCATTTTTCAATAGCTTCTGTTTGATATATATCTCGCGATGTTGCGCGTTAACTATTTTTAAAAAATCGAAAATTCTGTATTAACACTTGTGAGAAGTCAATTTCCTGTCTGTTTGTGATATTATTTCAAACAACGGTTCGCACATCTTTGACATTTTAACAAGTTTCACATAATGGGGAAACTTGAACTATGCATGGATTGAAAGCATATTCAACATCTAATAACATACGTACACAATATATTTTAACAATGAGTAGTTCTGAAGTCACTAGCCATCTTGTTCCACAACTGACAAGATACCGCGCTCAATTAATATGCAATGCCACTTGATATACTCACCGCTTTTCCCCTCGAAACCATTCAAAAGTCGTGAACATGAAATTAAAGTCCATAGGCATCGGAGTCCAAAATATCACAGCCCTGCATTAAATAGCTAACAAGTTGAGAGTATTCTGTAGTCTGAAAACCAGCCGCCGTATATTTGACAAGATGGAAGGAATTCAGATTGTTCATTATATTCTATAATTCTATAATTATCCCAAATTAGAAACATGTCAACCAATCAGATTTCACTACCAGGTTTCTTGGTAGTGACGTCACTGGACGGCATTATCGCCTATTGAATTCAGACGCTACTCTCAGGAGTGAGAACGAGATGAGATCGGCGGCTGGCTTTCAGTCTAAACCTTGGTGAATTAAATCCTGCCGCAGTGAGCGTGAGCCTCAAGCGAGGGGACAAAAAAGTTCTCAATTTTGGCACGTTGAAATGTATTGCATTGTGGTTGAAAATCTATCTACCATAAATGCAATGCGCTTAAAATTAATGGCCAAGAAATAATAAATGCCAATGAAAAAATAAATTTCCATGCATGTGTATGTGTGTGGAAAGTACGTAGTCACTTATACCTAGTAAGTTACCTTAATAAGTGGAACTAGTGTTAAAACAGACAGCAGGCTTTTTGAACGAGAAACCAGTTCAGTGGCGTTTCATGTATTGGTCACCAAATAAAGTACCCCCAACCCTTCACCTACCTCCAATCCCACCCCTAATCATTAGGTGACCGATACATGAAACATCAACAGAGAAACCACAGCGCTGCTATATATAGAGTATGTGCCGGCTGATTGGACTTTTGTTTATCCTGTAGTTTATCAAACTCTCTTGTTCTTATGAATGAGTAATTACCTCATTGCCCGATTTCATATCGTGGGAGATTGGGTACTAGTCGGTGGTTTGCCGGACGCAAGCATTCTCGTACCCAGACCCACGCGCTAATGCGTGAAGTGGCTCTGGGAATCTCTGGAAATATGAGCGTTCTGATTGGCTTTACGAAACAATGAAAAGAATTCAAACAAATTCAATAAAATAAGAATTTCACAATCTACACTCTGTTTGCCATAAACGTACGTTTGATATAATTTGACAAATCAAATAACAGCAATACACCACATTTAAATTCGAAAATATAATACTATAAACTAATATTTATCATGTTGCGATCGTCTCTCAAAACAACAGCCTTCAACCCATATTCTTTCATTTCGCCAGTTGGTCTTCGATGAGTACGTTTAAAACTGAGTTGACCAGAGTGGGCTGATGTTCCTCGTTTTACTGTGGAAGAACGTTTTTGACTAGTCAAACACCAGGGGAAGAAGTTGATAAATATTGAATTTTCCAAATCCGCTTGGCAATACAGCTGTGATGTCCTCGACTCCGCGAACGTCGAACGATGGCTGTTATGGCATATTTCTGTTCTCTCTTTAACACTAAACTAGATTGTCCCGTTCTTTCTAACGCATAGCTTCGTTTACCTCGCGATTCATGATGGATAGGATACGATTTACACGAGATTTATACACGAGATTTGTTGAAAGGAGGGGAAATGACAAGCCGTTTATACCATGAGTCTGGGCACGAGAGTTTGGAATGTTTGGAATGCGCCTGACGTCAATGCGTCAGAGATCCAGGGTTTCCCAGGGTGCCCCCTTGCCTCCCCCCCACCCCCCCCCCCCCACCCCAAATGTTTTAAAAATGAAAATTTCGGGCACATATTGAAAGAAATTTCGGGTAAATTCGGGTACATATTGCTGTTAAATATTCATGATTGTATGTTGAATCCGAACTAATAATCGACACTCGACTCTTAATTTTTCAACGTAACTGGTCAGGTACGCCTATGCGAATACATCAAAGATGAACTTGTTCGGAGCCCTCTAGAATCTGTGGAAAGCGCAATTTTTAGCAGATCCTGTAGTAAACTTCAACTTAAGTCATTTGGTGCGAAGGACGAGGTGATACAGCGATTACTTCCATTTAGAAACCAGGGTTTGTTTGAGAAAAGAGTGGAGAGAATTAGTAAAGTTTATAATTCTCAACAGCACTTATGAAAGAAGAGATTCCACCTGCGACGGCTGGTTGGAAGTGTGATGGTTCACTTTTCCCAAAGGTTAAAAAGGAAAACATTACCGCCTATCAGTCAGCCAAACGACAAGGGATGGTTGGACAGTTCAGGAAAGTCCAGCGAATGTTTTTATCTAGACGAATGAAAACTGTCAACGCTCTGAAAGATGGTAACACATTGTTCATCAAATCAACAGTCTTGAAAAGTTTTACATCAGAGGTAACACGAACAGCTACTGTTTTATTAGTCTAGGGCATTCCTCAAAAGGCATTTTGTGAGTGTCCTGTTGGGAAATGTGGACTTTGCTGTCATGTTATTGTGGTACTTCTTCAACTTGAATATTTTACAAAATTCAAGAAACTGCTACGTTGTTTGACATGTACACAGAAACTGCAGTGGTGGCATCAACCCAAGAAACGAAAGGAATCAAGTATAAATGTTAAGGTAGCCTCTCATATTAAACTAGAAATGGAACTGTTACAAGAAGGAAGAAAAAAATAGTTGCTGCTGATTCTTGTGAAGACAGGAGTGACTGGCTGAAACGTGATATTTCTGAATTTGATTCAAAGATCTCTCACACACTATCGCAGTTTTTTATTGCTTTGCAATCAGGGTTAATAATTATGTCAGTAAACGGTTCTATACAATCATAAAGACAATTAAACTCGTTCACCGTTAACCCTGTCATAAAAAAAACATTTATTTAGGTCACTGGATAAGACTGTTATATGTGAATTATTTTCCTTCCATTGTGTTTCTCATGGCAGCAAGTTGTTCACGATAATTGTTTTCTTTTTCAACCATTCCTGCATGGGTTTTTGTCAGTTGCTTTTGTGGATTTTCCTTTAGGTCACGTTTCTCGTTTAGCTGCTTTGTTAGCTTCAGTACTTGACTTTTTAAACTATCATTTTCTGCTTGTAGTTTTTCAGTAGAAAGATGTCTTTTTTTAGGCAGAGGTTGACTGTCAAATATATTTCGATTTACAGGTTTCTAACTTCTACAAGTATTTTCACTGGTTGTTGTCAACACAGATCTTTTTGCATACTCGACGTTTCGTTTCAGCTCTTTGGTTGGTGTTTTTCTATATTCTTCGGCAAGTCTATCAACATACTGCTGGCTACAAATAATATCAGGCAAATGTTCCTTTGTTTCTCTTTTTCCAGTGCTCCAGTGAGCGCTGCGAATAACTTCGTTTTTTTCCAGTTGATATTCTCGTTCTTGAGGACTTTTGCGTCTCCTTTCTGGAGTTCTGGGTCAGAAGGAAGAGTATAGTAGGTCACGCCCTCAGTTCGAAAGTTGTTCTTGCATAATGCACTCGCACAATTCCAATGCCATCCTTTTTTACTCTTCTTTGTCGCCATTTTGACAATGAAGCGTCCGGCAAACTCCGACTAGTACCCAATCCCCCACGATATGAAATCGGGCAATGCGTTGAGAAAGACGGCTTTACCCAACAAAGCTCGCTGACAGTTTAGGATTCATGTATATACTTAACCCTGCGTGTAAACAGGCAGAACCATGCAGATCAGCTCGGTACAATTCCAAGTTTGCTCGAATACCTCCCTACATAGACTCACAGACGTATATTATCTTAATTATACTACATTTGGCTGTGCAAGTTCAACCCTCTGGAAAGCTGCTATAGTTAATGTGGTTTTCATACTACCACTTTCTTATTCTTTGTATCCAATTTGATACCCTGCGAGACAGAGCCCCTTTCTTCGGGGGAAAGTGGGCTCTGCCAACAAACTGGATATTTCTTTTTGAACAAGCGTGAACGGTTGCCAAGATACTATTTTGGGCCCAGACTCCAACATGTTACTTTCTATTTCCTGCTTGGTGCTCATAAGCTAGAACTTGTTTGACCAGTTCAAAACCTGACTGACTCGCCCCAAACTTGAGGTGAAGACCGAGTTTGCTGGCAGAGCCCATGCATTTCTCCGAAGCCTGCGTAGGTTGGAAAGGGGCTCTGATTCGCAGAGTACCAATTTGTATACAAAGAATGAGAAAGTGGTGGAATCAAAACGCAATACCCCTCGTCAATTTATTTTGAAATTCTCGACAACATAAGGAGTAGGAACAGATTGACACTGAAGGCAGCATTCGCTAGACCCTTGTATGTAACCAATAGCTATTTCTTAAATAATTATATATAGTTGGTGTTCTCTATTTAATTCAAAAACTCATTAATAATTCATGAGGAAAACACAAAGGAAATCAGTACCATGTCCGTGGTTTTATATCTGATAAAAAATCCTCCTGATTTACATAAACTTTAGCTTTGATTTTCTCGGCTTAGACAACGTTATTTTTCAAACTTACTACGCCAATGAACTTACCAAATGGGTCGTTTTTGAAGCTATTCAAAACATTCGCAGTACGTGTTTTAAATATTACTTAATTCTTTTGGACACCCATGACGTATAGTTTCTTTTTAAAAGTCTTCGAAAATGTTTGGTGATTTGATCGCATTTTGACCGATTATCATTTAGACTTTTGGAAATGGTGATGTTTCGTATCGGAAATGACGCTCAACCGATTACAACAATTATCATTTTACGTCGATGTTTCCAATATTAATTAATTCGTTTTAGACGGCATATGCAGGCTAAAGGTTAAAATTTGGCAGATAAATTTTTACACATGGCGCCTCATACAAGCGGACAATAACATTTGAATACAATTAGAAAGATCCAACAGCAGGACCCAGCAGATTACTTCGAAACACGACACAATATGAGCACAATAGTCGATGTTTAAAATAATGTTATCACAAAATCGATTTTGTTGCGATGGATTTGTTTCCTAGGTCCGTCCGCGCAAAAGAGGAAACCTTTTGAAAAAGAAGAAATTCAAAAACATGTAAACTGCCGAGATTTTTTGGAACAAAATACTTTTTCGAGCGAAGCCCTTCTTGATTTTTATTCTGAAGAAGGGATCAGTATTACATTTTCATCCAAAACAAGTTCAAAAACTATGTAATAAATAAATTTATTAGAGCTCACCTTCAAACGAGCTCGACCACTGTTGTCCAAGTTTTTCATCAACGGCCGCAAAGTAAACGACGACGAGTATGAGCCAGATAGTTTATCTGGTATCCAAAGAAGCATACAACGCTTTCTTGTTGACCACAAGGTCTTCAATTAATATCCTCAAAGACGTAGAATTCGCGAAGGCAAGGAAAGTTCTTGCGGCTAAACGTAAGGCACTAGTCAACAAGGGCAAAGGAAATAAGCCAAATGCAGCGCTGGCCGTTACCGCCGAAGAAGAAGACATGCTTTTCCAGTCTGGACAGTTTGGAAAAAATAACCCAGAAGCATTGCAAAGAGCTGTCTGGTGGTTTCTGGCAATGCACTTTGGGTTTCGGGCTCGAGATGAAAGCCGGAAAATGAAGTGGGGCGATGTAAACCTTCAACAAGATCCTACGGATGGTGGCGAAATGCTTGTTTGGCTCTCCGAGCGTGGCACGAAAACCAGAAAAGGGCAAGAAAAAGGCCACCAGAGACAGTTTCAGCCCAAAATTTACGCTACTGACACAGATCGATGTCCTGTTAAATACTACAAGTCGTTCTTGAGTCATCGTCCAGCCGAAATGAACCAGCCCGATGCACCGTTTTTTCTTGCCATAAACAACAGGCGAGCACCTGGAAATCCAGTTTGGTACATGAAGTCCGCGCTCGGTAAGAATGAACTCGGTAAATTTATGGCAAAGGCAGCCCAAAACGCCGGTATCGAGCACCCAGGAAAAAAGATAACCAACCATTCAGTCCGTAAGACCTGTATTTCCCGACTCTTGGACGCTAATACTCCAGAGAACTACGTTGCACAGCTGAGTGGACACAAGAAGCTCGAAAGCCTACAAGCATATAAAACAGCCAGCGTCGAGCACCAGCGACAGATGTCGTAAATTTTAAGCCGAGCTCCAGCTTCACAGCAATCAGTATTATCTGGAAATGATGATCAAGTTCCAGTTGTTGCTTCATTACCACAATTGAGCTCCACTCCAGCAAGTTCAACAGCCTGGCTCATGGCAATTCGTAACGATACAAGCCAGCAAAGCACAGTTAACTCGAATTCGCTTACTATAAACCAGGGGAGATATGACAACAACCAAGCCATTAAAAAAACCAAGCCATTTTTGCAGGGGCGAATATTTCCGATTGCCAGTTTCAGATTTTTCAAGGTCCAGTCAAGATTATACAAGGCGGCAATAAAAGAAGAGTTATTATTCAAAGTGACGACGAAGATTGATGAAGATTTAATAGACTTGCTCTATTAACGGTGATCGAATTGCTTCTTTTGTTTTGATGGAATTTTCTTTTCGCTTCTCCCCAAGAATGTCCCTTTTCGCTTGATTCTTTTTAATGCTTTAACTTGTTTAAAGAAAGTCTTTGCACTTTCTTGAGAGAGATTAATTAATATGGATGCGAACAGCTTGTTTTGAACGAATTTGAACATCGATTGTTCATAAAACCCGGATTATAAACTGGTTTTGCAAGTTTTGTAAAACAATATTGCGTCATAATCACGTGAAAGTCACGCGGCAAAGGGTTTCCCCTGTTGTAGTTTTTTTTGTTTGGGATAAAAATTAAAGGCCTATTTAACAACTTTATTGACATTTAGATTGTTTTCACTTTCATGTCTAAATTATTAATTTTTACGAGGGGATACGTAGCAAACGTCAAAATTATATGGCATTTTGAAACAAGAAAAATATATTACTTGCGTATAGACTATAGTGCGACAAAGAGTTACTATCAATTATAGAAATATCAGTTATTTCTATAATTGATAGTAACTCTTTGTCGCACTATAGTCTATACGCAAGTAATATATTTTTCTTGTTTCAAAATGCCATATAATAAACCTCCTATTAACCTCGTCCGCTTGGTCATTACGGAAAAATATCAGACCTCGGTCTTTTATGTACAGACCTCGCCCTGCGGGCTCGGTCCGTACTGCCAAGACCTCGGTCTGATATTTTTCCTTAATGACCGCGCTCTCGGTTAATAAGAAGTTATTATTTACTCGATTGGAAACTCGAGTCGACAGCATATCAGATCAAATGAAATTTTCTCTTCATGTTCCTTGTCAATCACTCCTCAATGTAGTCTATATAATGCACATTCTCATAAGTTGCAATTTTAGCTACTTTAAGAAATGTAGTCATTTATACAATTACCCCTATTTGTAGATGTTCGCTATTGATGACTATATATACATGCCAGATTGAAACGTAATTGCTTCAGCCTCTGCCTCAAACAGCAAAGTTGTGCAAGGTAGTAAATAAACTATCTACATTTTGCCATGTTAAATATACGATTACTTAATAAACTACGTATTTTACTCCAGAATTCAAAGGACAAAGAACTAATTTATAAAGAGTTAATTAAACTATAGTCAATAACATGACTTAGCTATATATGTATTAATAGCTTCACTGTTTTCCGAGTGATAACTCTCGAAAGATAATCACATCTGCAAATGCTGCAAGAGATGTTGTTTACAGAAAACGGTACGGTGTTGGGATTACCTTTGCCTTGAGAACACTGAGGTATCTAACATATTATTTAATCTGCATCGTTTCAGATGAGGAATTTTATTGTAGTACTGTACACGAACCGTCGTCTTGAAGGTCAACATAGCATTTGCTTACGCGTCTTTAACTATTGCATTGCCTTTTAAAGACATATTTACTCGGGCTTCTGTGGCAGGCCGAGTCTAGGTTTCGGCTCTGGGTTGGATTTTTTTGGGTGGGGAGGTGTCACAAAATTGCATTATTGCATCATCCCGTCAGGCCTTGCAAAACTGTAAGGCATGTTGCATGCTCGATTTTCCCGTTCTTTCTTTTCGACAACTATTGCCTTTTATCGAATTGGGTTGAGGTGTTTTCCGACGGTATTGGTGAATTCATCAGTCGTTGTTCAGTATTGTTGCTGATAACTGTCTTGATCGGAAATATGCTAAGAACAAATGCTTTATACAACTGTACACGCCAGCCCAGTAGACCTAGATTTAAAAGATGACAAGCCCGCTACTAGCCATATCGAAACGCGAAACTGAAAGTACCTATGACCTCGGCTCCAAATCCACAATCTATTGCAGAAATGTTCCAGAATGAGAGAAACACAAAGAAGGTTTGTCCATATGAAGACATGCAGAATGGACAAATTTATTACAAACGCGAGAAAATGCGTGTTGACATCAGTACCTATAGGTCTAGGAAATTTGACTTGAGGACTAGAGTATATATATATATATATATATATATATAAGAAAAAGCTACAGTATATCAAAGAATATATATATATATATATATAGTATAGTTTAAGTGGGCTTACCTCAAAATGTTGAGTGTCGCAACTGTCAGTTTCACGCGGGGCGATCTTCAGGCAACTGAATAGTTTCGATTAGTGCGCCGCTAAAATGGTTTTGGTCAGAAGGTGGGCGTGTGGGTGGTGAAGCGATGAATGCATCCCTCAAATGGTTTTGGTCGAAAGGTGGGCGTGTGGGCGGTGGATTCCTCAAACTCCGTTCCTTGTTTTGATTGTTGTTTAGATTGTTGATATTAAATTTATTTTTATGCCTGCATGTCTAAATGATTTCTGATCTTTTATTGAGTAAAAAGTGTTTGTCTGCTTTCGTGATACAAAGTTTCTCTTCCAAACATAAATTGAATCTGCCTGGTCCTGCTGAGTAGGAAGCCGCGCGTTTTAAAATAGACCAGGTTATGTTGAAATTTTGTTTCTTTTCTTTTAAATCCCAGATGTGTTTCGAAAGTTCGGTTTCGTTTGAATATTTTTTGTTTTGGAAAGATTTAGTGTGATTTCTGTATCGCTCTTTGAAATTGTTTGCTGTCATGCCAATGTGGTGTTTGGTGTTATTTATGTCGCTTGTGGAAACAGTTGCTTTGTATACTATGCTATTTGTCAGGCACTGTCCATGAAGTGGGCACTTGCTTTTATCCCTGCAGTTGCAACTGGCTGTGTTTTCATTTTGTACCCGATTTTTTTTATTTATGTGTGCGTCGTGCTTCATGATTGTGGACTTGGCGTTTATTTTCTCGTGGGAAATGTTTGTCGATTAGGTTAAGAAGGCTGCGTCCTATGTTTGATCTTACGTTTTTGTTGTATGGTGGATTGAACCAAATGATATTATGGATTGTCATTGGGCTTTCTATAAGGCTTGTATTTTCCGTTTTGAAGGTCGAAAATAACATCTAAAAAGTTTACCACATGTAAATTTGTCTGGACTGCTATTCTGAGGCCGAGCTGTTCGAAAATTTTGTGTAGATCTTTTCTTCATTTCTCTGCCAATCTCGCGGTTTTGTTCTTTAAAATGGCCAATCCGTCATCTGTTATAGGCCGACATTTTCTTTGCCAAACTTTTTTCTCGCATATTTAATAACTGTAATTTCATCGCTGTCTATATTTGTAAAATTTCTGGCCCAAGATAATGCTTGGTCCAGTAGGACCAAGAAAACCTACTGGACCAAGCATTATCTTGGGCCAGAAATTTTACTAATATAGACAGCGATGAAATTACAGTTATTAAACATGCGAGAAAATCACTCCTTTTCAACAAAGATAAACCATGGATTAAAAAAGACAGCCAAGATTTATTTGACGTCACCATGGGTAGCTATGACGGCACCGAAATTTGCGAACTGGTTGGCCTTTTTATTTTAAACAGCCTTGGAAAATAGTTTGGCAAGGAAAACGTCGGCCTATATAGAGATGACGGATTGGCCATTTTAAAGAACAAAACCGGGAGATTGGCAGACAAATCAAGAAAAGATTTACACAAAATTTTCGAACAGCTCGGCCTCAAAATAACAGCCCAGACAAATTTATATGTGGTAAACTTTTTAGATGTTACTTTCGACCTTCAAAACGGAAAATACAAGCCTTATAGAAAGCCCAATGACGATTCATTGTATGTAAACAAGCAATCAAACCACCCAACTAGCATTTTAAAACAGCTACCAACATCAATCGGCAAACGCATTTCCTTTCTCTCATCGGACAACACAACATTTAAGAATTCCGCACCAATTTACCAAAATGCATTAAGACACAGTAATTTCAATCAGAAATTAAATTACACACAGCAAAACCCACAACAACCACGCAAAAACCGACATCGCAATATCATTTGGTTCAATCCACCATACAACAAAAACGTAAGATCAAACATAGGACACAGCTCTCTTAACCTAATCGGCAAACATTTCCCACAAGAAAACAAACTCCATAAAATTTTCAACAGAAATACAGTGAAAGTCACTTACAGTTGCATGAACAACGCTAAGTCCACAATCATGAAGCACAACGCACACATTCTTTAAAAAATTGGGTACAAAATGAAAACACAGCCAGTTGCAACTGCAGAGATAAAAGCAAGTGCCCACTTCATGGACAGTGCCTGACAAATAGCATAGTATATAAAGCAACTGTTTCCACAAGCGACATAAATAACACCAAACACTACATTGGCATGACAGCAAACAATTTCAAAGAGCGATACAGAAATCACACTAAATCTTTCCAAAACAAAAAATATTCAAACGAAACCGAACTTTCGAAACACATCTGGGATTTAAAAGAAATGAAAAAAATTTCAACATAACCTGGTCTATTTTGAAACGCGCGGCTTCCTACTCAGGAGGACCAGGCTGATGCAATTTATGTTCGGAAGAGAAACATTGTATCATGAAAGTAGACAAACACTTTTTCTCAATAAAAGATCAGAAATCATTTCGACATGCAGGCATAAAAATAAATTTAATATCAACAATCTAAACAATAATCAAAACAAGGAAAGGAGTTTGAGGAATCCACCGCCCACGCGCCCACCTTTCGACCAAAACCATTTGAGGGATGCATTCATTGTTTCACCACCCGCACGCCCACTTTCTGACCAAAACCATTTAAGCGGCCCACGAATCGAAACTATTCAGTCGCCTGAAGATCGCCCCGCGTGAAACTGACCGTTGCGACACTCAACATTTTGAGGTAAGTAAGAGTTATATACCGAGGATGGAGGCTTTATGCCAGATACATACCCCGAGGGGAGGTGGTCTTGGACATTAAAAATAAAATTATTTAATTTTACTGTTTCCTGCCATCTTTTGTGGGGAGATGATAGCATACGAACTGCAGATACTAAATCAGTCAGTTGCACACATGTTGCTACCATGGTACGTTACCAAGAATAGACCCCCAAGGGTGTGATAAAGGGCACTTACGCCAAAAATGATAGCAACAAAAGTAAAGCCCAAATAAAAGAAAAAAACATTTTAAGGCAAAGCCAACTAATGTACCCATGACACATACCTCAAAAAACAAGTAAGTTAATGCACATTTGTCTACAAAATTGTATTGTTTGTAGACATTCCCAAATCCGGTTTAAAACAAGGGATAAACAGAAATTTTTTAGCCTTGTTTTTGTTATAAATGGACTTTTTTGAGGTTTGTGGCATAGCTCTATTCACAATGATGAATTTGTGAAAATTTCACATGAATACATCAAATATTGAATGTAGCAGAGTTTTTGCCGTTCAGCAAAATAGAGGTTTGAGAAATTCTAGTTTAAAGTTTTCGAACAGCTTTCTTAGATAAAAAATTACACATTACAAACCAAAACAATGTCCAATAGCTCTCTAAAATCTTCCGGATGAGTCGGTTTTCCCCTCCTTCTCCTTGTTTTTGTCTCCTTGTTTTTTTCTTTGTCCTCTCAAGACTTTTCTGCGGATTTTGGTGGTGTCCTTGGACTTGTAGTTTGCCTTATTCACCGGAAGGCAATCCGCTTGTTTCACCGCAGCTGAGCAAAAGGTACCTGGGGTCATTCCCAGTGCTTCTAAAACTTTAATAGTGGCTTTATTACCAATATTAAAGTGGGCCACAGCATCATATACCCCCAGTTGGAAAGTACTGGCTCCAACAAAGACTGTTTTGAGTATTCGTTGCCAAATCATTCCATTAAACGATTCATTTTGATTCTGGGTTTTCCCATCAAGGCACTTTTTTAGAAGGTTATCTTCACTAAGACGAGCATAAACAGGCTTAAGCTCAGCAATCACAGGAAGAGGTACGCCCTTACCATGCTTGTAAGAGCTGGTCATGTTAGCTTGGTCCCTTTTAAAACCACACCAACTGCTCTCACCAGCTGGGCAATAGGTATGAAGTGGTCGCTGCTCTGTCGAAGCACAGTGAAACAAGGTGGCAAGAACATTGCTCTTCATTTCAGCCAGATTCCCACTGTTGCTTCTGATAGCAATGCCATAATAGTTCTGAAGTATGTCAATCATGCTATCAGTTAGTTTTCCCTTTCCACCCATTCCTTTCTTTTCTTTCTTCAGTTTGCGCAATGCTGTTCCAAGTCGCTTCTGAACTTGCCCAACACACTCTTTCTTGCATACAACCACACTATACTCATCTTTGTAGGTCTTTTCAACAGCACTAAAACTTCTACTATCACCATCTCCATCAAATTCATGATATTGAATATTGTGAGTGCTGATTGAGCGGTTAAAAATTCTCTTGGCTCCTTCTGGTTCCATGGACGGTACAGATCCACTGTAGTTTGATTTACACCTAGGTGCATGTTCTGTTTTCCACAGTGTACTTTCCACCGTATCTTCATCACCTTCATGCTGCTTGCACTTTTTGCAGAACTTACTTAATCGTTCTACATCTAGCACCTTTCCTGTTTCCATTGAAATGGCAGCTACACAGCCATGCAAAGAAGAAAAACCTCTTCTTTGCCACGTTCCATCACAAGAAATAGCAGCTTTAACAATTCCCTCTTCATCAGTTGCCTGGTTTGATAGGTCATGAATTTCCTTGGCGGCATCATTTGACGTACTTTCAGCAACATCTTTGGCAGCACGTAGTATAGCTTTTGTATGACTAGCATATGGCTTTGTTCCAATCGGTGGTGGCATGTTCATTGTGCTGCAAAAACGTTGCATTGCTGATAACCCACAACCAACAGACCTCGTTGCATACACCATCCTTCTATTGACTTGAAAGTAGTGGCCAACTTTTTCTGAAGTATAGAATACTTCAGTCCATCCACATGACTTACACTGCAACGAAAGATATGACGCACAGCCCATGCGCTTTGAATGGTCTTCGACCAATGTCAACTGGCATTCAAAGCATTCTTTGCAAGGTAGCATTCTGAAAATGACGTTTAACATCGCCATATCAACAATGCGGTAGCCACTTACTTCACTCTCCTTAAACTCCGGGTTTGAGGAAGCATTAGACGAACCAATTTTTTGGGCTGAAGCCGATTGTGATGACGTTGGACATCTGTCTACTGTTTCGTCTTGGACAGGTGGAACAACAACATTCTCAATCTCAGTTTGAGAACGATTTTCGTTGGTCTTTCCACGCTTTGCCTTTGGGTCTTAAGTGCTGATTTCCACGGAATTTGCGTTTCTTTGAAAAACTAGAACGTGTTTTCCCCATTTAGCAAAAGAATATAAGCTTAAGTAAGATATACCAACAGTCGTGAAAGAAACTCTTCGAAAACAAGCACAAGATGGCGGCCGTCGAGAAAGACTGAAGTTTTTGTTGTTGAGAATAGGCCAATACTTGATGTAATTTAAACTGAAATAGTTTTAGATATTTCCTACTTAGGGGGGGTAGGACAGGGAATGTTGGGCATCAAACAATGCCCATGATAAACGGTCCATTTAACCACGACTTTACGATAACATTTCGTTGCTATGGTGGTTGCTTAGGCGCGTATTGAGAAACAACGACTGTTTTTTCATATTTTACTACCTTTTCGCTCCATAAGTGTCAAATTTGGCATTGGGAGACAAAATAGCAATATCTTATTTAAGTGAAATTTAGCAAATTAAAAAATTGGATTTTTGAATTTTTTTTGTCCAAGACCACCTTTTGAAGAGGGTTTCTAAATATATCAATTACCAAATGTGGCCATGCATCGTGTGTGTAAAGGCTGACAATTTTTTACGGTAACTATCTTTATTTGAAATGCAATCGCCATTTATATATCTAAACCTCTTTCAGTGTAAATCATTACAAGCGCTTGACGCGATCTTTTATGCAAAAGTAAGACCGATTGTTTTGTTTTAAATAACAATTTAATATGACCGGTTCAATGATTACCATTGATCTAATGTAAATTCACGCAATAAACTATTATTAGATAGTTGTCTATATAAACAACAACAGTGTAGACATGCGCATTGATTTAATATTAGTCCCACATTTTACGTTCTAGGCAAAACTGTAATAAATTATTGAGATAACAGATCAGTTACGCAATGAAAGTTTGCCTCCCGTATAGGGCGCTGCCGCTACAGCGGGTTCAGCGTAACCTACTTCGAGATAGGCAAACGCTTGTCTCTAGCTACCAGTGAACTCTACTCGAGATGGTTTAGCCAAGATCCCGTTGCATTGAGCAATGATATTGCTTATTTGCAAATTCACGGGATGTATATGTATATACCTCTTACCAGGTATTGATCATAGATACATCCCTACAAAAAACAAAGGAAACCGACTCAACTATTAAATAAGCCCACTTAAACTATACTATATTCGTTCTACCTTCATGGTATTGAGCACTTTCCGACATTCCATGAACAAAATCACACGTGCACGTTTGTATATATATATATAGCCACTTTCATATTCATTTACAAGGGGTATCCGAAAAAATTGGTAGAACGCTAAGCAAACATGACGTGAAAGTGGCCTACAAACCCATAAAAACGGTCGGTGCAATAATGAAGAAACCAAAAGATAAGCCAGATAAAGAGTCATCTACAGCTGTCGTTTATAAAATTAATTGTAAAAATTGTGAGAAAGTATATATCGGCCAAACGGGCCGTGCTTTAAAGACCAGAGTTAAAGAACATAAACGAGCGATATTTCTACAGGACAAGAACTCTCTTTTGGCGCAACATCAAGAACAAACTAAACATGAATTTAATTTTAATGATGTTAGTATAATTGATCAATGTAAACAATGGACCGGCCGATTATTCTCGAAGCGTGGCATTCGATCCGTGAAAAGAATTCCATCAACGAACATATGCAGGTCCCTAGGGTGTAAGTAGATAACCCCCCCCATATACCGTAACAAAGGGATGCCGCCTCATTAATATTCACCGTGACTCACGCACCGTGACTCACGCATGACTCACGCATCCAGGGACCAAAGGGATGCCGCCTCATTAATATTCAGCATGACTCACGGTGTGACTCACGAATGACTCACGCATGACGAACGGAGTAACAGAATAATAAGATTACGTAAGTAAACCGGGAGAGCCAGAACCGGAGACAGGCGTCTATGTGGGCGAATTGACGGACGAATTGGACGGTGATTACTTTACGACTTTTATTTCTGGTGGGGAATATAGAGAGTTTGGAGCAATCTAAATGTCTGAATCTGCTGAGATAACTTAACTCGAATATTATCTGAATAAGCTATGAATATTATATTAGGGTTAGAACCTAAATGGTCAACCACAGTAAGTCATCCTAGAATCATTATTAACTAAACTCTCGTTTATAAAACAAGTCAAGAACTTAAGATATATTTTAGATGAGGAGTCACTTCGATAAGTCGTGAAAAGAACAATTTTAAATGTTAAACTATAAAAGCAAAGCGATTTATTACTTTGAAAGCGTTGCTACGCTTTCTGTTACTACGTGTGATATTTGCATATTTATCCTCAGTGCACGTGCAGGAGACAAAAGAGAAACTCATTAGGGGTCATTAAGAGGATTAAGCGCTTGGGCAAGTCTAGTCAAGAGAGTCATTAGCAACACGCGTACATGTAATACAGAATTTAAAATATTTTATTGAGAAATATATCTTTACACAAAAAACTCTTGATTATTTAGTGATCTATCGGTAACACTAGCATATGGGCATACAGTACATCTTATAATCCGAAGGCATGGATCATGAGCCTTGAATTCTGTACCACAAACATTACATATCAGATTTCGATTAACGCATTTGTTAAAATATTTCCACAAACACTTAGGACAGTCAATTACATGTGTAAAATTAACAGGATTCTGACAACGTTCGCAATCAACAGGTTCGTCAATTATAGAATTTTCTGATTCTATTTCGGTGTAATCCTTATCGTTTTCTGAATCTTCTTCGGAGGAAGTTTCTTCGTTTTCGCTCTCTGATCCTGTTTCTTCTTCTGCCTGCGCCAACATTGTTAGCACTCGAACATTTTCGATAAGGTTTTTGTCAATGTTAATGTCGGCGAGTCCTTTTACAAATACGTTTAAACCAGCTGGTTCGGGAATTCCTGAGAAGTAAGGTGATACACAGTATTCTACCAATTCGGCTATTTTTGTGTTTGGTATAGTTCTTCCTTGATACACAATTTCTCCTTTGGGATTCCATGTTAAGTTGACATAGGATGCGAGTAAACTATTCAACAAAGAGGACGCGTTCACTTCATCGACTCCGTAGTCAAAATGTGACATTATTTCTTTAACACGAAAATCGTCATGTAACCTTTCTCCCATAGTGTTCAGGGTTCGAATGATGGTCTTTAAAAAATATCGTTCTTTTTATATTAGTTCTGCGAGTCCTTCTAAAACTGGACCAAGTAGGACATCAAGAAATCCTTCACCGTTTTGAACCAGTATCTCTTTTTTTCTCATAAAACTACTTTGGGGACTAGCCAAAGTTGATATGTCGTCGCTATAAGGCCTAACGACTTCAAGCAAAGCAGGTGATAATTGATATTGCGTTGACCAAAAGTTCAACATACAATCACAAATGCATCTAATTTGCTCAGGGCTAGCAGTCTCCAACAGACCTCGCTGTTGAATAGGTTCACTTGTACATAAAAGTTCAAGAAACGGTTTGTGCTTTTTGATCAACATCTCTATTTGACAGTCAGTGTCTAAATGAGGAAAACGCTACCAAAACACATATTTTAAGAGGGGGAGGAAGAGGAGGAGGAGGAGGAGGAGCAGGAGAATGAGGACGAGGAGGAGAAGGAGGAGGAGAAGGAGGAGGAGGAGAAAGAGGAGGAGGAGGAGGAGAAAGAGGAGGAGGAGGAGAAAGAGGAGGAGGAGGAGAAAGAGGAGGAGGAAAAAGAGGAGGAGGAGAAGGAAGAAAAAATAGACACACACACATGCAAAAGCATTTAGCTTAAAATATTTTCTTCAGGTGTTAACTGTGGCGCTTGTACAATATCTTGCATTTTTTGTTCTGTATTGTACATGGCATTAACGATCGGAGGTAATTGATAGGATTGCTTTTGTATGAAACTACCCAGCTGTTGCTGCAGGCTGGAGCTATTTTCTCCGGGTAGAACATTGGTCTTGAGACGGTGATCGTCGTCCGTAGTCGGCTTTAGATCAAGCATTAAATAACCATGAGGGCGACTTGTGGCTTCCTCGTAACTCTTCATAAATTCATGGACATGACCTGGGTTCACCTGCCGTGCCAAGACAGAAATTTGTTGCTTATCCCTCGGAGACTTGAATAGTACGATATAGTGTGCGTTGAGGCTGATGTTTCTGGTTTCCTTTCCTTGGTGAAATATGTTCTGAACAATATAGATCACGGAGAGATTCCGGTGATGACTTCCCTTAGTAAATAAACTAGCAATACGTTTATCTCTTCCTGACTGATCCATAAGATCGTCAAGAACAATAAGGTTTCGCTTAGAAACATCAAGAAAATTATCAGAGTCTATATCAGAGGGTATGCCTTCGTTAAGCTCAATGCCTGGTATTGTCTTGATCATTTCTAAATACATGGGCTGCCACTGTCCATAACACCAAATGATACGTTCGGGAGGAGGATTAATCGTAGTTTTGGCGTTTTCCAGAAGTGTCTTCACCCATACTGTTTTGCCGCTCTGAGTACACCCTGCAACAATGCATGTGAACGGATGCTGCACGACTGTTGCGTCAGTGAGAAGATGTGCTGGTCTTGAATAAGTACCGTTTTTATGGGAATTTTTTATATGACGTTGCATGTTGAATAGTGTTGAAAACGGTTTTCCACAAGTGCTGCAAACATAAGACATGTTCACTCATTGAAGAGCATGAGCAGAATAAATACTTCTAGAGAATTTCGTATTATATATTTATCTTTCTCCTCCTCCTCTTTCTCCTCCTCCTCCTCCTCCTCTTTCTCCTCTTTCTCCTCCTCCTCTTTCTCCTCCTCCTCCTCTTTCTCTTCCTCCTCCTCCTCTTTCTCCTCCTCTTTCTCCTCCTCCTCCTCCTCCTCCTCTTTCTCCTCCTCCTCCTCCTCCTCCTCTTTCTCCTCCTCTTTCTCCTCCTCCTCCTCCTCTTTCTCTTCCTCCTCCTCCTCCTCCTCCTCTTTCTCCTCCTCCTCTTTCTCCTCCGAGGAAGCCACAAGTCGCCCTCATGGTTATTTAATGCTTGATCTAAAGCCGACTACGGACGACGATCACCGTCTCAAGACCAACGTTCTACCCGGAGAAAATAGCTCCAGCCTGCAGCAACAGCTGGGTAGTTTCATACAAAAGCAATCCTATCAATTACCTCCGATCGTTAATGCCATGTACAATACAGAACAAAAAATGCAAGATATTGTACAAGCGCCACAGTTAACACCTGAAGAAAATATTTTAAGCTAAATGCTTTTGCATGTGTGTGTGTCTATTTTTTCTTCCTTCTCCTCCTCCTCTTTCTCCTCCTCCTCCTCTTTCTCCTCCTCCTCCTCTTTCTCCTCCTCCTCCTCCTCTTTCTCCTCCTCCTCCTTCTCCTCCTCCTTCTCCTCCTCGTCCTCATTCTCCTCCTCCTCCTCCTCCTCCTCCTCTTCCTCCCCCTCTTAAAATATGTGTTTTGGTAGCGTTTTCCTCATTTAGACACTGACTGTCAAATAGAGATGTTGATCAAAAAGCACAAACCGTTTCTTGAACTTTTATGTACAAGTGAACCTATTCAACAGCGAGGTCTTGCGTGAGTCACGGTGAATATTAATGAGGCGGCATCCCTTTGTTACGGTATATGGGGGGGGTTATCTACTGGTGTATAATATGTTAACTAATTAATTCTAATTTTAATTAACCGCATGTATATGTATTGTATATACAAAAATTTTTAACCATATATTATTTTAGTCTTCACATTTTGCTTCATTTTGCTTCTTGAAAGTGTAATTGGTCAGATAGAGCTTACCAGTAAATGACTAGCGCGGGGCTGCGTTGTGTTATTAACCAGGGCGGGAGGAGAAAGGGCGTTGAAACGAGCTTGGTCGAGCGGATAGTCCGTGATACGAGAGCCTAGGTACTAAAGTGCTCTTTTAAAGATGGCTGAAGGTGGTTTTGATCGAGTTTTTGATGAGTTAAATGAAATTTTTGCTATCGACATAACTGATGATTTGGAAGAAGTAGAATTGAGTATATTAGAAATTGATGAAGAGGTGGAAGCACCAGATGAGCGTTTTCGAAATGTATCAAAGGATGAACTTGTTGTTTTGTCAAGAATAAGTGATCGTGACTGCAATATTCTCGACGAAGCAATCCTTTTTACTAGATGGTTTTGTTGGCGTTGAAAGTGGTCTCTTTTTATATTCTTCCATTCCGACAACTAACCAGCACGCGTTGCAAATAAATTTCATAAATGGCGGGAAGACAATATTTACAAAAATTGTATATTTCAACGAGCCTTACAGTTGTATATATAGTATGTGTATTTCAACCAGCTTCGCTGGTTCGACATCGAAGTTTGAAAGAGTTCAAAACCCTTCTGTCTCATGTTTGCTCACTCTATAATTTTGTATAGGCGAAGGTAATAATCCAAACTTCATAAGAAATGATAACTTAGGTTTTGGATATCATTGTTTTTTTTATCAGGAAGCAATGCGCTAACAGCTGTCTCTTACAACTTTTCGGCGGCCCTATTTAAGTCCAAAAAAACAATTATACCATAAAAATAATTTCTCACTCTCTAAATCTTAACTTTAGATTTCTTATATTAGCTCTCAGGTACATTAGTGCCTGGGACCCTTGGAAAGATGACCAAAAACAGAATAATTTCATAAAAAATTTAGAATAAAGAATGTAAGGGCGGTTGATGTTTAGATAGGTGGCCCATCATATTCTACTGTCCGTGAACAATTCTGTTGCCATGGAAACAATCACGTGGTAGCCGCAGGTGTGGTTTTGCCGGCTGTGAAAATATCGTCGTCGCCGACCCACAGAAACCTTTTGAAATCAATTGATTTTAGGCTTGTGGATACTTTGATGGTTGTAGATAATCGCAATTAGAACCGAGTCACTAAACACCTTGTTGCCGACTGATAATGTTTCATAAAGGTGCAGAGACTGTGCATTCAACTGGTGACATGGCTATTATCTCATGATCGTAAAGCAAAGGTACTTCGTTCTAATTTGGGCGATAACTACAACCATCAAAGTATCCACATGCCTAAAATCAAATAATTTCAAAGGGTTTCAGTTGGTTGGCAACGACGCTATTTTCACAGCCCCCAAAAGCACCCCTGCGGCTATCGCGTGATTGTTTCCATGGCAACAGAAATGTTCATGGACAGTAGAATATGATGGTCCACCTATCTAAACATCAACCGCCCTTACTTTCTTTATTCTAAATGTTTTATGAAATTATTCTGGTTTTGGCCATATTTTCCAGGACCCAGGCATTAATGTACCTGAGCTAGAAGTTATAAAAACATCTCAATTCTACAAAAGGAATATTGTATAAAGCAATACACGTAGGCGTACGAGACGGGGAGGCAGGGGGGGGGGAATGTTGCTAATGTCGGGCAAATTTTCAAGATAAGTCGTGCAAAAATATAGCGGGAAAATTTAAAAATAGGATGAAAATAAGGAAAAGTAATCAAAATAATTTAATATCTGTGTATTGTAGGAGATAAAGTATATTGAACAACAGGCACTTAGTGGTTTTTTTTATATCAAAAGTCGGGCAATTTCCGTTTTAAGTGGGTTTTTTTATATCAAAAGTCGGGCAATTTCCGTTTTAATCGGGCAAAAAGTTCTCCGCCAGCCCCCCCCCCCCCTATAAATTTGTGCCCGTACGCCTATGGCAATACATATGGGTTTACCTGCAAGTTCCGCATTAATATTTTTTACGTTAGTTGGGGTTCGACGTTGGGGTTCGACGAAGTTGAACCCAGTCTCCGCTCCACATCACGAATAGGTCAAAAGAAATGTATTGTCGTTTCAACGCCCTCTCTGCATGGCTCTCTCCTCCCGCCCTGTTATTAACAGTAGTTGTTGATACAGGGGGTGATTATATCGGAACGTTTCGATTACATGACAAGCGGGCTAGCCCGGTTAACCGGTATGAAAATATCCATGTAATCGTTTCGTCCCGGCAAAGCAGACTGAAAAACTGTTGAACTCACTTCGACATGCGTTCGTTCACTTGACTGTGTGAATAAATAGTGCTCAAAGGAACTGAAATAGAACATCAAAACGTTGTTCGTGAAGACGCTTTCGTGGGTTAGCTAAGATTATAACAATCTTTTTATTATTATTATTATTATTATTATTATTTATTTAAGGAGGATAAGTTTCTCAGCAGAGCTGGTGGGGTCCGCCAATTACAGCTAAGACCTATAGGTGTTGATTTTACGGAGGGAGGAACACCGGAGAACCCGACGAAAAACCCTCGAAGCACAGGGGAGACCAACTAAACTCTACTCACATGAGTCCCCACCCCAAGAACGGGGCAGTATTCCCAGACGGTCGCCCATCCAAGTACTAACCCCGTCTAACCGGGCTTAACTATTGGTGAGAGGCAGCGCCCTAATAGCACACGCCACCCATGCTCCCTCTTACAAAAAGAGGGCTTACAAAGGATTGCGTCGACATAAATACTAGACTAATTAGTGTAAAACTGAAGTAAAACTAACGTATAACTTTGCCCTTATTTACTTGATAATTTTGAATTTCGGCCTGAAATCATGCATCCACGTCAATTCAAAACTCATCCTGGCTAACCGGGTTAGCCTACTCCATGTAATCGTTTCGTAAACTCAGCGCAGTTAACCGCGCTATATAGCCCTTGTAATCACCCCTGAGCTGTTAAAGGGGATTGGCAACAAAAATTAAGTTTCTCTAATTTGAAAGAACTCATAAAATTGTAATAGAAGATCCGTACAACTTTTTCGTATCTTTCTGCGCTTTCAAGATATTTCAATTTGTTTGATATGTAAATGAGATGGTCTCTGATGACGTCAGGAGTGGGGTAAAATATTTTCATTCAGAGAAAAATCACTTACATATCTAACATGAAATGTTCAGCGTCGCAAGGAGTTTTTATGTGCACAGTTTCAAATGATTTCGCTGAAAAAACTTAGAGATATAACTGGTTTTGCTACATGTGAAAATATTTTACCCCACACCTCACGTCAGAGACCATCTCATTTACATATCAAACAAATTGAAATATCTTGCAAACGAAGAGAGATACGAAAAAGTTGTAAAGGATGTTCTATTACAATTTTATGAGTTCTTTCAAATTAGACAAACTTAATTTTTAGTGCTATTGCCCTTTAAGACAAATCCTAAACTATGGTTAATCTTATTTCTGTATTTTCTAGCTGAAAGTTTCACTTCAAATTTTAGAAAATAAAACCATTACTAACCCATACAAGATCTGTGAAAAAATTTTTACCCAGAGGCTCGAAATATTAATTATTTTTCACTAAATGTAATCATTATGCTAATTGTTTTTTGAACAATGTTAATGACCGAACCGGCGATATAGCTACTGAATTATAAATTATGATTTCCGTTTCCATAATATATTGTTAATTGTAATTGACATTGTCTTTGATTTCTCTTTGATTTTTCCTAGAGCGGCGGACATTCCTAGCATAAAATTTATTTTCATGCCGGCATTTTGAAATTAACTCCGATCGTTTGTTTTCAGTTGCCTGATGATCGCTAACGCGTGAAACTCGGAGTAGCAACGTTCATTTGTTTAAATAAAATCTATCTTGTTCCATCGTCTGTCTTGGTCACAGTTGTTGCCATAATTACCTTCAAAGTATCGAGCACACTGTGGTCTATTGTAAACGACTACTTGAACTATTATATATATATAATAGTCGTTTACATATATATATATATATATATAAATCAAAGACAATGTCAATTACTATGTAAAGCGGCTGCGAGTTCTAATCCGGCTCTTTTTCTTTTCGCCGTTTATATTGTTTCCGAAATCATTAGAATTTGTATTCCAAAATATTTTCTGAGTATTTGAGCTTGTTGAAAGTCAGCACTAACGTCTGATGCGTTACATTATAAACCAAGGTCGCAAAGGTACCACATGTACTACATGTATACGTATACGAACCCAACAATAATTTTGTTGCAAGTTGAATCAGCATGTTGCAGCAAGTTGAATTGGAGTCTTCCTTTTTTCAACAAATTTTTTCAACTTGCAACAAAATCATTGTTGCGTGGCAAAGTTTAATTAAGGCGGGTAGTAATACGTGCAACAACGCTTTTAAACTTGCAACGCAACAAAGTTGAAGAAAAATGTTGCCGTATATATTACCTAGCCTAGGGGAAAGGGAGCGCCTGCAGGCGCCTACTGTTATTTTTCGTGCCGCCCCCTAATTAAAACAGTATACTTTTGGAAGTTATTTCAAACAGTTTAAAAAACACGTATCTAGAATTAACTAAAATGGTACAGTTACTAGAAATACATAAATCCAGGATTAGAAAACGTCAATGTAAAAGTATTTCTACTGGAAATTTTCCAACTCGTTGGAAGACTGCAAGAATTACTCCAGTTTTTAAATCTGGTTGTCGTGCTGACAAAAATAACTACAGACCCATATCTATTCTGTGTGCTGTGAGTAAATTACTGGAACGTCATATACATAATTGTATTTATGCCTATATATCATCATATCATTTACTGCACACAACTCAATCATGATTTCGTCCTAATCACTCATGTGAAACTGCTCTTGCCAAACTCGTAGATACTTGCTACAAAAACATTGAAAATGGCTTTCTGAATGGTCTTGTTTTTGTGGATTTTCGTAAAGCTTTTGACATGATAAACATAGATTTTCTCTTAACAAAACTAGAGCTTTACCGATTTGATCCATTACTATTAAAGTAGATGAAATCCTATTTGACAGGCAGGAGCCATTGTGTACAAGTCAAGAGCCAACTATCATCCATGACTACTATATCACATGGTGTACCACAAGGTAGTATTCTTGGGCCTTTGTTGTTTATCTTGTTCGTAAACGATCCTCCCCTCTGTACGAACCTAGAGATTGATATGTATGCTGACGATTCTACACTTCATTCTGCTGGACATTGATGAATTAAATACAAAACTTTCAGCTGAAATGGAAAATGTCCATACATGGTGCTCCTTAAATGGTATGGTTGCGATTGAAAGTAAAACAAAGTCCATGGTTGTTTGTACCTACCAGAAAGCAGCTAAGACTGGCCAATCTGACCTACAAGTACAGTACAACGGAAAACTACTGGAGAACGTTGCCAGCGAAAAGCTTCTTGGAGTTACTATTGACAAACATGGAAAATACATATTGATAATACAGCTTCAGCACTTAGTAAACTTATAGCTTTACTTCGTAGAATAAAAGCCTATTTGCCACTTAATATTAGGTTATTATATTATAAAACATTTCTTCAACCTAAAATAGATTATTGCAACATAATTTGGGGTCAGTCCAGTCACATATCTAGACTCCATAAGTTACAAAATATCTCCTTGCGGTTAATATATGATAAGTCAAGGTATACATCATCTGCCCCTCTTTTTCAAATATCTAGTATTCTTCCAATTGAGCTTAGGGTTAAGTTCAAGATAGCTATTATGGTCTACAAGGCAATAAATGGTCTTGTGCCGGATTATATATGTGATATGTTTAAGTCTTTATCATCAGTATCTTAACGAAGCACTAGAAGTACAACTAAACATAATCTATGGGTACCAAACTATAAATTATCTATAACCAGGAAAGGCCTCCCATATAGTGGAGCTGCTCTATATAACAGTTTACCTGTTGATATATAAGAAATGTTCATTCAATAAGTCTTATTAAACAAAAAGTTTATAAATATTTATTGGATATGTTACATAATGTTAATTTAGTATAATATTAGTATTTTTTAGGTTTTAATATTTAACATTTATACTTACCTGTACTTTATATCTTCATGTTTCAAGAACTTATAATAGAAGGCCCAGTGGAAGATTAGCTTTGCTAAACTGGTACTTTTTGTAAATGTTTATGTAAACCTTCTCTAAATAAAGTTTATTATTATTATTATATTCATTTATGGCATTTTAAATGTATTTAAACTAATATAACAAAAACAATTTTTCATTTCGAAATCTGAATTGCTGAAAATGTTTTCACCTACATGTTAATAAATATTTCAACAGCATTTGTACGTCGTTTTACATAAGAAAAATTGTTCCTTTTCCATTTCTTACGCCAAATTATAAACAACTAACGCTAAGTCACAAGTAGTTTTACAATAAGAAAACTATTTAAAAGAAGATAAGACGGCTGCCATAGGTAAAAAATACGACGGGCACTGGCAAGAAAAAACATGCAATGGATATGATACGTTTAAAATACTTCAAGGACACATAAAATAGAAAACCAAATTAACAGTGATATAGAATGTAAACAGGGAAACTCGAACAGTTTTGCTACTAAATGTTCGTGATTACTGAGAGCGGCTGCTCTATATTTTTACCGTATGCAGTTTATATTATTTATTTTACCTTCGCAGTTCGAGTTTCGGTTTGGTCAACTGGTTTCCTTCTAGTCAAGACTGTATACGTAAACGTTGATTTGTACGTTTCTGTTCTTTTGAATCCCCAAAACTCCTTTCTCAAGTCTTTTTGTCAAGAATATATTAGTTCAACACCGCTGCCAAACGTTTTGCGCGTGCTCGACGTCCGAGCTCGTCCTCAAAAAAAGAGCGGGGAAACATATTTGGACTGGCCGAGAGTCCGACACAAAAGTTAAAATTATAAGCATACTACCAAAAAGATAAGGTAGGTAATTTGTGCATGGCTTCTTTGTCAATATTGTAACATATTCTTAAATTACACTTTCGTAATTTTCTTTACCCTTTTTTAAAAACACAAATGAATAGTCTAGTATTACTTGATCTGGTTGTTGTTGCCACGGCTAGTTCCCACTTCTCTTCCAATGTTTACTCTAGCGAATTCACGCTAGAGGTGTTTATTAGTTCTTAATTTATTATTGAGTCGGTTTTCTTTGTTCTTTCGAGGTCTTTATATCGCATAAAGACCTTGAATACTAATTAGATAAGAAATTAAGAAAAAAACAAGGAAAATCTTTGTCCAAGGTGGAAAAAAAAGACAAAACTTTGTTGGAAAACCTCCTCAATAATAAATTAAGTCAGATAAATCCCTCGAACGTCGGGATGTATGCGATATAAAGCACTCGGACGCTACGCGTCCTCGGGTCTTTATATAGCATACATCCCTCGTTCTCGGGATTTATCTATTACATATCTTTTTTGTCAAGAACTGTTTTATTTCCAGTGCCCCACAATCTTCACCGCGCGTGGTCCGTCCACACACATATATATTTAACAATTAGACACCGAGACCGAGTTTTCTATGAGCTGATAGTCAACGAGGCGAACGGACGCCACGTTTGGCCTAGTTCCCAGGTTTTGGTTGCAGCGTGAATATGTCGTGGCTTCTGATTGGTCGGGATAGGAATATTCCAGTTATAAGAAGATTTATCATTGGATATGCTACTAGTGGTCTATCACCAATAGACCACTATTAGCTCAGCCAATCAAAATGCCGAATTTGTAATAGACCACTAGTTGGTTAATACTAAATATATTTAGTATCAACCAAACAGTGGTCTATTACAAATCCGGCATTCTCATTGACTGAGCTACTAGTGGTCTATTGGTGATAGACCACTAATAGCGCTATCCAATGACAAACCTTCTTATAACTGGAATATTCCTATTCTGACCAATCAGAAACCGCAACAAATTCACACTGCAAGCAAAACCTGGAAACTAGGGTAAAAAATCGAAAATGGCGTCTGCTAAAATTTTTGTACGAGTGAAAAAAACATTGGGTCGAAAGTAATGGAAATTCGTTCAGTTTGACATTTTCGAATAAGAAAATGAATTCGCTTATGCCTGTGGAGTATATTTGAAGTAAAGTAATTACCATCTCTTGTTTTGTGAGCAATTGTTTACCATATGCCATCGAACTACTCTACATTTTGTATGGGGAGATTTCTGCAAACAAGAAGGTAAAACTATTTGAAAATTTGGAACAAGCTTTGATAAGACTTCTTTACGATAAGGAAAAGTCGTTTATGGTTGATACCTTCGCCTCGTTGACTATCAGCTCATAGAAAACTCGGTTTCGTTGTCTAATTGTTAAATATACAATTGTTATATACAGTAGCTAGAGTTTTGCTGGATAAAACGATGACTGTCATTGGTTGGTTTGTGGTCACATGACCTTAGCTAAATTTCAATGTAGACCAAGCGGGCAACAATTGAGAACTTATTGCCCACTCGGTCAATAATATTGCAATTGTTTCCCGCGGCAGAACTTCACGGTATCTTATAAACAAAAGCATGTTTGGTACAAGAGAGATTATTTTTGCATGTTTAGTTGAAGTGAAATTACGAAGCCAGGCGTGATTTTTTTGGTAAGTCTTTCAGTTTGTCTTTTGTGTAGTTTCCCTTGATAAACGTCGAAATTATCAGAAAAACTCAAGCTATATAACAGAGCAAAAATGTCTGATCCCTCGGGAAACATTTAGTTTTGTTTTCCCTCGAGTCTCGATGTTTCCGATCCCTGGACTTCGTCTCGGGAAACATTTAGGCTCTCGCGGGAAAACAAAACTACCTGTTTCCCTCGGGAGCAGAATTAAGTGTATAATATTCAGATCTCTCAAATTGATTCGCATTTTAACCCGCGTGTAAAGTGGACTCCATGCACGCATGTCAAGATTAGCTCCCTCACCGGGCTCCGAGCCTTTGGCCCTACACCCGGGCTCGGGGATGAATGAGTATGTGTACCAACAATAACAGCCCTCTCCTCAAGTATTTCCTCTTTTCGGCCACAACGCCATGACATCGCCATATCGCATCGCTCGACATGTGCCCTAAAGGTGAGGTAATACTAGCCTGCGTAGCCGGCGCTGGGGATTGAGACGGATAGTGAAAGGAGCGCCTGCAGACGCCTATCAGTGTTATTTTTCGTGTATAGCTTTCGCGGGCGAACGCTCGCAATCTATTGGTTGACACGCTAATGACCTATCAATCAAAGAGAGTTTGAATTTCCGCGCTGCAAACGTGGCGAAGAGTTCGAAGAGAGTTGCGAAAATGTGCCTTGCATGGTAGAAGGAAACGAGATCAAAGTAAACTGAGATTGAGAAGAGAGTGGCCATAAGGCAGCTGCATGTGTATCCGAAGGAAAATGTTTATTCGTTGGTTTCCCAACAGTTAATTACGGTAAGATTTTCACGCAAGACGTGTCCCCTTCGACTTAATGGTGAGTAACTGAATTGTCTGACATTGGCTTGAGCAAAACATCATTTAGAATACCTTACAATCGCATTTGATTCGAATTAGTGGGATCTACTCGCGCCAGTTGTCAGTGGAAAATAAACTTCGCTATCTCTGTATCGCTATTAAATTTATTAAACTATTATTGATATGCGTGCGAATTCGCGGGATGTTATGATTATATTATTGATCATCATAGTCATTACACATGTTTTATAACTACGAAAATAATCTGTCTGAGATTTCTGTAACCCACTCAACATAAATTGTTTAATTATTTAAAAGATTTCGCAGTAATTAAACGCTATTAACTGTAAACCAGCCAACATATACCAGCAGCAGAATAATATAATGTCAGACGCTGACACAGCAAATATATACCACACAAATTACTTAATCAAGAATGCACTTTGATGCAACATATCAATTATCATCGCCTCTTTTATCCAGTGACCTTTGAAGGTCATGCACATTACTATAGATTCCCTGCAAGGCAGTGAGTGCTGGGTTTTCAAATTATTATACCAGTGGTGCAAAATTGTCTACAATTTCAAAATAAATAGGTGTTACCCACTATGACGTCAGTGGACAAAAAGCGCGCGAAGTAGTCTGGTCTTAAACCCCGTTTACACGATGCCGGTACAATTTGAAAATGGTGAAATTTGAAAACAAAATCATGCCGGTGTGTAAATACAGGTCAAAAAGTCTTGCGTTTACACGGTGCCAGTATAATATAATGACGGATTAGCATGTGACTATTCTCTTCTATAAGAATTGAGAAGACTTTGTGAATACTGCTGACCCGAATACTGTGGTCGTATATATCGTGATTACCGTCATCAAACTGTTACGGCACGGGCTTTTACACGATACCGGTTAGTGTTCCGTTTTCATTTCATGCCGTCAAGGAATCCGTCTTCATTTTGTGTCGTTTTTATGTCATTTTTGTGCAGGTATCGTGTAAACGCAAGGCCTAAACGGCATGATTTTGTGCCGTTTTCAAATTGTACCGGCATCGTGTAAACAGGGTTTAAGTAGTTAAATTAGCCAGTTTCAAAATGGCGTTTGCTTCAGCTGCTCGTGACAGCTCTTATAGCACTTCCTGTGATGTTTTACATTCTGAAATCATTCTTGACGACCATAGTTTTTTTCAAAACTCTTGCACGGATGATATTGGGAATGTTTTAAGCGCTTCTGGTGATGTTGTTTATTATCCTGACGCTGTTGAAGGCGAGCCAAGTCTGGTGTTTACAATGCCAATGGACAGTGGAACAACACAGCATTAAGACCGAAGCGAGACAAACGATGGCAGTGCTTTGCATGGCGACTGCAAATGCTGGACAAAGTCTCTGAAAATTTTTCCTTGTTTTACCCATGAGAAGCTGGAAAACAAATTGGTGAAGAACAGCCAAACAATGCCCGACAATGTTGCTCCAAAGGCCCATCGCAACATGAAGAAATGCTACGGATTATGAGAGAAGGGTACGTGAAGGGAATATTTATCAAGCCGAACACTCAAAGAACAACTCCATTGTGTTTAGCAAAAGCACGAGTTAGTGCTTCGATGAAGAGTGTACAGTATGATGTTTATGTTCACTTATGTCAACAAACTGGAGAAGACCGAGAAGTTCAGTGCCAAGTGTTCTTGTAAAGCAGGACAAGGTGGATGCTGTAAACACCTAGCTGCTCTGTTTTATAATTTGTTGGAAGAATTAAGCTGAGAAAAATGTTCCACTGAGAAGAGTTAACCTGCACCCAGATAGCACAGAAGTGGAGTGTACCTTCGAACAGTAGCAAAACATTAAAGACAGCTGTCAAATTTGATGACCTATTGTTTTAAAAAGCTGAAGTAAATAAGCAGTGCAAGAGACTACAATCAAGAGAAATAAGAAAGAGCTACTGTGCAACACCACCTTTTGCTCAAACCACGACCAAAGAAGAAATACAATCAATGACTGAATTATTCAGGAACGCTGAGAGGGCTCCTTTATTTTGTGAAGCTATGGAATCAAATAATTTCAACCATGTCTTTTATATGAAACATCATGTTCCAGAGCAAAGAAAACGAAGTTGGATGCATCAACTCCTGAATCAACAAATTTTATAACTAAAGATATGAAGTTAGTCGATGAGATTTTTTCAAAAGTACCTGTTGGCACTGATAAAATCTGACGTTTACTCCTGGGCAGGACAGGCTATTGCTATTAAAGCAAAGGAGATTTGTTCAAGTACCATGAATCAAAGCTCCGATTTACGCTGGTATTCTGAAAGGTCTACCAGAATAATTGCATTGGTGTTTGGAATGGTTATAAACAGAAGAAAGACGATACATCCAGTGTCTCTAATAAAATCAAGTACAGAGAAAAAACAACCTGTCAGACATCTCGAATGCCAGTACAATTGCAGTGGGGACTTAATAATGAAGAAAAGTCCATATTAAAGTATAAAGATGGGCTAGAAAGTAAAGAAAACCTTACAATTAAAAATTGCGGTCTAGTTGTAAGTGCTAAATAGCCATGGCTTGGTTGCCAGTCCAGATGGAGTTGTGTTGGTGAGTGGAGAAAGTATTGGATGTGTGGAAGTAAAGTGCCCTTATTCCAAGAAAGACATGACAATATTAGAAGCAGTACAGAGTGACAAATGCTTTTTTGTGAAGTCAACTTCTTCTGGTTCTGGAATTAAAAAGTAGCCATGCTTACTTTTACTAATGTCCGGGTGTAGTAAATATTTTAGGTTTACCATGGATTGACTTTGTTGTTTCTACCAATGTTGACATTTATGTAGAACGAATTCACAAGGATACTAATTTTGGGGAAAAGACAAAGCTTGCAAAGTTAACTTTGTTTTACCTTTCTTTTATCCTTCCGCTAATAGCACCTGAATAAATGTTGATAGAGTAGCAAGAGATTCAAATTTTTCCCTCTAACAGGGCAGTTTAATGCAAATTACTAAATTTCCCTCATTAGTATGCAGGACCAAACATCCAAACAATACTCTTTTACACAACCAAAAGTTGCATTAAGTTAATTATATTAGCTCGATTATTTGGTATTACAAACTAATATCATGACCTGAGGGAAATTAGTGATTAAATGTCCCCTTAATTTTCAGGAGGATTTGTGAAAGTCCCTCGGGCTTCCCATCCAGACTTCCACAAATCCTCCCTCGGCTTTCAAGGGACATTAATTTAATCACTAATTTCCCTCATGTCATGGTATTACTTATAAAAATGATTGATGACCAATACGCACGATCGGACTCCGATAGACAAAGCACATTTCAGATTGAACAGATGGATCGATCGGACAAGTCAGTTTTCCCGTCGGACAAATATTTGTCAGATAGAATAGTTAATGTTAGACTGGTATACAAGGTAGCTTGGTACCCAGGGGTTGACATTAAGTAAAACAAGTGAAGAAGAGTCAGTCCGTTCATATGGATCCGATGGATCCATCGGACAAGTAATTTTTCCGTTGGACGAATATTTGTTCCGATGGAATAGTTAATGTTAAACTGGTATCCAAGTCAACTTCGTACGCAGGGTTTGACATGCGCTCGGAGTGGTGGAATAGCGTTAGGTGCGTAGAAGATCAGTGCGTTCGGTCGGTTCGGTTGGATCCATCGGACAAGTCATTTTTTCGTCGGACAAATATTTGTCCGATGGAATAGTTAATGTTAAACTGGTATCCAAGGCAATTTCGTACGCAGGGTTTGACATGCGCTCGGAGTGGTGGAATAGCGTTAGGTGGGTAGAATATCATTGCGTTCGGATGGATCCAACATTGAGAATTGTAGTGGTTCAGTGACAGTAAGTAGGTAAGATGAGTATTTGATTGTATTGTAATATGCAAATGGTGCTCAATATATTTTAAAGAGGGTATTTTAAAGAAGGGAGAGTTATCATAAGGAAATATGGTTTGTTATTGATCTGTGATATATAATAGTGTTGAATATATTGGGGAAAGGGATTTTTGAAGAACGACTGTCGAGGCATAACAGTAGAGATTGGGATACGATAATTTGTTATTGAGCTGTGATATATAGCAGTGAATATATTGTGGGAAAGGATTTTTAAAGAACGACGCATAGAGATTCAGCTAGAGATCATAATTTGTTATTGAGCTGTCATTTACCATAGTGGTGAATATATTGGGGAAAGGTATTTTTCAACAACGCATAACAGATTGAGATATGATAATTTGTTATTGAGGTGTCATATATGAAAGTGGTGAATATATTGGGAAAAGGGATTTTTAAAGAACGAGGCATGACACATTCAGATATGATCATTTGTTATTGAGCTGTGATCAGTATGAGAGTGGTGAATCAACATATTGTGAATTTGAGGGATTTTTAAAGAACGAGGCATTTATAACATATTCAGATATATAATCATTTGTTATTGAGCTGTGGTATATGAGAGTGGTGAATATATTGGGAGAAGGGATTTTTAAATAATGAGGCATAACATATTGAGACATGATTTGTTATTGAGTTGTCATATATGACAGTGGTGAATATATTGGGAAAAGGGATTTTGAGAGAACGAGGCGCATAACACATCGAGATATGATAATTTGTTATTGAGCAGTGGTGAATATATTGGGAAAAGGGATTTGTAAATAATTCATAAAACATTGAGATATATGATCATTTGTTATTGAGCTGTGATATATGAAAGTTGTAAATATATTGGGAAAAGGGATTTTTAAAGAACGAGGCATAACACATTGAGATATTTATATATCATGATTTGTTATTCAGGTGTGATATATGACAGTGGTGAATATATTGGGAAAAGGGATTTTTAAAGAACAAGGAATAACACATTCAGATATCATCATTTGTTATTGAGCTGTGATATATGAAAGTGGTGAATATATTGGGAAAAGGGATTTTTAAAGAACGAGGCATAACACATTCAGATATCATCATTTGTTACTGAGCTGACTGATATATATGAGAGTGGTGAATGTATTGGGAAAAGGGATTTTTAAAGAACGACGCATAACACATTCAGATATATGATCATTTGTTATTGAGCTATCTCAAACTCATTAATAATTCATGAGGAAAACACAAAGGAAATCAGTACCGTGTACAAACGTCTCAGTGTTTGGATATCCTGATGAAACACTCCTCCTCGTGTATGATATATTACGTGATATATGAGAGTCGTGAATATATTGGGAAAAGGGATTTTTAAAGAACGATATTGGATAACACATTGATCGAGATATGATCATTTGTTATTGAGTTGTTGTATATGAAAGTGGTGAATACATTGGGAAAAGCGATTTTTAAAGAACGAGGCATAACATTTTCACATATAAAAATTTGTTGTACATATATTATATGAGAACACTTATTTGATGAATTGACAATTGGTTACAGCGTACGGAAAATATAGTATTATATATTGTGCGATGCGTTAGTCGTTAGATATTGGTTTTAAGTAACGCACACTTTATTTAATAATTTTTTATTGAAAAGGGGTTAGCAGTTATTGAGATATATGAGAAGTAGGTTCAGAGAAGTTCAATCTTCTGTGGCTTCTTTGGTTACTTTGTAGATTAGTGCGGAGCACTTGGCGGATGGATGTTTGAATTTGATGTTATTTATCGCAGTATCGGCGTCATGGGAAGCGTAGGTTTGTTATGAAGGAAAAGTTATTTATAAAGCAGTGTCACATTAAGAATGGCATCGGAGAAATATTTGTGATTTTTGTTAGTTAAGAGTTTCACATTAACTATTCCATCGGAAAAATAGTTTTCCGACGGAAAAGTGACTTGTCCGATGGATCTATCGGACTGTTCATTTAATTTAGACACTCACCCTTGGATACCGCTGTCCATGTGATAATGGTTTATCCATCGGTTCCGTCTGACAATGGTTTGTCCATCGGTGCCCATCGGTTCCGTCCGACAATGTATTTGTCCATCGGTCTCCGATCGTGGGTATTGGACATATATGATAAAAATATGTAAAAAAACATGTATATGCAACTTTATTAAATGTCATTTATTAAAAGAGGCAAAAATTAGACAAATAGGAGCAAATTACCCAGGTCTTATCTAAATCTGGTGCTAGGATTATTGGGTAGACTGTACTTAATATTCTAAATGTCTTTATATCCTTGAAATTGCACGTTCAACATGAATTCTCACTGAGGCAATTCGACGTGTTTCAGTTTCTTCTTCAATTGAGAGATGGTCGTTTCCTCTAAGGAAAGGGGGTATGTTGAGGGTTACTCCTTTTGGCAAGTCATCTGCTATGTCAAAACCCTTATCAGCCATACAGAATCCCCTTCTTCTAGCAAGTCCAAAATGCCACAGTCATTAGTGATTTGCTTAGTCACTTGCACGTCCAGCATAAAGGTCTGACACAAATGAAACAGCTCGAGATGGGCTTATTCCAATTAATCCTTTCGCAGTGTTATGATGTTTGTAGCTGGAATAGGTGACACTTTGACTTCTGAACGAGCTTGGCATTTCAATGAAAAATTCTGTGCAATCAATAATCACACGGGTGGAAGGGTACATTTGTTTAAATGCTGATGGCATGTTTTTGTTCACAGATGACCTTGATGACCAAATAGGCAAACAACGGAACTTTGCATGTAAAAAATCAAGCCATGTAATAATTATCCTTGACTAATTAGACTGAGAAATACCAGCTCTGACAGCAAGGTCTTCTTCTAAAAGTCCCAATCTAAGACGTACCAAAACTAGGAAAAACTCCTGCTCAGGAGTAAGTGATCTCTTTGGTCCATGCATGTTTTATATATAGTCACTTGATTTTATGTTATCAGGGTTAGTGTTTGTTCGGAAGTAGACAAGGTTGTTTACTGCTGGACCAAGAGTGTCGAATAGGGTTTTGAAGGTTTTGTAATCCTGCAGCCCTGTATAAAATCTAAACAACTTATCATTGTCTTTAAAACAGTCAACTGAGAAAGAGTTTCTATTCCGCTCATTTTGTAATTGTTCTTTAAGTTGGTTAATTTCTGTTTTCTGACGTTTAGTCTCCGTTTTCAAGTTGTCATTTTCCATTCTAAGTTTCTTTATCTGTTCATTTAATGTAATATGAAACAGATCGACATCAGTCTCACCTTCGGCTTCTGGCGATGCCTCTGCCTGCTATCGGTCTACGTTCTCAACATTAGACAAAGCTTCAGTTTCACCGACCTCTGAAAAAAGACGACGTTTACTTCGATTATGCCTATAACAGTCGAATTAGCAGCAGTCCTATTCCTACACTGCAAATTCTTGAAAATTTGTCAAGATTATTTTTCCTTATTCTAAGAAATTTTATCTTGTTTCGAGGAAAATTATCTTGTTTCAAGATTTAATTTCTTAAATGTAAGATATATAGCTTTGGCAAGAAAAATTATCTTGCCTTGAAAAATAAAATATCTTGTTTCAAGATAATATTTCTTAAATATAAGATAATTTACCTTAGCAAGAAAATTATCTTAGCTTCAAGAATAAAATTCTTGTTTCAAGATTCATTTCTTAATCATAAGAAAAATAATCTTGCCTTTGTAAAAAATGTCTAATGTTCCAAGATTTTATTTCTTAAATATAAGATAAATTACCTCAACAAGAAAAATTATCTTGCCCTCAAGAATAAAAGATCTTGCTTCAAGATTCATTTCTCAATCATAAGAAAAATAATCTTGCCTACATAAAAATCTAATGTTCCAAGATTTTACTTTTTAATGCTAATTACAAAATAATATTGTGAAAAAAATGTTATTGTTTTTAACAATATAAATTGTTAACAATATAAATATAAATTGCTTACTGCTAATTGCTAAATATTTCTCAATACAAAATAAATATTGATGGCAACAAACGTACAATCTATTCGCATCATATTGGGGCTGAAAACAGTCGGCATACAGGGGCGGATCTAACCTAAAATCTGACCGTGGCCCACAATCTAGGTGGTCCGGGGGCATGCCCCCCCCAGAAAATTAGAGTCTCTCAAAACGCATTTCCTGCATTTTGAGAGTGATGTAGAGTCGTATTGTAGGATCGTTTTATACATGTTTTTCACCGAGATCTTTGTAAAATTTTACTCAAATCAAAATTTTTCTTTTCTCTTTCAAGCCAAGATCTTCTAATTATTCAATAAAATGTTTAGGAGTAATTGATCCAATATGAATCGTAATGTATGTTTATCGAGTTTTGTGCGACATATAAACTAACCAGTCAAGCAGCTATTGAGTATTCTGTCTAATGCCAGCCAATTTTTACTTGAAACAAGAATAATGAAAGCAACCCCTGCTAGTGTAATATTAATATTAATAGGTATCAGCTAGCATTTGTCAGATCACTGTTTAGAACTCCAGATCAGGAAATGGAGTCCCTTTACGTTTTATACTGTCTTTCCCTCGATAAAGCGAGAATAACAACAATGGAGTTCATGAGAGCCAGAAGATGTAAACTGAGTTAGTAAATAGACTCGTAAAATATCGTCGCTCTATACAGTCTGTCAAACGATTAAGAGAGTGTTAAATCACGCGACTGACAAGATCTCCGAGTCTTGCAGATAATATTTCAAAGTTGAACCATGATAGAAATGCTGTGTTTCAGTCGATGAGAATTTAATATAAACAATGTAATGAGAGAGAGAGAGGTCGCGGCTCTCGGTTTGATCTCATGCTTGTTCTTCAATTTGATCAATGCTTTAAAGATTTACATAGTCTGAGTATAAACACGGACACCACACAGTCTTATAGTAACTACTAACTAGCGTCTGGCGATCAACAATTTTAGTAGAGAGGAACTCGTACTATAAATAAAGAAACCAAACAAACCAACATCTCTCTTAATTTTCTTGTGAATTTAGTATTTCGACTATCTGCCACAGGCACAATCATTGTCCCTCCATACGCGCAGCCATTCTTTAATATCACTCTGATACCGGAGCCGACTAGATTGATTGCATTATTTCGCAATAAAATTGTAACACGATATGGCTAGGGTGGCTGACCGTGGCTCCCGCCAAATTCAGCCACTCTATTCTGGCTCTCTGATTGGTTTGCACCCCTTAATAGTCCGCTGACCGTGGCTGAATTTAGCAGATCGCCCCGCTGACCGTGGCTGAATTTAGCAGAAGTGTTCTCCAATTTCTTCAGCGAATTCGTAGCACATTCGGTAACTTTTTCGGCCACTCTCGCCACATTCTCGGACTTCTAACTACCTGGGACCGATTGCGGTGCAACTGATTGTCAAGGATGCGAAAATCCGCTGCTATTTTGACAATCGGTTTAGTATTTTTACGGTGGCTAATGTTGTTCTTACGTCAACTATCCTTTTGTTATTAATATTTTTTTATTTTTGAAATATCAATTATATTATTTAATTTGGAATAATTAGGAAAATCTGACCGTGGCTCGAGCCACGCTCGCACCCCTCTCGATCCGCCCCTGGCATATTTCACAATCCCACACTTTCTTTGATCCTTCGTGTTCAATTCAATAATCCATCATGTCAGTGCGCAGAATCGCTGTGCCGCGTGACCAATCGGATCCGACCGACTATTCGACGAGATTACCACGGAGATTACCCGATTGCGCGACATATTGCATCTTGGGAAGATGCGAATTGCCTCGTGTTTTTGAAATCGTTGTTCCTCGCCGTGGTTTATATACATCGTTCCTACAGAAACGTTTATCTTAATATCTTTATACCAAACTCAAGGGGTTGAATCGACAAAGAACTGAAAGAAGAATAGTCCGGAATAATTGAGTTTGTCAAATCAGAGAGCTTGTTGCTCACAAAGAAAAAGGTATGAGATTGAATCGGACGCTGTCAGTGTATCGATCTATATCATGACTATATAAATTTTCATATCTCGAAAGAATGTCCTTTTGGGATTTCTTTCAATTATATTTTGTTCGAACGAGCTTTTGAATTACATTTGTTTCTTATTAGCAACTACCAAGCAAAGAGAAAAAGAAGAGTGAAGAAATATGGAGCAAATACGAGTGGAAGAACCAGAAGCATACGCCATCCTTAAAGGTTTGAATCTCTTTTATATTATGAAATATACAAACCATCATAGTAAGTTGTGGCCTGTGGAGCAAGCTTGGCTGAATAGTTTGTTATTGCTTGTATACTGAAGTTGATTTTTGCAGTAATGGATTGTGCATTTAATAGGTAAAATCTAAACATTTTATAAAATATACTGTTCAACAAATATGCTGTTGAAAACTCAAAAAGCAGGCTGGCCAGTGGCCACTATCAAGGAGTGACAGCCTGCACTCAGGAGTGAGAGTTGCATGTAACCCCCGTTTACATGTAACATTTATTGGGTTTGGTTCCACCTTCACAGAATGTGGAAAAATATCCACAGTGACCATTCTAATATTTGGATGTTTCTTTAGCTGCATATGTAGACAACAAGACGTTGATGGAGTTTTCAAGAAGTGACTTAAAAGATTTGTTTGATGATGTGGGACAATTCATGCTGAGGAGAAGGATATGGACAATTTTGGAGGAAGTGGTAAGATGATGATTGTAACTGTGATTTGTCCTGTGGGCGATTCTGAGTTGAGCCTGAGTTGTGAAATTGTCATATCACTTACACAAAATGTTTATTGATTTTAATTAAATATACTTATACCCTACATGTAGTTTATTAATCCACACCTTAACGTTAACAATGGGATAATTTTAGAGAGAAAAAAGTGCTTTTTTACAGCCAAAAAGGTATCTGTCAAGTCGCTGGCAATAAAAGCATTCCTAAAATGATTTTGCAATTTATTTGCTCAAGTTGATCAATTCATTAGATAAAATTATTGCTAACTTCCTGTTTTGAATATGATTGGTTCCTGGTTTTATGAACAACCAATAAGAAGCAGGATTATTTGCCAACGTCACGTTGTGCCCTTGGAAACAATACGTTGCGGTCCAATGAACGCAGAATTTCAAACGATGAAACAATGTCTTAATTTAGCAAGCTGCAAGCTCAACTGCAAATGGCAGTGTGAAATGAATTGATAAACCTGAGCGAATGAATTGCAAAATTATTTTAGGGGTAATTCTACTGCCATGACAGTAAAAAAAATTTAAGTGTAAAAAAGAATTATTCTTTTTGTTTTTCTTATGCTTCTTTTATAAAAGATAACTGAAATCAATGAAAAGTGAAATTGAATACCATACTATAAAATACCATACTATAACTCACACTGGCACCTGTAGCTTCAGATGACAATTAACCCATTAATAAAAAAATAAAGGCCTGCTTGGCAGGAATGAGTTAAGAACATTGACACTGATTGACACCCGTGTTTAGATCAGAGTATACAAACACGGAAATTTCCCACCACAGCGTAGATCAGAGTATCCAAACACGGAAATTTCCCACCACAGTGTTTTTAAAGCTATTTATCTGTTGTTATTTTATAAAAGAAGTACCTAATGGTTTTCTGAGTTTGGATACTCTGATCCAAACACTTGGGATGTTGCTGGACTTTCGAAAAGCTAAAAACATGCACTCACCTAGCAGCTTGTGTTTTTTACGCTTTTCTCAAGTCTTACAACATCCCGCATGTTCCTGGGTTGAATAATAATGTTAACTGAAGTATCTGTTTTATGTATCCATCGAAGTACAGTACATGTAGTCTGTGGTAATCACATTTGTGGTAATTTTGGTATGTATTTTGAAATTTTCTAGTTTCCAGTAATGTGGTAGAAAACAATTCTGGTAAACAAGGCAATCCTGGTGAAGAAGGCAATTCTGGTGAAGAAGGCAATTCTGATTATTCGGATCCTAACATTAATGCAAGGCATTATGCAGCCCTAGACAAAGAGCAGAGAAAATCCAAACCAAATAAAGATGTGATAAATAAATATCTAAATTCAGAATTTCCTGCAAGAAGAGGGTACCTCGAAGCAATGGCAAAAGAGGAAAGACCAAAAAAGATATATGTTGCATATCCGTGTTTCAAAGATCCTTGCGAGGTATATAAATGTCTGTCTGTCTATCTATTTTGTCAGTCTATTAGCAGTTTGGTAAAAGGTTTGAATCCAGGCTGTGGTGCTGCTTCTTCAGAGTGACAGTTAAATACTGTCACTCTGAAGATGGTAGCCGCACAGACTGCAGAATGTCAGACTTTAATGTAAGTCATTCAGAAAACAATATTTACAGAACTACATTAGTAGTGATGTGCGAGAATTATTTTGTTACCCTAAAAAACAAATGCAATTTATTTTGTGAAATCTGGTTGCTTATTGGCAGAACACTTTGTGATGCAAAATGTTGTGACAGAATCTCCCTCTACATAGTTGGTTTCAATGGGAACTATATAAGACAACACAGTCACAAAAACAAAGAAGAAATTTAAATTTTGTAGCATGATGATCTTGAAAATTGTCATATGACAATTTGTTTTTTATCATGGTTCTGCACAATGTGACTGTGTTGTCTTATATGTTAAATAAGTTTGTGGAAGTCGCTAGATGTATTGCACAACAATGAACATCAAAATTCCATTTGAGTGTGACTACTGCTAATCTGTGACTGAAATTGTAAAGTGCTAAGACTGCAAGGCAACATTAAGTCTGTATTCATCACTGCTAGCACTAAATTTATTAGGGGATAAATTGCATTGTATTTATTCCTAAATTATTTATTTTTTGTTTCATGTATATACTGTAGGTGGTGGAAGAGGTTAGAAGAAGTTTGTCCTTACCAGTAGAGAAAGATCCAAAGGCATATATGTTGAAGTGTGTTGATAATCTTAAGGCCAAACTTGATCCCTTAACTTATTATGGGATCTCAAAAGGGGCACTTAGACCACCAACAAAAGTAAATGATGGTAAGAAATTATTTTAAATTTTTAAAATGTTTTAATAAATACTTGCTAGCAATTAAAGATAATGTATTGTACAGTGCAGTATGCCAGCTCCTTTATAAGTAATACCATAAAGAGGTAGCTACCATTATAATAGCTATCAAACCTCCCACCTGACAAGGGTCTCTCGGGATGACCCAAAATGAGCGGGATGTTCTATAACTAATCACCACTAATAAAGTTTGTTTCTACATTTTAGATGGAAAGATTGTTCATCTCACGAGGGGCATCAACACCATTTTTAAATCAAAAGGAAAAGTATCTGGCAAACAACTTAAGGCACATGAAATTTTTCATGTCATTGAGGTAAATAAGTGTATGTTATCATATAAGTGTATGTTATACCCTATTTGTTTGCAGGAATGTTTAGTAAATTGCAGTATCTACATTCAACTAACTTAAGTCCTCATGTTTAGGATGATGAAGATCCCAGTGAATGGCAACGAAAACGCTCAACTTGCACACCTGGACTCTTGGTTTCGAGTAATGGTGCAGCTCTTCTGTTGGGGAGAGAAATTTTTATCCTTTTTCAAGAAGGCGAAATGTTGAAGGCTGTAGTTACACTACTGGGTGCTTTTTACTTGTTAGATTTAGATTACCCTGTAGGATGGTTACTCTCATTATCGATCTTGCAACAAATTATTTTTTGTGATAATACGGTGCATCCAGACTGTAAGGAAGATGTTATAAAATGTTTAAATGATTTAGATGGGTATTGTAATGGAGATCTTTAGCGATACATATATTTGTTTTACCTACTGTAGCTGTAGCTTCAATTGACATTCTAAATATATCTGCTTTAAAGTTAGCATATAAGTGCATTTTTACCAAGCTGTAACTTCTATTACCTAACATTTTAAATATATCTCATATCTGTTTAAGTTCCCATATCATTGCATTATCCAGACTGCATGCAAGGAAGTTAGGAAGGTGTTTAAAATATGTAAATTATTTAGATTGGATACTGTAATGTAGCTACTGTATTTAGTGCTACATCTATATCTTTTTTACCAATCTGTAACTTCTATTATGTAACATTCTAATTATATATGTCTTAAAGTTAGCGTATAATTGTATTATAGTTCAAGTATTCTTTTCATGACCAAGATTTTTCTTTCAGAATTATAATCCTGTTTTTAAGAAGAAAAAACCTTGATTTGATAAAAGTTATCTTGATTTAAGATTTCTATCTTGATTTAAGATTTCTATCCTTATTTAAGAAAACAAATTATCTTCATTTAAGATAATTTAAGATTTCTATCTTGATTTAAGAAAACAGATTATCTTGATATATTTCCTTAAAACTAGTATTTCTAGTCTAGAAAATCTTTCTTGTTTTGAGAATATTTATCTCATCAAGAAATTTTATCAAGATAATTATCTTGTAGAAGGGACGAGATAATTTTTCTTGATTTAAGGAAATATTTGCTTAGGACTAGTATTTTTTTCCTTGAAACAAGTTTCGAAGAATTTGCAGTGTAGCTTTAGGGGGCGATTACATGGACCGGGCTGGACCGGTTAACTGGGCTAGCCCGCTTTATATATAAAACGCATGTTGTTTTAACATTTCGATTACATGGCAAGAGGGCTAGCCCGGTTAACTGGGATGAAAATGGCCATGTAATCGTTTTCATCCGGGCAAACCGGGCTGAAAAACTGTTAAACTCGCTTCGATACGCGTTCGTTTGTTTGACTGTGTGAATAAATAGTGGTGAAAGGAACTGATATAGAACATCAACGTTGTTTGTGTGTTTCGTGATCAAAGCGAAGATTTAATAAATTAATTAGTCTTCGTGAAGACGCTTTCTTTGGTTAGCTAAGACTTTAACAATCTTTTTATTAACGATGGGCTTACAAAATAAACTAGAAATACATGAATGCAACAACCCCTCGCCCGCTTTTATTAAATGCTTTTTTCAAACACCCCCTACACACCCACCCTGATTAAAATAAGCACACCTGATATACCGAGCCAATATATAAAAACAAACAGATATAAAAGCAAATGATAATCCTCAAGATAATTCTATAATTTATGGATAAGATGTGTTACTGAGTTCTACTCAATAATCCAAAAACAATACAAAAGACAACAAATGTTCGTTATTTCATGTTACTTCGTGTTACTTCGTACGTCGTGTTACGTTTAGAACCGTTTGGTTCTATAAACAAAAAAAAACATGGCCGCTTCTCGCCCCCAAAGCTAACAAGATCCCACGCGTGGCGCGGGAAAATGTCACGTGATTACACCGGATGTAAACCGTAGCTACACCGACCCCTAAATAGGATTGCAATTTATCAGCCTATTTACAACTAAAGGCTACCGATAACTAAAACAATATAAACTATTAACTCAACTGTTACGAGGTAAGTTCATAATCGATTTCAAGCATATAATGACAGTTCCGCATTGTTCTGTTTATTTACAATATCAGCTGAAGCTCATCCATCTGACACGGCTAGTTCATCCATCTCTAGCAAACATAACTTGGTTACGGGACGTGTAAGTATGGTAGTGTTCATCTTATATTCTCTCATTCGCTGATGTTTTGCTCGCGTTGACACGGTTGAATTTGTCTTCACTTTAACAATACGTACATGACCATCCCAACTTGTCATGCCTTCTACGACTAGCGCAAATACCATATTTTCTTCTTAGGCAAATACCATATTTTCTTCCTTACCAATAAGGTTGGTAAATACTCTCTTATCCATCTGCGCCAGAATAGGTTTGCTAAGTACTGTGCTTGCCTCCATGCACGTTTGCAATACGACGAGTTCAAGGTTACGGACGCCATATTGAAAAGGGGGCAAAGAGTCTGGGGCGAGCTCGGTCAAAGGGGGCAAACGCCATATATTTTCATATGTAAACTTCACGATTTTTTATCAGTGAGTGAATGGTTTACGCATGTTTTGAACGATTTCGGGTCCGTATCGTTTTGTAATTTCTGTAATACTTCAAGGAAACGTAGGGAAAGCTTTGTATGTTATGTTGGAAGGCTTGGAGGATTCTGAAAGAAATCGCGATGGTTTGTTGAGGAATTGTATGCGAGCGCTTCACTGATTTGGTCATGAAAATATTATTCTAGACTCTCTAGGTTCAGTTCACGTCCTTAAAAGTGCAATCTATCACTAATATTTAGAATACCTGCTCGTACATTGGCTTGTTCATCGCTCCTCGCTCTGTATCAATAGGCGCGTGTACATACAATTCCTCAACAAACCATCGCGATTTCTTTTAGAATCCTCCAAGCCTTCCAAAGTAACATACAAAGCTTTTTCTATGTTTCCTTGAAGTATTACAAAAATTACAAAACGATACGGACCCGAAATCGTTCAAAACAAGCGTAAACCATTCACCCACTGATCAAAAATCGTGAAGTTAACATATGAAAATATATGGCGTTTGCCCCCTTTGACCGAGCTCGCCCCAGACTCTTTGAACTCTTTTCAATATGGCGTCCGTAACCTTGAACTCGTCTATGCTAATCGTCCTTGTTGAATGTCCCTGGAGGTAAGCTCGAGCCTGGACGTAAATGCAACAGATGATTAGGAGTCAACGGTTCTTCATCCATTGGACTGTCGCTGTTGCGTGTAAGTGGTCTGGAGTTCAAGATATACACCACTTCTGCCATCACGGTCAGGAGAACCTCGTCAGAAACCAACTGTTCCCTTAATATGGCTCGCAGAATCTGTCGCACTGACCTGATCGATATCATTCGCTCCCACACGCCGCCCATGTCGCTCGCTGTCGGAGGATTACAAATCCATTGAATCTTCCTCTGTGTGCAAAAGTTGTGAATCTTGATCTGGTTCCATTCTTCCATGCTTTCGTTCAGCTCCTTGTTGGCCCTCACGAAATTTGTGCCTCTGTCGCTTCTAATTTGTTCTGGATACCCACGAATACTGATAAATCTTCGAAGAGAGTTTATCATGGAATCTGTATCCAAGGAATGTGATATCTCGATATGGACTGCACGTCCAGTCAAACAAGTGAAAAGACAACCGTACCTTTTCACAAATGACCGTCCTCGTTTCACTTGAAGTGGACCAAAATAGTCAACCCCTACGTAACTGAACGGTGGCTTGTTCGAGGTAAGTCTGCTCTGTTGTAAACTGGCCATGAATTGTTCTCCTAAGCGCGCCTTTGACCGTTGACAAATTATGCATACTTTTATTACTCGTCGTACTGCTGATCTTCCTTTGACAATCCAATACGCCTTTCTTGTTGACGAGAGAACGGATTCTTGGCCCATGTGACCAATTTCTGCATGATGGTGACGAATTATCATGTCCGTTACCGAATGTTTATAAGGCAAGATAATTGGGTGCTTCATTTCGTCATGAACTGGAGCGTTGACCAGTCTGCCTCCAACCCTTAACAATCCTCCGAGTAGCTGCGGACTCAACTGGTGAATGGATGTTCTGGCCTTTCGAAGAAATTTGTTCATGGTTCCCTTGGCATGTTGTGTTGTTGAAAGTATCTTTACAACGTCCGGAAATGCTACGACTTGAACACGTCTGAGAATTTCCACTTCGGCCGCGTTTAATTCTTCTACCGTAAGATGTCCGAATTTCCTTTCTGGCACGTCACTTGGTTTAGCTGGAGTGTCACCTGTTGTTGACTCATTGTTTTTCTGTCTTGCCTTGACCCGAAGATACTCCTTATAGCGTAACAACCACGCGACCGCACACTTCAACTTCCACCAACTAGAGTAATGCGAGATTAAAGTATCCAAAACATTACTTTGAACTGTAGTGATATAAATCTGGGCTTCCTTCCTAACTTCTGGGTCATCATCTTTCAGAACTGGAACACCGTTCAGCTGAGGCCAGTGGTCTTCTTCTTCCCAGAGGAAGTCAGGACCCTTTAACCAACGATCATTCTTTACCATAGTGTCCAACTTTAGTCCCTTTGAGCCGTCGTCAGCAGGGTTATCTTCTCGGTTTACATACTTCCACTCGGAAGGGTCAGATCCATTGCGTATTACGGTCAAGCGGTTTGACTCAAACGTATGGAATCTCTTGTTTTCGTTGTTAATACACTTGAGTACAGACGTTGAATCTGTCCAATAGCAAACTCTTTGTATTGTCGCATCCAACTCTTCGCGAATAATCTTAGAAAGTCTTACGGAAATGACGGCAGCTGTTAACTCCAGTCTTGGAATGGAAATTTCGCGCACGGGAGCCAATCTAGCTTTTCCCATGATGAATGAACAGTGGATTTGATTGTCGGCATCCTTAAGACGAAGATAGGCTACTGATGCGTATCCAAATCGCCAGGCATCGGGAAAAACGTGCAGTTGTGTCTCTTTGACTTCACCAAATCCCATAGGTTTGAAACAACGGTTTACCCGTACCATTTGCAATTTCGGGAGATCATCCAGCCAGCGTTTCCATTGTGCCATTTCGCTTTCTTCGAGTGGATCGTCCCATCCAACTCCCTTTCCACATAACATGTGTAATAGAAGTTTGGCCTTCATCACGTAAGGCGCAATGAACCCCAGTGGATCGAAGAGGGAATAGACAGCTGACACTATCGCTCTGCGAGTGATTGAGCCTTCGTTGACCAACCGCGACATTTTCTCAGTAACATTCCATACAAACGTATCTTCTTCCGTATTCCACTTGAGGCCAAGGGCACTTTCAGTAGGAAGTCGTTCCAACTCCAAATTTGCCACTGATTTAGCTCTTTCCATTTCTGGGATTGTAGCCAACACTTCTCTGTTATTGCTGTACCATTACCTTAGACGGAAACCGCCTCTTTCCAGCAACTCTCGCGTTTGACTCGCTAAGGTTTTCGCCTTGCTTGTGTTACTTGCCGACTTCATCATATCATCCACATACATATTGCGCTTCACCGTCTCTACTGCTTCCGCATCAAACTCTTCTCGGTGCAATTCGGCTGTTTTCCTCAGGCAGAAATTAGCAACACTCGGTGAAGATGTGCCCCCCCCCCCCCCCCCCCCCCCCCCCCCCCCAAACAAGTGTCTGTTCATTCGATATTCTTGCATCTCTCTGGAGTGATCTGCATTTGGCCACCATAAGAACCGCAATGTATCACGATTTCTAATATTTGCTTCAATATCTGCAACTATTCCAATGACCTCTTGTCTGAACCGAATTAATACACCGACTAGCTGATTCGTCTGATCAGGGCCTTGTAGCAATGGTTGATTCAAGGACGTCCCTTTGTAGGTAGCTGCGCAATCGTAAACCACTCTAACCTTGTCAGGTTTTAGAGGATGTGTCACCGGGTGGTGAGGGAGGTACCAAACTGGTCTGTCCTTTGCGTCTAACTGCTCTTCGGGAATCTTCTCTGCGTACCCTTTTTCGAAGTAGTCATTCATCGTAGCTTGATACTTCTCGAACAGGTTTTCCTCTCTGAGATGACGTTTCTTCAAAAGCAGACACTTTCATACTGTGGTCCCATACTTGACAGAGTCCTATCAGCAACCTCGAGATGTCTGGTATACTCCAACAAACTTGGTCCATCTGCTTGCTTCAAGGGTGGTAAATTTTCCAATTTCTTGATATGTGCCTTTGCTATAATGTGTGGTTTCCCAAAGTTCTCACGCAAGGTGTTCTTTGCTGTTTTATAACCTTCTTCTGCAGGTAAATTAACACAACTTTCAATTGCTTCGCGTGCCTTACCAGTACAATGTTGAATCAGTAGCTGTAATATTGTGGAATCATCAGGGTTGTCCTTCTCTAGACATGTTTCAAAATTATGCATGAAGGAAATGTAATTTATCGAATCTCTATCAAAGTGCATGTACTTAATTTTTGGCATAGAAACAACTTGACGTAGAGCTCGCACCATCTCTTCTCCACTGTCTACCTTCTTTATCACAGGCTGTTCTGTTTGTTGCTCAGGTGGGTGTCTTCCAGAGGCTTGAGACCTTGATAACTGGGGTGGTTGTCTTTGCCATTCTCGCCCTCGAAATGGTTGTGTAGACTGTAATGGTACTTGTGCTTGTTGCTATAAACCCATTCTTGAATTTGCTGTTGATATTCCAATATTGGCATCTTCCATTGCAGTTGTGACTTGCACCTTTGAAGTTGAGGCTATACTTGTGGGAATATCACTTAACTGTACATCTTGCAAGGCTGTTGGTTGTAGCATGTTAAATTCTGGTAGTTCTGATTGGATTGGTCTCCACCCAAATTGGTCAGTTATTTGCGAGGTGCCAGCTTTTGCACAACTCCCAGGCAGTCTTGTTGCCTGTGATTATGGTGTTGCAAATGGAACATGGGGTTGGCTTGAATAACCTTTTGATGTAACTGTTATGTGATGAGACTTGGATGGTTGGTATACCTTTGTGGCAGCTGCATTTTCGTAATTGATCTCTTTAACCACCATGGATTTGGTGGTTGTTGGTGCTGAAGTATTTACTGTCACAACTCCTTTATTATTCTTTGGTAACTGTCCTGGGTTTAAGTAATAATTTAAAGGTGGTCGTGTTGAAGGGACTTGGTCTGGTTCATCACATAATATATCATAATATGTAGGATTTAACTTATGCAATTCAAAGTGTGGGTGTTTACTAATACCAACGTCACCACATTCTTCATTACATTCCCCATCTTCCTTAGCTTCTTTGTTGTAAACATTAAGGCTCACTATTGCTCGCTCTTCTTCCATTTGGGCTTCCATAATTTCTTTCTCATAATTTAACTCTGCCATTTTCCTTTTAAGTTCATGCTGTTTCAATAACTGGGTTTTCCTTAACTGTGCAAGTGCTAACTTTTCTTTCTTCCGTGGTACTGTTGAGGACATGGCACTAGAACACAATGACTTATTTGCTCGACTCATTCCACTCTTTTCACTTGAGAAAGAGCTAACTTCTTCTCCCCTTTCTCTCGCTTCGAGCTTTGATCTTTTACACCAAAACTCGATTAATTCATCAAAACGTATCTTTCTTGTCATCTGTTCGTTATAACTAAGACACGCTCCTTTCTCTTCCTCTTTAGAAACAAGTAATTCAAGATATTGTTCTTGTGTACTTACAAATTCGCGCCAAGATTCATCATAAACTTTTTTCCTTGACTTTACATCGTCCAAAGTCGGCAAAGTGCCACCAGCATAAATTATATCTTGAATCTCTCCTTGTGTTCTTGTAAGGGTGTTAATCAATACAATTCGAGACTTAAACAATTCGTTTACCCTTGCAACTTGATGATCCGTACTTATTAATACACTTGAATCTCTCGAACAGATGTCTTTCCTTAACGCTTCGGTATTTCTTCGGCCAGCCTCTGACCTTGCTTCAGTATTTCTTCGGCCAGCCTCTGACCTTGTTTCCCGATCGATGTCTGCCTCATCTGGCAGTCCCCTTGGCCACGATTGCATCGACATAATCGTTGACTCAATATAATCGTTGATCTCACAGCAAACGATATTAAGTTTATATAAACAATCCAAACATGTAGACAGTTTTAATCCACTCGAAGGTTTTCTCAAATGTGTTCTCACAAATCACAAATCACAATAAACAATCTAAACAGCGATTTATTGTAGCTCAAGGCAAATATCTTCTCAACGCACAATAACAAATCCAAACACGTATAAAGATCAATGTACCTGAACGTCTTCTTGAACGTTGTCCCTAACAACAAATAGGTTCAATGTACCTCAATTCTTCCAAATACAAGTTATGTCGTCCCAGACAACAATAAGCAATCCAAACACCTTGTGTTGATCGAAACGGTTCTAAACTGTTACTGAGTTCTAGTCAATAATCCAAAAACAATACAAAAGACAACAAAGGTTCGTTACTTCGTGTTACTTCGTGCTTCGTGTTACGTTTAGAACCGTTTGGTTCTATAAACAAAAAAAAACATGGCCGCTTCTCGCCCCCAAAGCTAAAGATCCCACGCGTGGCGCGGGAAAACGTCACGTGATTACACCGGATGTAAACGGTAGCTACAAGATGACTAAACTGATTTAACATATCAAAGCAAAACTTACATTTCATTATTAAATTCTGGTTGTACAAAATATGTTTTGAGGAGGTTTCAAAAGGGATTATTTTTAACAAGCTTTAAATGGCTTCCCTGTGCATACATGTTTTGCAAAGGCAGAATTAAAAGTCAACAGCTCAAAAATTACAATACAAACAATAGAGTCCGAGATAAAAACAATTCGGTAGAATCGGATTCTAGAAAGAAGTATTAAACAGACAACGTTTCAGTCGAAAATTTGGAAATACAGCCAAAAAAATCACCAAAGCCCATGAGTATTTAATAATAAAAGGTGCATGCAATGCCAATGAAAAACACCACGTCTACATAAGCTTATAAAGGTAGTGTTTTAAGTTAGCTTTAGTTAAGCTGATTTATGGTTTGGACGAGCAAAGGGAAAGCACGAAAACGTGAAGCTGTATATTGTTTAGGTTAAGCGAAAACTTGAAAACAACAAGAATGCTACCGTTAACTTTAAAATGATTTGACCACGGAGTGACTACAAACACTACTTTTTGTTTGCCATATAGCGTTTGGTTTCTTCAAGTTCTCTGCATGGTTTCTCTTCAAGATATATTAAACGGGTTGTTTGTATCCATCTTTTCTTCGTGCTCCATTTCGTTTCGTTTAAATAAGCGAAAGCAAAATACCATTTGTTTGAGAGTTTATAGTTTTCTTCGTCGCTAGTCACCAGTGTCCAACAATTCTTACCGCGTGGTACCGTACCAAACATATATAAACTATTTCCCAGATTTCGTCTCCCTCGCTTTTTCTACACGCGTGTAAAGTGGACTACACGCATGTCGAGATTAGCACCCTCACCGGGCTCCAGGCCTTCGGCCCTACGCCCGAGCTCGGGGATAATAGACTAATTAGTGTAAAATTGAAGTAAAACTAACGTAACTTTGCCCTTATTTACTTGATAATTGCGAATTTCGGCCTGAAATCATCCCGGCTTACCGGGCTGGCCCGCTGCATGTAATCGTTTCGTAAACTCATCCCGGTTAACCGGGCTAGCTCGGTTAACCGGACCAGCCCAGTCCATGTAATCGCCCCCTTAGTCGTTGATCTAGGCTTGGTCGGCGTAGGTTTAATCGTTTTGGGTACTATGGTAGGTAGACGATTCATATAGTTCTTTTTACCTCCAGGAAAATGCTTTGAACAAACTCGTGTTGGCGGGAAACAAGATGTATGCACTTTTTTCGAAGCTCTTTCGACTCCTGGCTTTTTCCGTTAGGAAAGTTGTAGAAAGAGAGTTCCGGGTTCCTCTTCTGGCACACAACATGTAAAACCAACAAAAGGTTTTGAAGTAGCACACATAGTTTTTGCCGCCAAGTTTCTGTACACCCGGACAAGAGCTTTGACAAAAGCTAGGGTTTTCATCTCGGTTTCAACAGCCTCTGAAAGACTTACAAAGTGCTTTAGCACACTCTACTTTAACAACGTCCATGTTCATTTCAACAGCCTCTGAAAGGCTACAAAGTGCTTCAGCACACTCTACTTCAACAGCGTCCATGTCGAAAATTTAAAATTTGCCGGTTTGCAAAATTTAACTACTAAGACCAGACTGCTTCGCGCACTTTTTGTCCACTGACGTCATAGTGGGTACGGCCAATTGAATGATGTTAGAAATTAAGAATGACCAAGTGACACAATGTAGTATGAAAACCTCAGTTATACTACAGTAGCAGTTTGTCCGAACGTTGATGAACCACAAATAAGAACTTGTTTGAAACCGTATATAATTATACGTCACTACACAATTTCATTCGAACAAATTCAGAATGTGTGCTGTTCCACTTAACAGGGACGTGCAGATTTTACAAAGAATTTCACACAAAGGCGTTCCGAAGTTTGTTCGTTATTTCCGAAGTTGGCCACGAACTTGGCAAATTCATTACGTAGTAGCCAATCAGGTTGCGAAGTTTTAAATTTGAGTAGTTCAAATCACCTGCAGATCGATTTGATCTGAGACCGGTCAGCAATTTCAGCTGAAGTCTACTAGTAAATTGATTTGACGTGAGTGTCAAGTATTAAATTATACGTTTTCTCATCAAGTTTGAATGTTAATATCCATGTCGACATTAATTCATCCATATTTACTCTACGTTCAACAGGGAACTTCGAAATGATGAAACAATGAACTTCGCAATCTCGGCGCAAGTTTGAAATGCAAGCAGATTGGCTACTAACGTAACTTGCCTGTTAAAGGCACAGTGTCACCATGACGCAAACTTGAAAAACTTCGTGGACAAATTCAAGTTCACATCATTAAAGTTATCGCGAATATAGCACACGTCAAAACTTGGACTAAATAGTCCGTAAGAAAATGCACTAATGACTTTATACTATATTTTAAGGTTTTATGAATATTATTCCTTTTCTTTGCACACAAATACAATTTGTATCTCGCACGAAACTATTAATTAAGCGGTTTTAATTGAAATTAAAAAGAAAGTCATTTTTGGCTCGTTCGTTTTGTTAAAAGATAATCGAGAAATAAATTAGTCGAGAATCGGTAGTCAACTGAAATAAAAATGTGTCCGGTCGAGATTAGCTGAACGAAAATGTATTCCTTATTCGCCGATAGCATATATGCGTAAAGAGAGAGGAGGCCATTAATATTTTCCAAAGAGGAAATAACCAATCGCTTTATTATACTATCTGGGCCTTATATATGGGACGATAGGATAATAATAATAATAATAATAATAATAATAATAATAATAATAATAATAAACTTTATTTCATGACGGTAAATAACATTATTACTCAAGAGAGTATTCTTCCTATAATGGCCCTCTAACTAAATAGTGACGAGTAGCCGGTGAGCGGCTCACATTAGGTATAGCTTTATGTTCTGGGTGTCACATTTTGTGGAATCCGTACGCCAGCCCGCGGAAAACGTACGCTACGGATACAGGGCAGAAGGCAAGCGCGGTCTCTTTTTTACGCCAAACACTAAGGGCACCGCTCCTTAACATTATATGTCTGGTTTAACTATCTTTCTCTATCAGGAAAGAACAACTGAGTGACTAGTTCTGATCGTCAGGATACCGATGACAACGCGATTTCGGTTTATCATTGAATGTAACATAATGAGGTAACCTCGCTTTAACGGTAAGATAGCGCTAGCTACCGATTGTGGAGAATAGGTATATATACGGCATGCGAACAGCCAGAAGCTAATTCTGTCATTTGGCAGTTACTCTAGACTCGGTTTCCAGTCGGTAGTTACGTTTCGGGGCGCCCGCGAACGTCTCCCATTCACCTTGGGAGAGGAGGGAGTGGCGACTAGAGAGGACCGACTGGAACCGAGTCTGTAGACCCTTTTAATAAGAGTACGTCACTTTCCGCCACTTTAAAAGTAAAATGCAGCCTTTTGAACTCTATTGAAAATATACAAAAGCTAAGGCAATAAACGAAATTGAAAAAAATTCAAAAGAAAAATTTTGAAAGAAATTGACGTCATAGTGTCAAAATTACGTATTCTATACTTATTACTAGAAGTTACTATCGCAAGTGAAGTGCTACCTTAAATGGGGCAAAAAACATTTAGCCTACTCCACAGGCAACTCTATGCAGTCTGTGGCCAATGTGACAACCGCCTTGCCCACTCCACCAAAGATTGCCCACTCCACCCAAGTTTGCCCACTCCATGCGAGCTTGCCCACTCCACTCAAGTTTTTCTCACCTCTTCACCATAAGGACCCCCAGAGTTGCCTTCGAAGGAGGCAGAGTTGCCTCCCGAGGCTTGAGGGACATTTAATCACTAATCAACCAATATGTTATGCTATCAGTTTGTAATATTACGGTTACCGAGGAAGGAGGAGAGTAAAAGTCCCGAGGGCGAAGCCCGATGGAATGTATCTGGCATAAAACCGACATCCAAACGTGGCGATGACTGATCAATAACAGTGTTTAGTAAGTCACTTGTGATCTTATAAAAGCTTCGAACCAGGTCATCGAACACTCGAGCAATAGCGACCAGAGAAGATGGCGGCACATGTAGATGAGCACACCGCGTGGTTTCGCAAAGCCTATCGGGATGATGCAATAATTGCAATTTGTCGACACAAAAAAAATATAACAACAACAGAGCCGAAACCTAGACTCGGTAGCCCCAGTAATTACAATGGACAGAATATTTACACATTCAGGCCCGTAGCGAACTGTTAAGGACAGGGGGGGGGGGGGGGGGCGAGCGCCGTAGGTTAATTAAACATTTCATAGATCAAGTAATTAATAAACAAAATCAAAAGGATTAAAGTACAGTATACAATTTGTCGAATATCGGCTGAAATTTTCTCTCTGTTCCATGTCATACTATTTCCGAGCAAATTTCAGGGGGCATGCCCCCCCCCCTGCCCCACCTCAAATACGGGCCAGACATTTCTACTATATTTTTAATTATAAAATTGAAAACTACAAGTTACTATAACTTATCGCTTGACATGTATATGGCAAGGGTTTTGACAGGATATTAACACAATTTAATATACAAATATTTAATAAATAACCATGCCTCTTGCTCTGCTGTAGCAAAACTGTCAATGCAATTCTACGTGCTTAATATGTTTTGACACATCTACAGCTTTAATAAAATTATACAGCAATGTACAATTGAGCCCATCAGATTATTTTGCAGAATTTGTATAAGTCAAAATACACACGCAGATAGTAGCTTCTGATCAGAATGCTGATCAGTGCAAACACAATGAACCCACACCAATTTACACACCTAAAAATAGAAGAAAACAACTGTGAAATCTCCTACCAAGAAACACAGTTATGACAAACTGATATCTTACCTCGAGAAGATAAACTCTCCCCACCGTGTTGACCTACTTCAAACGTACATTGAATTTATCAGAGCAAATCCTTCTGGCGTATGTGATGTAAGTTGTAGGAAGAAACTTCCTACAGCACAAAACGTCATAAAATGGTCAACAAATAAACTCTCAAAATCAAGATTTCGTTGACTATCACTGATCTGAAAAATAGGACTGGATCGGGTTTTCTATTGTGTCGGATGAGCTGATTTTGAAGCCAGCATATTTTGTGCAAGCAAATCAAACTGAGACACTTGCGAAATGGGTTTAGAGTTTGGCCAATATATTTACTTTGCTAACCATAAATGCACAAAAACCTGAACTTAATTTGACGCTTCACAGTTGGCTTTTCTCACCAGATAATTAGAGCCAACGGCGGCCATATTGGAGTGACCTCATTACAAATTCAATGGCTAATCTGAGAGGAAAAGCAAAACTAACCGACATCAAATAACTGTCCAACCAACGTGTCCCTTCACTAACATTAACATACCTGCACGATATATTTCAACAATGAGTAGTTCAGAAATCAGTATCCTTCTTGCTGCGTGCATGTATACTGACATGACTTTCATTTTGTATATAAAATTCTCTCAGCGCGGTCTGGAACGGCAGATTCCAGACCGCTCAGGAACCAATCAAATTGCAGTATTTCACGTTGCATACCGCTCGCGGAAATAACGTAACAAGTTAAACGTAACCATGAAAAAGCTAAAACTCTAGGGAGACACGTTAAAGTAAAAATACCTGCTGAGTTTGTTCAAAATATTTTTTCACATACTTTTCGAGTAAAATCTATTTACAGCATTTCTGAAGGTGATTCACACAGTATACCAAAAAGCTTTAACACAGTTAGACAATCCCGTCCAGAAAAAAAATTTCGACAAGTCCTCGTTTAAAAATAAACAAAACGTATAATACGGAGGATAATCTGCGATTCGGTTCGAAAACATTGAAAGAAAAAATCGAAACAAAAATATAATAAAATAAAATATTTGAAACATGACATTTTCAGACAGCAGCGGCAAGCTTCTGAGCTTCGGAAAATTCTTGCATTCTTCTTTCCAGTTCGGGACGGAAATGACGAATGAGACCCTAAATGAGGCAAAAACAAGTAAATTTCTTTACAAATTCAATTGCCGTTTACCCGAAATGTATTCTTCGCTACAAAGAGAGATTTT